>CM033719.1:70155462-70640069 GCA_019671005.1 Hibiscus mutabilis | reverse complement strand
CGGCGGACCCACATATAAATTAGGAGTAAATTAATCCCACTTGATTTATTATAGTATAAAACTTTCAAAGAGTAACTTTTAAGGAATAGATAAAATTTTCATAAGAAATATTATAATTCACCCCACTTAATTTGTTTAGATACGTTGTCAACAATATTTATATTATAATAGTACAAAAATCCTCATACTTCATATTTTATTCTAACCTCACTATATGAAAATCCTAACTCCGTCGTTGCAAAGAAATAATAAGAAATGCAGACAACAGGCCCGTTTCCTTAAAGATATAGAATGGAAACATTGAGTTTCATGGTGCTGCCGGTGGCTTTTTAGGTTTCTGCTCCGGCTGATAAATGTTGTTATCGAGATCGATGTGAATTCAATTTCGGGAAGTTTTTCAAGCTTGTCTTTAAGAGACTGTCCAATATTATGGGATTGGGCAAGGGAAATGTCCTCAGCCAAAACTATGTGAACAGTGCAAGTCAAAGAAGGACGTGGGATCAAACATGCTTTACCAAACTATTTTTATTATCAAAGACTAAATGTAACTAATTCAACAAATTAACTAGAAATGACATTGAACAAATTTAAAAACTAACACATGATTTTCCAAGCTTCAATTTCAATGTGATAGTCCAGCGGCTAAATCTGCGACTGGAAGGAGATAAAGATGCCGGACATGAACGGAAAATGCATAAAAAAGAATATTGAATGCTCAAGCAAAGAAAGACAAAAGCATATGCTCAAATACAGAACGTTGATTCAAATCTCAATATACCAAAAAGAAAAATAATTAAGACAATCTCCTAGGAAAACACTCTTTTAAATCGACTAAATTTCAGCAACATCGAAAACGTTGATTAAAATGTCTCAGATGGCAACCGCAATCCTTCCAGCTACTTGATCCAGATCACGCTGACCGTTTGATGTGATTCTCCTACCACTGATACAAACAGGATAGAATTTTGTTGAATGACATATGTTAGTAATGTGCAATTCTACTCATATTTCTACTTATTTAATCAAGTACTAGCACTCAAAGGTACCAAATACCCTCGTGCTCGTGTCTAAGCATATGTCGGACATGAGTATCTTCAAGAAAATAAAAAAAAAAACTGTGACAAAGTCGGTAGTTTATAGTGTTGGTAATCTATCAATCCAATTTTGTCAAGAAAACCAAGCTTAAAATGCACATAAAACAACTTTGTCGTAAAGACACAAAGTATTGCAACAAGTCACCTACAGTAAAACAACATAACTCTTGCAATATCATATATTATTACAAAATATGTCAGTTCATTATCGATATAATCAACGGTTCTACTTAAAACGCTGTCAGCTCAATTGTATCTTGCAGGCATATTAAAACCCCAATGGATGTGTTAGGCAAGTCTCAAAGTCATCAGTCCTTACACTATTTCCTTTCGGTTTTGTTCTCTAATTTTCTAGCACATAGCATATGATACCTGAAAACTAAGGTCCAAATCATATTCTAACAAAGATATCTTGAATAAAGTTATGCAAGCGCTTCAAATTCCTACATCCTCCAAACAGAACAAAGATTTTATGCGCTTGCACCTCCATTCTTATAAAAATAAGAACTCAATTAAAGAATTGTTACCTTACAAATAAATAACATTTCTAGCCACCTCCATTGGTTGTAAATTAAAAAACAACTAATAGAAAAGAAAACTCACCCTTTAGGATCAATGTCAATGATGTTGACATTCTGCAATTGCTGGAGAATGTGACGAGCAACGGAACCACTGCTCTTGCAGAAATGGCGTGGGCGACTTCCATTTCTCTTTGCCCCTCCATAAATCCTTCTAAAGGCACCGACACCAAGACCTCCCCTCAAGTATATTTTCCTAGCCATGGAAGCTACAATATATAGCTAATACGATATCATATAATGATTAATTAGCCTAAATTGATGAGGAAAATGGATGCACTACCAGCTCTGACATAGTACCAATCAGGGTCATAGGGGGGAAGCTCCTTCAGTTTACCAGTCTTCACAATATCAGTCCATGGAGGAAGCTCGATCTGGATTTTTCTCATTTTGAAGAGAAAAAACAAACCATATTAAAAAAATACAGTCAAATTTAATATATATTTGTAGACTGTTTAATATAAAAATTTCAACACAAGTTAAGAAATTAATGAAAGGTTATAATTTGAATCTCTAACGAATCAAAAAAAAATTGAAAGGATTGGCCGGAAAAAGGTACCTTGCCGGAGCGCTTGAGATGGGCGGCGTAAGCCTTAACAAATTCGTGGGGGGAAACGTCCTTAACAGTTCTGGCTGCCTCCATTTTCAATCTTTTTTACGATATCTACCGCTGCAACGATCACTCCTTTTGCGGCTTGCGATATGTGTTTCCGGCAGACCAGCTGGAGAAAAATACATACTTTATATAGATAACGAATTAGGGTTTAATGTTTTGACCTTCTAACCTTCCCAAAGTTTTTTTTCTTTCATTTTAGATTTGTTATGGGCCAGGCTAGATCCGGGCCTGATTCTAAAAAATCAAGTTTAGCACCGGCTCAACTCATTCAAAATATCCCTAAGTTTTTAAAATTATTTGGTCATGTTCAGTAAATAGTGGTTAGAGTTAAAGTTAGAGATTTGAGTTAATATTAGAGGTTTGACCAGTTAAATGGATGTTTGGTGAATAGCGCATTAGAAGAGCGGATTGGGATAAAACTTCTAATTTAAAAAAAACTACTAATAGGAGTTTTTAAAATTAGAGGTTTTCACATAAGAGTTATAAAGATTATTTTATCCTTAACAATTATAAAAAATCTTCAAATAACCTAAATCTAATCTAATTATGTCCTTATATATCATTTTGCTTGTTTAAATAATCAAACAACTACCAATTAATTTTACCAAATACTTTTATACAATCCGCTAGTCAAATAAGTTAATGCAATCAGCTATCAGTTATCCGCTAATTGTCAAACATGACCTTTTATTTTGCGAATATTTTCCATGTAACAACTGCCAAAATGAAACAGAAATTCTCTGTTTTTTTATTTCTATGTATGCCGTAACATAAAAATTATGTTTAGGGATCAATGTTTAAAGTTTACGATTTAGGGTGTAAGATTTAATTGTTTAGATTTAGAGCTTAGAGTATAAGATTTAAAATTTAAATTTTAGAATTATAATTTAAAGGTTAATTTTTTAGGTGTTAGGACATATATGATAGCGCCAAAAGAGAGAAAGATTTTTTTCTGGCGAAATTTTATGTTTCTTTTAGTGTGTTTTATATATGTTTTAACATTAAAAAATTGAGTTTATAATTTAATTTTTATGTTTAGGATTAGAACTTATTATATGAGTGTAATTTTAAGTCCCAAAATAAAATTCTCTAAAAAAATCCCACTCTCCTCTTTAAAAACTCTTTTGTTTTTTTCAGCGACGGTTAACCACCGTCAACATTGAGGGTTTGCCTCTCATCTCTTAGTTGTTTTTGCATTTTTTTTTCTGCTTTAAATTTTTTTCTCATTTTTGTTACTTTATTCTTGTTGTTATATGTTCGATGAGACTTTTTCTTCGACAATCATGATCCGTTCAGGCCCTGACGACCATGGTCCGTTCGGACCTCTCTAACATGATGAATGGGTGAGTGCTAGAAGGAAGGTGGAGTTCGTCTCTCTTTCCATCGAATATCCGTATTTAATCCTACTAAGACTATCCATTTTCATTTTATTTTCTTTTTATATCCATATTAAATTTTAATTTTAATCAGATTGGATGATTAAAATTATTTTTTTATATTAAAATATAGCTAAATTAATTGTTTATGTAAATATGAAATATTAAATGTTTAATTATATCAATTTTTGTTAACTGTCACGTTAATTTCTATTAAAATTGACGATTAATGGTTTGATTGAAAGATTTTAGTAGTACAGTGATTTGTTTAACAAAAAAATTTAATTCGATGATCAACTATCACATTATTATTTTTGTTAAAATTGATTGATGATCAATGAATTGATTGAAAGATTTTAGTAGTACAATAATCTGTTTGACAAAATTTTTATTTCGATGATGAACATGTGATCGACAGGTGAGGAGTGTAGCTAAGAAATAGGGTGTAGTTTACCCCTTTTTTGTTTTCTTTTTATGATTATTTCCGACGGTTTCCATTGTTTGTCGGGACAAAGGTTTAAACTTTTGCTAAATCATCATTTCCAACAGAAGCTTTCGTCGGTATTGTGTTTTTTTGATAATATGCTGGCGGCGGTAAAAAGGTTTCCGTAAAATAATTAATTTTCACGATTTATTATAAAAGTGAGTAATTTAATTTATTTTATTTTGTCTTGATACTTTGTAATTTGTAGAAGTGTTCACAAACTTGATAAACCCCCCCCCCCCAAAGAGAAACAGAGAATAGTGTTGCATTTGCCACTTGCCTAGACAAACAGGAAGAAGCAACATGAGAACGTTAATTATTGAACACCGAGTCCCGCGGGAATTATTCTAACATCACTTGCATATTCACAGAACAACTCAGAAGAAGCTCGAAAACACAGCACATTTGCAAGCTCTCCGCTTGCATGCTTAAGTAAACAAGTCCAACGGGTGAAACATACACGATTTCATCGTCGTCATCATCTAGTATCCTCCCTGTATATAGGCGTTCAAGCGGTCCAGCTCTGCACGGTGTTCACTCACCACAGCACGAACAACATCTCCGATGGAAACCATGCCGATCATTTCCTTCTCATTGATCACCGGAATGTGTCTGATACGGTTGTCTGCCAAAATAGCATAGGTTAGTGCTAGCTCAACAAGGAACAGCTCAATGAACAACAAAAACAGATATCGTAGATGGCTGCAGATCATATTACCTGTCATCAGTTGCATTGCTTGCAGGACTTTGGTCTCAGGTGTGACCGTGATGAGCTTGTTCTACAACCACCACATAATACGATCTTAGAAATGCAAAACGAGCAATGGAATCTATGTACATCTAAACAATCAGCCATATATGATGCTTCTATAAATTTACTCGAATAAAAGCCAAAAAAACAATACCTCTTCAGTCATGATGTCCCCAACTTTAGTCGACTTGGATGATCTTCCATGTACTATTATCTTCCTAAGATAATCTGCAAGTATAACATCAAATAGCAGAAATAAACTTGAGAATCAAAATCGTATCAAACCACAAAATCCTTCAAAATCTCTTCTTGATAGTTAAGAAACGCAAAATGAAGCAAACTATAATCTTAGCATAGCAGAAAGCATTTGATTGGCGCCCTAAATTTGGTATATGGAATGCTCAAGAAAAGGCCAGTATGCGATTGTTTGACATGAAAGAATTGGAGGAAAAATCCATACCAAAATAAAAGGTAATAAACGCATTCAATGTAGACCTGGCAAACTTGGCCCGTGACCCGAACCAATTTACCCGAATCAAGACCCGATATTGACCCAAACATGATGATCCGAATTTGATCTGAAACCTAAAATAAACCGAACTGAATCGAAATCGACCCGAAATTTTTGTTGAACCGAAATAGACCCGAACCAATTTCACCTAAACCGAAGGCTATCCAAACCGAAAGTTGAACCGAATATCGACCCGATTTTAACCCGATAATTAAGGTAAAGTAAATGAACAATTTTTTGAATGTTATCTATTTTTAACAATATGATAAATAGTATAATTATGTATGTTTTATTATCTTTTTGTATTATACTATGGGAGAGACCATTGCTTTTCTCAAAATTATGGTATAATAACATTTTATGTCATTTTAAGTTTAAATGTTAATCAAATAAGGCTTTTTCCCAGCTAATTTTTAAATTTAGAAGTTTAATAGACCCTTTTCCCTCCCAATATTTGATCTTAACTTCATCCTAAACTACACCATACCCTAAACCATTAACACTAAGCTCTAAAAATCCTAAACCATAAACTTTAAGTTATAGAAATTAATCTCATAAACCAATAACCCTAAACTACAACATAAGCCCTAAACCATTAGTACTAAGGCTAAACCCAAAACCATAAACCGAAACTAGGGATCATTTTCACAATTTATCATAAAATATAGCCTAAAACTGAAATTAGGGACCAATTTTAAAGTGGAGAAATTTGAGAGCCAAGTGACAAATCTCACAATTTTACCATAAAATATAACATAAAATCAAAATTAGGGACTAATTGACAATTTGAAAGTAATGAAATTTGAGAGTCCACTTACCAATTACACAATTTTACCATAGAAATAAATAGGTCAATTTCGGTTGAAAATTAAATCTTAAGAACTTAAATGAACAAAAATACCAATATATTAAAATTATTAGGCTAAATTACGAAAATTAAAAAAATAAATAGGTGCCAATTTCAACTAAAAGTAAATTTTTAGGGACTAAATATAACTGTAGGGAGGAGATTGCTATATTCGAAGTCCAAACCGTGGGCATAATCCATACTTGTGACTAAATTGAATTAAAATAAAACTTAAAGGTGAATATTAAGACTAAAATATATTATTTTAAACGCAGTAGGACCTAAAGGGTAATTAACCCCTAACCTAAAAATATTTGCGGCTCGTTTCCCTCCAAAATTATGTATTTTTTTCTTTTTTTACAAATTATCTTATTCCTTTTTTTTAATTAAAATAACCCGCGTTATCTTTTAATTTTAGGTTAGAAGCAATTAATTGTTTAGCCATTTCCAATTTTACATATTTTTTTATTTAAGTCCCGAATTTTCACTTTTAGGTTTTAGTTAATTCAATTGAGTCTCAATTTAGATTAATTTAATTAAAATTTCACATTTAGTTTTAGAATTCTTTTAATTATGTTCGTGATTTAAATATTTAATCAAATTCAAATGCATAAATTAGCAAGTTGAATCATAATTAATCTCATAAACCAATAACCCTAAACTAGACCATAAACCATTGATACTAAACCATAAAGTTTAAGGAATCGACACTAATCTCATAAACCAATAATCCTAAACTAAATCATAAACCTTAAGGAATCAGAATTAATTTCATAAATCAATAACACTAAACTAAAATATAAATTGTTAATATTAAACCATAAACCTTAAAAAATTATAATTAATCTCGTAAACTAATAACCTTAAACTAAACCATAAACTGTTAACACTAAACTATAAAACGTAAACCTTAGATAATAGAAATACCCAACTCAAACCGACTTGACCCAAAAATTTAAAGTTTGACCCGACTCGAAACTGATCTGAATGACCCGATTTTGACCCGAATCAAAAGCGGCCGATCCGATATTGACCCAACCCGAAAACAACCGATCCGATTTTAACCCGACCCGATACCCGAACCAGACCCGACTTACCATAGACCCAAAGTTAACCCGAACCAGACTCAACCTGAATCTAAACCGATTTTAGGCAGACTCAAAATAACTCAAACCAAAACCGACCCGAGCGACCCGATTGTCACCTTTAATTCAATGGCAAAGGTGAAGGGTGGCATTGGGATGGGATAACCAACTATCAACATGCTTTAACTTGTTGGTTTAAAATCTATTGTAATCTTTCAGACCTTAGTTTTGCCTGATCCAAACCAACGAATTACACAAAAGTCCTAGCATAGGAAACTCTGTTACTCAAGCTCTATGTTGCACTGATACGAATATAGATACGGGTACAGGTACGAAAACGAGGACGAGAAACGACACTTTCTAAAATTATAGGGTACGGGTACGTTAAGGGTACGACAAATATAAAATAAATTTTATATTCTAAAAATATAAAAACAAAAATTCATAAATAAAATCATAGGAACATGACATCACACATGCTTGTATACTTATAGTTGATTTGTATGAACAAGAAAGTCTAAAGAAACAAGAAAAAATGGAAAAAGAGTAAGAGAACAGAAGAACAAGAAAAAAAAATAAGGAGGTGAAATATCGAGAAGTCCCCGAGCCGTACCCAATATGTCCCTGGTACGGGATGTATTGGGTACATGGTACGACACTAGAAGGAAGTACCCGTGCTTCATATCTCAAACTCAAGTGTTAGCGTCAGATACAAGTATGTGTCTAGCATAGGCAAATGTTCAATTTGTCTGAAGTTTTGTTCATGATTTGGAGGATCCACTAAGGATCATGTCCCCATACCCATATCTTAATATCTGTTGAACATGTCTGTTAGATCACGAAACTTGTGAATACTTGTAGATCATCAAAAATACTAAATCCATCATTCATTCAAAACTTAAAATCTTGGTGCCAAATTGATTTTATCAACGTGTACATGTTAACTACCTCTCTCTGTGATGATGCCTCCAATTGTTTTCTGCTCTCCCGGTTTTACAACCACCAGCGCACCGACATTGTGTTGAGTCATCTGAAAAAGGTCAAACTCAATAAGCATGCAAATCAAGTATTCTATTAAAAAGCTGAGAATCTACGAAAATTGTGAAGACACATACCGACTTCACGGCATCGTACACAGTGTCATCTGTAGTGCACCAAAGCCAGGAGCCATCAGCACCTTTACCTTTGGCTTCCAAAACATCCGAAATAGTTGTGCTCTCGAAGCCATGTTCTTCCATACTAGCAGATGAAACTGATCTGGAAAAGATCACGGGTCGCATAACCGGATTGACAACCCGAATGCGATGCAAGACTGCATTTTTCACAGTATTTCCATGAACCGAAAAAGCTTGAACTGCCCGTTGCATTCTACCAATCACAATCGATCAGCTATAAATCAAGCAGAGAAATTGTTGTAGTTGCAGATGTCACATAACAAACATCACTCAAATCGTATCAATGGAGATGATACAAATGAGCACATAATACAACATCTTGCGTGCTAGAAAGTTGCAAAAAAATCCATTCTATTGTTCTAACAATAAGATTCCTCGAATCTCAGTCCAAACAGTTATGGAGATTCAAGTTACTTGGATTCTTGTTCAAAGTTGTAATTGAAAACCAAGGATATATCTCAGCTTAAACAAAGAAGAACCGCCATGGAAACAATCGGAAACAGATCTCAACAGCATCGGAAGTAAATCAAAAAGGCAAAATCAACCCAAAAAAGAAGTCAAAACTTCAATAATCAAACTGCAATCAAAAGCCAAAACATAAAATGAAGTGATAGATTAGAAGAGAGGAGGAAAGAACGAACCTGGAGTGAAGAGAAACGAAAGTTGGGTAAACCCAGAACGGAGAGAGGCAATGGACCCTAGAAAAGCGGTTTAGGAGCGTTTTAACCACCACAATGAACAGATAAAGCATCTCTCAGCACGCTGTTTAGTACACATTTCCAGACACCTAGGATTGCGCTACGGACAAAGCAAATGATTCTAAAAAATGAAATTAAATAAATTGTTTTTATTCTTGCAGTTTCACTAATAAAACAAAATACTAATTAAATGCAGTACCTTACTTTTAAAAAAGGTAAAAGATTTGATATTGTCCACTGTCGATCTTATCCAAAACAAAACCCTAATTCGAAATTGGGTCCATTTCGAGATTTGAAATTGGGGAAGACGTGGATTGTTGTTTGGGCTCAAATTGGTTCCTTAAGGTTTCTGAATTTGTTATTGGACCCTTTGATATATCTTTAAGGTAAATCATATAGATTTGAACTTCTTTTTTATTATTAATGTTTGAAAAATTATATCAAAATAAAAAATATTTACATAAAGAATAAAGTCATTTTATCAAAATAAATTCGAAAAAAATCAAAACCTAACATTTAATATGAAAAAATCGAACTAAACTACCATGGACGATTTTCGAAAACTATAAAAAAAGTCGACCAAATTGAACTGCTCTCACTCCTAATTCTAATTATATTTATCATTTTGAATAATGTAAATTTAAATTAATTACATAAAGTAAAATAATATATTGTTTAATAAATTAAAATATTTAAACGCGTAGATCATTAAAAACAAAGAAAAATTATTATATAATCTCGGCACACCAAGTCATCTATGGTCTCGTCCATTCAAAATTAGCCACATAATTTTTTTTCATGTCACTTTTTACTAAAGATGAATCTTCACCTTTTTATGCCATGTAAATAAGGAGTGGATGGTTACATAGGAAAAATTATTAGATGAGCTTAGCTCACCACGTCATCCATGGTCTCATCCAATAATAATTTTCCACCTCATTTTTTCCAAGGTGAATCTTCACATCTTTCCTACATGTCATTAAATGAATGAATCTCATTGGATGGGACCATGAATGACGTAGTGAGCCGGGACCATGTAATAATTTCTCGGTTACATAGAAGTTCATTATGAATGGATGAGTGACATGAAAAAAGATGATTAGTTGGCTGATTTTTAGTTGATGGGAACCATAGATGACGTGGTAAGCCGAGTTCATAAAATAATTTCTCAAGAACAAGTGACATTAGAAATTAGTCCATATAAAAATATTAGAATAAACCTTTATTGTAGGTTCACAAAATTAAGGGTGTAAACAAGCCAAGTCAAGCTCGAGTAGTGCTGAGCTCAACTAAGCTCGTTAAGAATTTAAGTCGATATTGAGCTTGAGTAGTTTAGCTTAAATAACCTAAGCTCAACTCAACTCGTTAAAAACTCGAGTCGAGTGTTAACCGAGCTTTGATCGAGTCAAACTCGAGTAGCTCGCAATCTGTTTCGTCTCATTTAAAGCCCTATTAGAAAAAAACTTTGATACACAAGTTGTAATACAAATTTGTTAACTTTAGGGTTTAGAGATTTAGGTTGCTGGGTTTAAAAATTAAGATTTAAATTTTAGGGTTTAAGACTTATATTTAGCGTTTATGTTTTAAGGTTTTAGACTCAAGAATTTAGATTTAAAATTTAGAAAATTTAGTATATTTAAGTAGCTCGCGAGCTTTTTTAAGTCGGGTATCGAATAGCTCGACTCGGCTCGTTAAGAACTCGAGTCGAGTTCGAGCTCGAATCCAATCGAGTCAAATGTTAACCGAGTAAAACTCTAGTAGCTCGCGATTTGTTTCGTCTCATTTACAGACCTACACAAAATTATGGAATAAGGGATCTAACAACATACGACTTTTCATATTTTCATTTTCTGCATGTAAATAAATTGCTCTAAAGAATAAAATCACAAGCCTGCATGGAAAAAGACTAACTTTTCAGAAAAAAAACGCCATTGCAGTTCAGGAAAACAATATGATGCTTTGCTTCATTGCAGACAACACAGCTGAATTCATGGATTTCCATCTTCCTTTGTTGAAACAATCTGCTTTATGAAAACTTCAACACAGCTGAATTATGACGCAGCTAGCCGACGAGTATCGAGACTTTCAACTCACTTCTAGCAATCCAGATTCTAATGTGTTGAAAAATTTAACTGCAACTACTCTCAGCAAGCAATTATGAAAGCTTCAACGGTCTTGAGGAAAATTGTTGAATCATCATGATCATCCTAATAAGCAAGCTTTCACACGGAAGAGAGGGCCTTGTGTATGTAATAACTCCAGTAACCATCAAAATCCAAGTTTAGGAGACATGACTATTGACACTTGGGAGGTGGGGCTGGATATCTCCTAGCTTCTTGATATCCCAACAACGAAAAACAACCATGCCGGAATTTGTCTACATCTAGGAACCATTAGCATCTGTGAAGGGGAGCAGGGTATATGTCCAAAGGTTGATACCGTAAGCGATCATTATGAGGCAAAGGTCCCTCCTGTTTATTTTAACAAGAAAGTGCATCAAGTAAGCACAAGGCAAAGAATAATTATTTCACCAGACAACTTAGTTGTTAGACAATGGGACAACAGGAAGTTTCAACAAAAAAAGGGGGTAAATGCATATACAACTCGGACGTACAAAGTAGATGGTTTAAGGAATGGTGTCCATATAAAGCCTGCAGTAGGTATGCTAAAACTATAAAAAAAATCGGTTGCTAAAATTTTCTTTTCCCTTGTATTCTCAAAGCTGTAATGAAATATGATAGCTGTTAAAATGCAAATAAAAGTACCTCATCCAAGTTGATCTGGAATGGTTTGACAAAGTCATCGAACATCACTGGAGAGAGTCCCTTAATTTTCTCCTCAGCTTCCTACAAGAAGAAACAATTCAAGATAGGAATTATAGGAGTTCCATAGGTGATACAATAGCCAATAACGGATGCCAAAAACTAAAGAATTACTAAGGGATAGACGTAATCTCCAAACCTTAATTATGTTTTATCGAGATAAAAGACAGTTACAAAAGATGAATCCCAAACTTGAAAGGGCTCAACTGAGTATGATCTATCCTAAGAGTTTATCTTAAGAATGTTTACTATTATCATTGACAAAACATCAGTAAAACTGACTTTAGTTCAACTAATATATGGAATACGAGTATAAAGCATACCAGTCCTGTTATCCTTGACTTTTCCAACAGTTCTTTTGCAATCATATCCAGTATGCGCTTGTTGTCTTTGAAAGCATTATTGCAAGCTCTTCAGTCTCTTCAATGTACTGTATGAACACCAAGCATCATAATTTCGGTTTAAGTTAAAAAGTTGGAAAACTAAAGAGTCTTTCATTGAGATTTATCGAAGGCATGCACGTCTTTTATTGAGATTTATCGAAGGTGCCGAATATCTATTTAGAAGGGAAACCAGCCCCTAGCATGATACTAGAATGCAATTTAAGAGTTCCACAACCAGATATAATATTTATTTTTCCCCAAATGCCAAAACTCCTACTTTCAGATAAATTTAAGACAGTTCATCAGGTAATCAAATGATTAAGATCCAGCGAATTTTCATATTGGTCCTGCCTGAATATCACAACAGAAAATATATATTTGCAATTATATCTCTCATCTTTGTAACAGATAAAAGGATACTTCAGTATATTTTGTTCTTGACCGATGGGAACCAGGCAGTAGCACCTATGACTAATGGCAGGTTATCACAATAGCAAACAACAGTTATAAAAGCAGAGCAAGCTAAAATTACCCTTGTCAACTCTCGAGTAAACAGCTCAGAGACTTCAGGTGTCATATTGGCAGGAATTACACGAGGATCATCCCACTAGTGCAACAAATGAGTACGACAAAGTAATTAGTAAAAAAGAAATAGGTTGTTCCTACAAAAAATTTACAACTGAGAGTTTTACCCTATAATTTATTAATTCACCATCTGGCATATCAGGTCGATCTAACAGCCCCACTCGTTTGGTTAGTTGAGTGAGCCCTAACCTTGCATCTTGTGGACTGATCACCATTTCCCTTGCAATCTGAAGAGACACGTTGAGTGAGTAAAACATGATTTGAAGGTTACTTTTCATATAAAAAACAAAGATATAGGTCATTGTAAAATTAAGACACCTCGAAATGCAACTAGCTTAAATACTTTCACCCTTAAAAAGGATATATGATGTAAAAATAAGGTGCATCTAAAAATAAAATATACTCTTATTGAAAGCTCAGCCAATATTTCAGACACGATTTCTCTGGAGAAGAAAACCAAGTCAAAATTGCCTTCTTAATGCTTAGGTGAGTTGTGAAAATGTAAAATGCCATGAGGATAACCATGTCCAAGAGCAAAGTTAGAGACTAAAGGGTAGAACAAGAGTAATATTTGTTAAATGAGCAATGAATTTAAATGAACTATTGTATCAAAAAGCAAAGGCATTAAGGCAATAACCTTAGTTATCTTTTCCAAATCATCCCTTCCACCATCAGTTATGTCATTACCAAACACAAGAATTTCAGCACAACGTCCACCGTGAGCTACCACCATTTGCATTTTCATGTAGCCAAATGTTGTATAACCTTGGTCTACCATGTCTTCACGGGGGTAGAATACAGATATTGCAGTTTCCTACTCATGTTGGGAGAGGGTAAAAAAGAGAGGATAAAACAACAAGAAAGGGAAATACAAATGAAAAATCCATAGCAAGCTATCAGATAGAAACCAATTGTTGATGCTACATTTGTAGTTTGTACCTTGCCACCAGGCAGGAGCTGAGAAAATGCACGCCAATCAAATCGAGGAAACAAGTGAGCTAAAACTATGTGACCAGCCTCATGAACAGCCAAAAGTCTCTTCTTTTCAAAAGATACCTATATTACATCAACTGAAAGTCAGAAAAATAAGCTACAACATCCTTTAGTAAATAATGATCAGCTTCCTTTCATCGTCAAATTTCCAATAATAATGGGATGCAACTTAAAAGGAAAATAATATTTATTCCACACGCTTCTTCTACTCTCCACTAAATGATTACACTAGGAGATTCTCATAAAACTTGAAAACCATTATATTTTTCTATTTTTTGTTACATGCTTTTAGTGCTAGCCAGTTTCAGGCTTCTAGGAGGAGAATTTTTCTAAAATTTTGTAACCAGTGACCATATCGCTTCATGTAAAAATGCATTTTGGAACAGAAAATTTGAAAATCAATCTTCTTAAAGTAGATTTGAAAATTTGAAAATGCATATTACAATAAACAACAGCAGTTGCAAATTTTGATTGATAGAAGTATTTCAGAATAGTAGATTTCAGCACTTACACTTGCTTCACATTTCTGTTGCTCTTCCTCTGTAAGGAGTACACCCAAACCTTCAAGCAACTGTTTATCTAACACATCAATAATATCTTGCTGGAAGATCTTGGAATGCCCTTTTCTCACCTGCAATAAGATATAAATATAACAGAAACCCAAGACCTAAGGAAACCACAAAAAATAACTTTTGCTCAAATTGCATTAGAGAAGCACTACATTAGTTCAAAGGTTTTCAACCTAGCTTCAGCGCCAGGAAGCATGGATTGGGCACAAACATAGACATGGGAAGTGGCACGTGGCAATAGCAGTTTGGTTTGAAGATAAAGTGTTAGATTTAGTTCCCATGACCAGGGTTTAAGTCCTTGCAGTCTCAAATATATAAAATAGGCATAGACATAGCTATAAACATGCCAGAATATTATGGTTATATGTACGTCTGTATTATTTAAAATTTCACTGTCAGATTGACATAAAGATAAAACAGAAAACAATAAACATAATTGAGAAAATGCCACTGCTGCCAAATACTTATGGTAATTTGGTTATCCTGCATAAATTTTCAATTGGGTTGATCTTCAAATTTATCTAATCCAATTACTTTCTTCATCTAAAACTTCTATCCCAATATGCTTGAATCTTTTGACTACAAAAGCTCACTTGTACTAGATATTTTAAGAACTTGTGCCTCACTAGTTAAACTCGTCTTTTTTCTTTCATAGCAACTGTCCCAAGCTACTTTTGAACATAACCTGCTTACATGACATTTTTCCTTGTTGATTTCTAGATATAAGTTTCAGGAGGTTAAGAAAAGGTTAATTACTCATTTATATTCCACACAAGCACAATAATTAGCACTGGAAGTAACAATCAGTATAGCGTTCTTAACAATTAAGCATCTGCAAACATGGAAACAGCTATATATCCCAAAGAAAACTGTCAAGAGGGCTTGAGACATAATTGAGAGTACACTAAAAACATGAACTTCAGAAAGAATCATACGTCAAAGCACTTATTTTTGGATTAATGACAAATTGGATACTTACCGACATTATTGCTGCTTCATTAACAAGATTCCGGATATCTGCCCCAGAAAAACCAACCGTGCGAAATACAAGCTGTAGCATGGGACAAGATGAGACACAATTAGCCCAAAACCAGATTAGCCTTTCATCTTTCAAACTCAAACACTTAGATTGTCTAATTGAAAACTGATATACCATATTGTGCACATTACTGCACCAAAAATGCAGCACTCCACTTCTCTAAGGAAGAACTCTGATACTACGCATAAAACTCATTCTTTTCTTCTATTTTTTTTTTTTCATTTTTTTCCTGAACTACCATTATCACACTAAAAGATAACACATTTTCTCTCCTCATTCTTACATTTATTTTAACATTTTATTAATTCAAATTATCTATATATTTCCTCATAAGCAGAGTGTGGATTGTGCAACGGTCCAGCATATACCAATGGGGTCTTTTAATAATAACAATAATATAAGCAAGCAGCAGAATTCAAATCTTGCTCGGTAAAATTATGACAATCCTTTATTTCTCAAAAGCGATGGCATAAAGATATGCTTGTTTGGTTGTCCCTTTCAGTAAAGTGAAACAATGCGACCGCCCAAATAAGTTTACCGATTTAAATTGGTAAAAGAAACTGCCTAACTTATAAGAACTTAAAAACATATTTACATGACAGACATTTTCCAAAGATTTTCTTAGTGCAGTGGATGCAGAAGATAGAACTGTAAGAAATACAGCAGAACCTTTCCAACCGAGAAAAAAAGATGGTGATTATGTATGAGTTATTGACACTCAGTAAAGGAAAAGAAATAGTAATTTCGTAAATTTGCTAACTACTAATGCTTTTCCCCTTGAAAGTTTTAGAAGGCAGCTCCCATTGCCCTCTCAACTAATTTCACAGAGAGAAAAAAACAGGTTAGAGAATCTTGTGACCTAACCAAACATGAAGATTCTATTTATGGGTTGACCAATCTCAGCAGCTTTTGAACCCATTCTTGTGCATGTCAAGTGTTCTGACATGTTATGAAGGCTGCTCCATGTTTCATGACAGGAAGGCAGAACTGGGGTCTATTGGTGATGTACAAGGTTAAGAAAATGACATCAAGTGCATAATTGATGGGTGATAGAGCTTTAGCTTGCTGCTTAATGTCCTTGTATAGAATTGGATGCTTTAACACAGAATCAGACTTTATAAAAACATTAAATAAGTGTTACATGCAATGATGATGGTGGTGACCAACCACTGTACCTAGACACATGCATGATGTTATTTATTTGCCAACAGCAGACATTTTATCCATTTAATCTATAGATGCATGATGCATGAAAATAGAGTTAACAACTAGAGCAAGTTTATAAAACACATATGAATATGAACATACCAACCACTGTACCTAGTCACATGCACAAATTACATTGAATTTACCTGTTCAAAGTTCACATCTTCATCTAGCAGCTTTCCTGCACTATGCACACCAAATATTTGTACTCTTTTCTTTGCATCTGGCAAACCAATGTATAGACGGCGATCAATGCGTCCAGGGCGAACAAATTCGAGGTCCAATTCATCTGGCCTATTGGTGGCACAGATGAATATCACTGCTTGTCTGAGTGAAAACCGATCAACACCAGTTTTTTCCTTCCTATATCATATGATGTAGAGCTTAATAAGAAAACTAATTTGCAAGTATGAAAAGGCCAGCAAAGAGAAGTTTAGTCTGCAAAGTGAACAGAACAACAAAATATGGAACTCCTTTCAATAATTAAAAATGTCGCCATTTTAGGATTCAAACTGAGTTGATCTCAACCAGATGCTCCAGTACAACACCAAAAGAGAGTAGCGAGCCTTGTTTATAGTGTAACAAGAAAATGTGGGGAAAAGTGCAAAATTAGAGAAGTTTGAACTAGAAGGTGAAAAAAAAAAGAACATCAGCTGAACAAACTCCACCAAGTCAGTCCTGCCACCTTAAAGGCCCATAATAAATTGATCTCAGTTAAAATGATTTGAGTGTTTATTAATCTAAAGAGAAAATGAAAACAAGAAATTTAGATAAGTTGAGCATGGCAATTTGAAATGAATAAATAACGAATATTACTAAATATTGTTTTAGAATTCTAGTTACTCTCCAATAAATCCGAAGGCAAACAAGTAGCTATGGGAGCAAATACTGGCATATGCATTGAGGTAAACTAGTACGCCCACCCCCCATCAAGCTGAGCAATAAGTGCTTCAAATGTTGCGCTTCTGCGTGGATCCTTTCTTGCATGCCTTCCAGCAATGGCATCGATTTCATCAACAAACACAAATGCAGGTGCCTGGAACAAAGGATATATATAATTCTCCTAAGTGGAAAACAACTAATCCTAGAGTAAGAAAATCAATAGTTATTACAAGGAAATTAGAACGAGAATGCCGGTATATTGGAACCGCTACTTAAAAGCTGGAATGGCAATGCATAAGTACCCAGCAAGCAAAATTATGAATGCAGAGGATAAATTCCAATGTGTTTAACTGAAGTCATATAAGAATGCCAAAAACAACCAGATTCCAACAGCATAAAATAAATGAGCTCCAAAATGCCAAAATGTAAATAAATAAATGAGTCAAATGGAACTCTAACTCTACCATTAGAAATCAACAAATTTTCAAAAATAATTGAAAAGGAGGGGGGAGTACTGTAGCAGAAGGCTTACATTTCTCCTTGCTATAGAAAACATCTCATTGATCCTAGCTGCACCACTTTTTTCACTGTCTGTAAACTCCGCACCAGAAGCAAAAACAAAAGGCAACCCACTTCCTTTTGATAGCGTTAAAACTTAAAAAGTTTTACACTATATAACTAGATCCTATCTTATATATGTGTGTCTTAATTATAAAATAAGTGTCCAAACTATGTTAGGTGCCTAAAATATTTTTGACTGAAATAGGTGCTTTAAGTTTTTTTTTTTTTTTTTTGGCTGAAGTGCCTCAGTTGACTTTAAAACAATCAAAAAATGAAACTTTAGACACCTATTTCAGCTAAATATAAAACTTTATGCATCTATTTCAACAAAAAAATACTTTAGGCTTCTATAGCAAAAAAAATCATAGTTTGAGCACTTATTTTATAGTTAAGCTATATATATAAATACTATAATACTCATTGTAGGATCTTAATTAATCCCCATATCTTAGTACAGAAAATGGAGAGAAGATTCACATGTGTTCAATGGAAATTAAGGCAACGCTTCCACGCACTCTGTGTTCATCCAAAACATTGGTGTTCCTCACGAGCTTTGACGGATATTTAAGAAACTGGATGGAAACAAACATTTGGTCAAATCCCCTTCTATACAAAAGAAAACCATTTAGGTCAAGTTAAACCTTCTTAAAGCAACACTTTTTGAAATTTGAATAGCTTTCCCTGTGACCCAATATTCTTCACATAGCAGTGGCCTTTGTCTGTAATTTGTCTGTTTGCAGGTTGCTATTTGGCAAACAAATGGATAATTCAAGGGCAGCTTTCGGACCATTCAACGGCTCTACTCCGGCAGCGGTGAATGTAATCAACATCCACGACGACGGCGGATCAGCCTCCAACTCAAAGTACATATTCGTGGGAGGATTCGGAGTCGTTGTGCTTTTGGTAGCTATAATATTCATGATATTCAAGTACAACAAATCGGGTTGTGGGTGCAGCTTTTCTTGCAAGGGCAACTGCCAGATCACCTCCTCCAACTCCATTGTTGCCCATTCTAAAAATAATGACGATAATGTGTGACATACATAATAATTAATATATAGCGCTAACGTGCATGTCAATAACTTCATACTTTTATACATGCAAATGATTTTTTTTTTTTTTACTTTCGAACGTGTATTTGTAGGATTCGGTAACATTTGATATGTTTGTACGAGTCATGGTATTTGAGCCTCGGATATCAATCTATATTATTCAAATAGTTTGTATTTGATGGGTTAATAATATATGTAATTTATTATGTTAATAATGAATCATCCGATGATATATTATAAAAAATATTGACGATTGTTTCTCTCAATAATATTATCTTCAAAATTTAAACTTAATCCTTTTCTTGAAAGCAAAATTATAAAAATTTATTTGATACACAATTGTGTTAAATTTAGACTACACAAGATTGTCTATTTTAATGTCGTTTTGTCATATTTAGAGTTTAGTATTTTAGAATGTAAGGTTTAGAGTTTGAGGTTTAAGCTTATAATAGACAATAAGGAATTGTTCAAAGATTCAATGAGTCATGCACAATTTATTAAAATATGGTCTTCAATTTTTTAAAAAACTGTTTATTGACTTGTGGATGTACTACATTAACTTTAGAATAAAAATGAGTCTACCAAGACTCAAAATCCATGTTTTCTCTATCTTTTATCACAAATTCAGAATTAATCCTTTGTTTTCTCCTTACATGCATTTAACTTTCTTACATGCATTTAACTTTTAACTCAATTTTTGAATTTTTTTTGGCTTAATGCACTTCCCCCCCTAAACTTTACATATTTTCCTAACATGCCCCTAAAGTATTTTTGACCTCTTTTTCCCCCCTAAACTTTACAACGTTACCCATATTGTCCCAAAAAACTAACACTGTTAAAAAATCTATCTTGGCCAATCAGAACACGCCACGTCACCTAATTATTATTTTTCTTTATTTTCTATTTAATATATAAAAATATTCTTATAAAAAAAATAAAAAATATTCATTATTTTGATTTTAGTTTACCAAAACTACCCTCATCCTCATCCTCTTCCCCAAACCCCATCCCCTCATCATTTTCCCCTAAATCCCAATTGCCCGGTTATAATCAGAGGAAATAGACGTTTTTAATACCACATTCAACTTGACTCATGACAATATCATATGAGCATGAACCAATTTTCTATTGGGAAAACTAGGTTATTTCTCACACGAACGTAGCTTCAAATTTGAGCTAAAATGTCAAGATCAAAACTACCAAAATTTGCACAGCAGATGATAAGTGTTCAAAAGTACTATTTTTCTTACCCTTTTTACTCATATTATTGTTAGACTTAGGCTCATATTAGTTGCATAATTAGGCATTCATGCATTAATCCATGTTTCCTTCCATCGTTGAGCTTGATTACATAACTTGGTAGTTTTTGTGGGAAAAGATGATGCTTTGGTGTGTTTTGTGTGTATGTGCAGGATCACTTGCCAAAGCAAGGCTAGAGCTAATTGCCAGGGCAATACATGAAGGAGATGCCGAGCTAGTTGCCAGGGCAATGCATGAAGGAGATGCCTAGCTAGTTGCCAGGGCAATGCATGAAGGAGACGCCGAGCCAGTTGCCAGGGTAATTGTCGACAAGAGCAAAGGTGATATGGTAGTCGAAATTGATGACTAGACAAGCCCAAGATGACGTGGAGCAAAGCCCAATCTCAAAGGAATTTGATTTCCATGAAGAGATTAAAGAAGAATTAAATTCCAAGAAGATATGAGAAGTTCTAGTAGGAATATAATTATAATAAAGAATTATATTCTTTAAAGATAATTTAATTCCAACTTAACTTCCTCCTCAAAGAAGGACTTTGACCTAGCCCTATAAATAAGAGGGAGATTTCGACAATCCATAGAGAGGAAGAGAGGGGAATTTCGACAAGTCCAAGAAGGGCAAGATGAGAGAATTTTCGACAAGCATCTAGGGCAAGGAGGATTTCGACAAGCCTCCTTCTTCATCTTTTTCTTTCTTGTTCGATTGGGTTCATGCTAGGGATTATTTATCTTGTGTTTCTTTGGAACCTAGCCATGAACTAAATCTATTTGACTATGGTTATTGTGTTTTGTGGTTGTGAGAAACTATTGGTTTTTGTTTAGGTAATAAGATTTTGCACTTTTCTATTGAAGGTTTATTCATTCTTGGTTCTTATTATTGTTTACGAGTGAATTGGGAGAGGATCTCGTAACTTCATCTATTTATCTAATATCGAGAGAGTTAGATTCAAGAAATGAATGAATATGATCTTTATTCAATCTATTGATGGTGAAGATTAATCCGGCTTAGGAATAAGTTAAGGATTTCAACGGCTAAGAGGAGCGCAAGATTGGTTGTTGTTCACCCTTGATTCACGTAGGGATGTATTATCAAGGCATGCACAAGTAGCTAGAGTTTCGACTTAGGGATAAGAAGAAACCATTGAAGAACGCTCTGTCGAACCTTGAAGGTTGCTGCCCAGACGCCCAAGTAGTTGCCCAACTAGTCGCCCAGGCAACCATCAAGGCAACCCCGTTGTGCAAGTTGCCACGGCAACTGAGTTGCCCGTGCACTCTTTTACCAAGACGATCCAATCGGCTATCACACCTCAACTCAGGATAACCTGGCCTATCTCTCTCTCATTTGATCTCATCTTTTCTTTTACTTTATTGCTTTCTAGTTTAGTTATTAGTTAAACTCCTATAATCCTTTATTTGTGTTTTTACTTTTCACAGTACAAGAGACTAGATTCTTGAAGTGGCACCAATCCCTGTGGAGACGATATCTTTTATACTATAACTTGCAACGTGTATACTTGCACAATTGCATAGCACTTATCACGAGCAACAAGTTTTTGGCGCCGTTGCCGGGGATTGGAAATATCGACTTTGTTTTTATTTTCTTACACTTTCTTTTTACTTTTCTTGTTTAAGATTCAAAGGGCTAACAAACTTTGGTTTTGCATTGGTATATGACCAGGGCGAGACCGACTACACCAGAATATCCCTTTGATCCAGAAATCGAACGAACCTTACAAAGACTTAGACGAAGGATAAGAGTAGCAATGGCTAATCAAGACGACAATATGAATCAAGATGTTCTAGCAGGAGGAGGAGTGATTCTTGCACGAAATAGAACTATTCGAGACTATCTTGAAGAAGATCTTGATGGACTTAATCCAGGAGTTGTCGCACCTGAAATTGAAGCCGACCACTTTGAGTTAAAACCGGTAATGTTTAATATGATCAACACAATTGGTCAGTTTGGCGGCTCAGCAACTGAAGATGCACGACAACATCTTAAATCTTTCCTCGAGATTTGCAACTCGTTCAAAATACACGGAGTCACCCCCGATGTCTTACGATTAAGATTATTCCCCTATTCACTGAGGGATAGGGCGAAAGCATGGTTGAATAGCATTCCTGTCGGATCAATAGCATCTTGGACCGATATTTGTCGTGATTTAGTTGCTCAATTTAATCCTACAAATTTGACTGATAAGCTTCGTAACGACATTACTTCTTTTCGGCAGGCAGATGATGAATCCATGTACGAGGCTTGGGAGCGATATAGAGAACTTCTACACAAATGCCCCCTACACGAATTCCCGGTGTGGACTCAAGTAACAATGTTTTACAACGCCGTGAATACACCAACAATGATGATGCTAGATGCCTCGACAAATGACATACTCTTAGATAAGTCGCCGGAGGAAGCAATGCAAATTTTAAACAGGCTGGCCAAGAATGATTATCAATTCCCCTCTACTAGAAGAGAAGGAGTTAGACGCCAAGGCACAATACATGAACTAGGATCATCAGATTCAATTTCGGCATAATTGGCCACTTTAACCAAGATGGTCCAGAACATGCAAAAACCAAACAACACACATGAAGTCAAGGTAATGGATTCTTTTTATGAGTTATGTGGTGATAACCATAATTTTTCTGAATGTATGCAGAATTCGGAATCCAGCTTCTATGTGGGGAATTACAATCAGAACAACAATGTGATGTCCAATACATACAATCCAGCTTGGAAGAAGCACCCAAATTTTTCATGGAGTAATCCCAACAATACTCTAAACCAGAACAATCAGAATGCACAAGCATCGGGATTCCAGCAGAATATGCCACGGCAACAGTTACCGCAGCAACAACCGACAACATCTAGTTCTTTGGAAAATTCTCTAAATGCTTTTATGATGAAAACTGAATCTTATATGGCTGAGAATAGTAATTTCATAAAAAGAAATGATGCTTTTATTAACAGGACCGAGATGAGATTGCAAAACCAAGAGGCGACAATCAAATCATTGGAAAATCAAGTCGGACAGTTTGCTTAAAATCTGAATACTAGACCGCAAGGAGGTTTACCTAGCGATACTGAAGTTGCAAAAGGAATTGGCCATGAGCAATGTAAGGCGATCACCACTAGAAGTGGCCAACAACTTAGAGAGGTTCAAACCCACTCATCAAACAAAACTCCACAAAAAGATCAAGATGAACCTAGCGACAAAGCCTCAGATGCTGAACCAGGAATTGCCGCAGCAACCGGCAATAAGCATGCCTCGGCAATCGACGATAAAGACGCCTCGACAACTTGCGATAAGCATGCCTCGGTAACCCCAATTGATAACGCCTCGGCAACTCTAGTTGTCCCGGCAATACCGTCAATCAGATTCCAAACCAATGAAAGGATCGAAGATATCCGACTTCCACCACCATTCCCACAAAGGTTGAAGCGACAAAAGCAAGAATACCAATTCAAGAAGTTTCTTGATATTCTAAAGCAAGTCCACATCAACTTGCCATTGGTGGAAGCAATTGAACAAATGCCAAACTATGCCAAGTTTCTTAAAGACATTGTGTCCAAGAGAACAAGGCTAGGAGAGTTTGAAACAGTTGTCGCAACAGAGGGATGCATGGCAATGTTGCACAATCGTATGCCACCCAAGTTGAAGGATCCCGGAAGTTTCACAATACCTTGTTCTATTGGAAACCACTATGTCGGGAAAGTATTATGCGACCTTGGGGCTAGCATAAACTTGATGCCTAAATCGGTTTTCCAGAAACTAAGAATCGGGAAGGCAAGACCTACAACAGTTATGCTACAGCTAGCCGACAGATCCTATGTGCATCTAGAGGGAAAAATCGAGGACATACTGGTAAAAGTTGATAAATTTATTTTTCCCGCTGACTTTATTATTTTGGATTGTGAAGCAGATGAGCATGCACCTATCATTCTCGGGAGACCATTCCTAGCAACAGGGAGAACCTTGATTGATGTTGAAAAGGGAGAACTCACAGTGAGGGTGAATGACCAGCAAGTTAAACTAAATGTGTTCCAAACACTAAGGCATGCCGATGATCCAGAAGAATGCTAACTTCTTCATGCCACGTCAGAGTTTAACTTCGACGAGGAATTTAGTTGCCTCGGCAACTACATTGCCAATCAAGAGGAACCTGAGGAGTATGAAGAACCGGTCGATGAGGAACAACAAGAATAGGAAAATTGGCTAGTCAATCGACCAGTTACATACTTTGAACCACTGGATTACTCAGGTAAGGAAGGTAAGCTCGAAAAACCCTCTATTAAACAACCACCGATTCTTGAGTTGAAACAATTGCCAGAGCAACTAAAATATGCATACTTAGGAACCGATAATACATTGCCTGTAATTATTTCTATTAAGTTACAGCCTGAGCAGGAAAAGAAGCTGATCAAGATGTTGAAGCTACACAAAAAGACAATAGGGTGGACAATTGCCGACTTGAAGGGAATTAGCCCGGTAGTGTGCATGCACAAGATTTTGTTGGAAGATGATCACAAACCTTCAATTGAGGCCCAGAGAAGACTGAATCATGCCATGAAAGGGGTTGTAATGAAAGAAATAATCAAGTGGCTTGACGCCGGCATTATATACCCTATCTCTAATAGTATGTGGGTAAGTCCGGTACAATGTGTACCGAAAAAGGGAGGTATAACGGTGGTAAGTAATGAAAACAATGAACTCATTCCAACCAGGACTGTGACCGGTTGGAGGGTTTGTATGGATTATCGAAAGCTAAACAAAGCCACCAGGAGAAATCACTTCCCATTACCCTTTATTGATCAAATGCTTGACCGTCTTGCAGGTAAACCCTTTTATTATTTTTTTGATTGTTATTCAGGTTACAATCAAATTGCCATAGCACCAGAAGAACAAGAAAAGACAACCTTCACATGCCCATACAGTACTTATGCCTTCCGAAGGATGCCGTTCGGATTGTGTAACGCCCCGGCAACCTTCCAAAGATGCATGATGGCACTCTTTTCAGAAATGGTCGAAGACTTCCTTGAGATCTTCATGGATGATTTTTCTGTTTTTGGTAATGACTTCGACAGTTGTCTCGGAAATTTAGAGAAGATGTTGGCAAGATGTGAAGAAACTGATTTAGTCATCAATTGGGAGAAATGCCATTTTATGGTAGATGAAGGAATAGTGCTCGACCACAAGATTTCATCCAAGGGTTGAAGTAGACAAAGCCAAGGTGGACGTGATCGAGAGATTACCCCCACCAAGTTCGGTTAAAGGAATTCAAAGCTTTCTTGGACATGCAGGTTTTTACAGGAGGTTCATTCATAATTTTTCTAAAATCACTAAACCCTTGTGCAATTTGCTTGAACATGATAAAGTCTTCGATTTTGATGATTCTTGCACCCAAGCATTCGAAAACCTAAAGGAAAAGCTTGCCTTGACACCCATTGTCATTCCACCAGATTGGATGCTACCTTTTGAGCTCATGTGTGATGCAAGTGATTTCGCGGTAGGAGCAGTCCTAGGCCAACGCACAGGTAAGACCTTCCATGTGATATACTATGCTAGTAAAACTCTTAATAGTGCCCAAGTGAATTACACAACAACGGAGAAAGAGTTACTAGCTGTAGTTTTCGCATTTGACAAGTTCCGATCCTATTTGATTGGTATAAAGGTAATTGTTCATACGGACCATTCGACAATCAAATACCTATTTGCTAAAAAGGATGCTAAACCTCGTTTGATTCGTTGGATATTACTTTTACAAGAATTTGATATTGAAATTAAGGACATGAAAGGAACAGAAAATCAAGTGGCCGATCACTTATCACGTTTAGAACGCAACAGGGAGGAGGACATGGATCTAGATATATGTGATGCATTCCCGGATGAACAAATTTTAGTTGCATCGGCAACCATGGACGCGCATGCCTCGGTAACCCTCGACGCCCGGGCAACCATGGATGCACACACCTCGGCAACCCTCGACGCCGCAACAGCCTTTGACGCGCACGCCTCGGCAATTCTGGGAGCAGTCGCCACGGCAGCACATGGCTCGGCAATACCCTGATACGCGGATTTAGTTAATTTCCTTGTTTGTGGTATTTTACCTTATGGCATTACTCACCAAGGGAAGAAGTGGTTCCGCCATGATGCTAAGCATTACTTTTGGGATGAGCCTCTTTTGTTTAAATAATGTGTAGATCAGGTTATACGCCGATGTATCCCTGAAGAAGAGCAACAAAATGTACTCCGGCAATGTCATTCTTCACCATATGGAGGACATTTTGGAGGAACTCGTACCGCGGCCAAAGTTTTGCAATCCGGTTTGTATTGGCCAACATTGTACAAAGATGCCCAAGACTTTTACAAGCAATGTGATCATTGCCAGAGGACGGGCAATATCTCCAGACGACATGAGATGCTGTTCCAGAACATCATCGAGGTGGAATTGTTCAATGTATGGGGGATCGATTTTATGGGACCTTTCCCATCTTCATTCGAAAACCTCTAAATCTTACTTGCCGTCGACTACGTGTCTAAATGGGTTGAGGCAGCTGCAGTTCCCAACAACGATTCCAAGACCGTGCAACGATTCTTGCAGAAAAACATATTTACACGGTTTGGGATGCCAAGAGCAATTATCAGTGACGAAGGTAAGCATTTTGAAAACAGACTAATTGCCAAGATGTTGCAACGCTTTGGCATATCACACAAGATCGCCACGGCATATCACCCACAAACCAACAGGCAAGCAGAAATTTCCAACTGGGAGTTGAAGGGAATACTCGACTTGTCTATGGCAAGACATGCCATCTACCGGTGGAAATCGAACACAAGGCATATTGGGCAATCAAGACCGTGAATATGGATTGGGAAAGTGCTGGACAAAAGCGTTTGTTGGACCTCAATGAGATAGAATAATTCCGTGCACTCGCCTATAACAATGCACGAATCTACAAGGAGAAAACAAAGCGATGGCACGACAAGAAACTATTGCCACGACAATTCATGCCAGGGCAACTAGTTCTCTTATTCAATTCTCGGCTAAAACTTTTCCCGGGAAAGCTGAAATCAAGATGGTCAGGACCATTCGAAGTCGTCAAACCATTCTCCCATGGTGCTGTGATAATCAAGTCCATCTCTGACAACCATGAATTCAAAGTTAATGGACAAAGATTGAAGCACTACAATGGTGCCCATGTGGAACGTAACAAAGAAGTGGTCAACTTAGGAGATGCATGAGCATGCTCTCCCTTTGATATTTTATTTTTATTTTTATTTTTTTGATTATTTTTTATTTATTTTTTTATTTTTCGAACTCTTTTTTTATTATTATTTCTGATTATTATTAGGATATAAAGCCGGAAGATTCATGAATTGAATCAACTCCTACGAAATCATTTTCTGATTTTTCAGATTTGGACGAGTCCTCCATTGAACCAACAAAGACCACACCAATTGAATCCTCCAAGCGAAAAGCCAATGACACTGATGAAGAGGACGATGAGGACAACCCCGTACGAGACCAAAAGGAAACTAATCATCTACGATGATGAACTCTCGGAGTAAGTCCTCGTATGCATTTTATTTTTTATTTTTTTTATTTTTATTTTTCTTTCATGCATGCATTGAGGACAATGCCTCACTCGAGTTTGGGGGGGATTGTTATTAGTAGTTACCATATTTAGTTACATTCATCTTAAGTATTACATTTAGGATACATAAATTGCTTGCCATGCCTTTAGTTGAAACAAGAATTGCTTAGATTTGATGAATATCCGATGATGACTTTGCCAATGCACTTAATTGATAGAATTTTTATTCTAGGATAACCATGGAAAAACTTAGAATTTTACTATGATGCTAATTTTGATGAAACACTGTTGTGGTTTGATTGATTTAAGGAATTCTAATGAACTTAGGTTGATAATTAACAAATTGGGGGATTAGAATAAAAATTGGATGAATGCTAGAGGTGCCCGAAATTGTCTCTAGCATGTGCTAAAAAAATTGATCACTAGAGGTGCCCGAAACTGGCTCTAGTATGTGTTAAAAAAATTGATTGCTAGAGGTGCCTGAAACCGGCTCTAGTCGAATAAATTAACTTAATAAAACTAAAAACAAAACACTAGAGGTGCCCAAAACTGGCTCTAGTTAAAACATGTTAAAAAGAACCAAATGAAGTAATTTGAAAACCTCTTGTTGCATAGAATCCGAAAAATCAACTTGCACACAACTCCGCACACACTCACAAGCATTATAGTTTGATTCCGAGTAACCTCTAAGTTTTTCGAAAAATAAAAAGCCAATCATACTTTGTGCCCCGGTTCAGAGAATTGAAATCAAGTTTAAAGCTAAGTTTGTGAAAATTGAAGTATTGGCAGGTAATTATGAGTTTGCATTGCTTGAGGACAAGCAATAGTTCGAGTTTGGGGGTGTGATAAGTGTTCAAAAGTACTATTTTTCTTACCCTTTTTACTCATATTATTGTTAGACTTAGGCTCATATTAGTTGCATAATTAGGCATTCATGCATTAATCCATGTTTCCTTCCATCGTTGAGCTTGATTAGATAACTTGGTAGTTTTTGTGGGAAAAGATGTTGCTTTGGTGTGTTTTGTGTGTATGTGCAGGATCACTTGCCAAAGCAAGGCTAGAGCTAATTGCCAGGGCAATACATGAAGGAGATGTCGAGCTAGTTGCCAGGGCAATGCATGAAGGAGATTCCGAGCTAGTTGCCAGGGCAATGAATGAAGGAGACGCCGAGCCAGTTGCCAGGGCAATTGTCGACAAGAGCAAAGGTGATATGGTAGTCGAAATTGATGACTAGACAAGCCCAAGATGACGTGGAGCAAAGCCCAATCTCAAAGGAATTTGATTTCCATGAAGAGATTAAAGAAGAATTAAATTCCAAGAAGATAAGAAAAGTTCTAGGAGGAATATAATTATAATAAAGAATTATGTTCTTTAAAGATAATTTAATTCCAACTTAACTTCCTCCTCAAAGAAGGACTTTGACCTAGCCCTATAAATAAGAGGGAGATTTCGACAATCCATAGAGAGGAAGAGAGGGGAATTTCGACAAGTCCAAGAAGGGCAAGAGGAGAGAATTTTCGACAAGCATCTAGGGCAAGGAGGATTTCGACAAGCCTCTTTCTTCATCTTTTTCTTTCTTGTTCGATTGGGTTCATGCTAGGGATTATTTATCTTGTGTTTCTTTGGAACCTAGCCATGAAATAAATCTATTTGGCTATGGTTATTGTGTTTTGTGGTTGTGAGAAACTATTGCTTTTTGTTTAGGTAATAAGAGTTTGCACTTTTCTATTCAAGGTTTATTCATTCTTGGTTCTTATTCTTGTTTGTGAGTGAATTGGGAGAGGATCTCGTAACTTCATCTATTTATCTAATATCGGGAGAGTTAGATTCAAGAAACGAATGAATATGATCTTTATTCAATCTATTGATGGTGAAGATTAATCCGGCTTAGGAATAAGTTAAGGATTTCAACGGCTAAGAGGAGCGCAAGATTGGTTGTTGTTCACCCTTGATTCACGTAGGGATGTATTATCAAGGCATGCACAAGTAGCTAGAGTTTCGACTTAGGGATAAGAAGAAACCATTGAAGAACGCTCTGCCGAACCTTGAAGGTTGCCGCCCAGACGCCCAAGTAGTTGCCCAACTAGTCGCCCAACTAGTCGCCCAGGCAACCATTGATTAGTTGCCAAGGCAACCCCGTTGTGCAAGTTGTCACGGCAACTGAGTTGCCCGTGCACTCTTTTACCAAGATGATCCAATCGGCTATCACACCTCAACTCATGATAACCTGGCCTATCTCTCTCTCATTTGATCTCATCTCATCTTTTCTTTTACTTTATTTCTTTCTAGTTTAGTTATTAGTTAAACTCCTATAATCCTTTATTTGTGTTTTTACTTTTCATAGTGCAAGAGACTAGATTCTTGAAGTGGCACCAATCCCTGTGGAGACGATATCTTTTATACTATAACTTGCAACGTGTATACTTGTACAATTGCGTAGCACTTATCACACGCAACAGCAGACAAAACCGTCAACTATTGAATATTGAAACCAAATGGAAAAACCTAATAATAAACAAGTAAAATAAATAATGGAGAGAACACACCGAATTTACCAGGTTCAACGAAAATGTCGTCTACTCCTCGGGCACCACCACCGGATGATAACTTCACTTATACCAAAATGGTACAAACAAATGGAATTCCTAAGAATTCCCAAATATTACAAATGGGAGAAAGAAACTAATGGGAGAGATAGTTGGGATGTTGGGGTGGTTTCAAATGGCAAAGGTTAAGCCTATTTATAGTTGAGCTCTAAGAACTAAACTTATAAATAGCCTAGAGTTTAAGGACCAAAAAACAATTTTCCCATGCCACATTTTTAACCCACTTTTGATGCATTAATGCCTTGCATTTTACAGTGCCAACTTCACTGCCAATTTGAATTTTGTCTTTTAATTGCAAGCCATGTTAACAAATCTCTACCTTGGCTTGAAATATCATTAAGATTCTTAAAATCTTCTTATCCCCAAACGTTATCTTCTGTAGTGCCTCCAAATGCGCTCTTGAGCTCATACTGCCGGAGGTGCTCAAACTTCCAAGATGTTAATCAAGTTCAAACAATGGTTGAACTTTATTATTGTCACCACCTTGGTCAATATATCTACAAGATTTTATGCTGTCACAATCTTCTAAAGTAGAATATTTTCATCTTCAAAGATCTCTCGCACAAAGTGACACCTCACGTCGATGCGCTTGGTTCTTGAATGGTAGACTTGATTTTTCGCTAAGTGAATAGCACTCTGACTGTCACAATAGAGACTAATGTGACTTTGAACATCCAACAATCCGTTAAGCCAAATCGCCTCCTTAACAGCCTCTGCAACCGCCATGTACTCTGCCTCTATAGTTAACAAAGCCATTGTTGACTGTAAAGTAGACCTCTAACTCACTGGGGTTTTTGCTAGAGTAAATAAATATCAGTAGTAGATCGACACTTATCCAAATCACCAGTATAGTCGGAAACAACATATCCAAACACAAGCTGACCAAGTATTTTATCATACTCAAACACTAAACCAACATCTACGGTTTGTTAGAGATACCGTAGAATCCATTTCACAGCTTGCCAATGTCCTTTTCCAAGATCATGCCGAGAATCTTTTTTAGATATTGCTTCTGAGTCAAATAAAGCTTGCCTCTCCTTCTGTCTCTACTTATCTCTATGCCGAGAATCTTCTTAGCCTCACCCAGATCTTTTATCTCGAACTCTTGATTCAGCTAAGCCTTCAATTTGTCTATCTCCTGTTAACTCTTTGAAGCGATCAATATATCTGACAAGCGTCGTAAACTGTCAAAATAATTATTCCTTAATCTCAAATAAAATAAATAAATAATGTAGTAATAGAGAAGAAGGGTCGATCCACAGGGACTAAGGAGCTTCTGATGTGAGAGGTTTTGATTCTGACTTTATTGAGAAAATTAAGAAAAATAGGGGGTTTATAGCGAGAATTTAATTGAAATAAAACTAAGAAATAAAATTTTAAATCTAAGGATGAAAGTAAATTTAAGAAAATATTTAGTTTAAGTAGCTGCCTCAAGCTTCGCTTTAACTCATTTCCAACCGATCATCGAATAAGATTTTTACTCCGAATAATTGCCGGTTACAGTCTACAAGGCCCAACCCTTGTAACTTCTTTTTCTCTCCGGTGAACTGATAATCCAAAATCAATTTTTGAATTTCAATTATCTGGTTAGTCTAACCACGACTATCGCTGTTATAATAAAACAGTTTTTAAATCTAGAAAAACCCGACTCAGATTATGTTGTCTCAATGAGAATCGAATTCGTTCTCAATTTCCCTTAGCGAATCCGTCGCTAAGTGTGTTCTTAGGGAGTTGAATTTGCTACAAGCCTACTCTTGTCCCCAACGGTAGATCAAAACGTCGATCAAACCAATGCGCCCTTTTGGAATGAAGAAGTTGAGATGTTTAAAGGAAAAGCCGATTGCCAATCCAGTAATGCCGAAAATCAAGAAAGAAGTTTGAAGGTATGAAGAGCTCTTGCAATTCTCACGAAATGAATTGGTTTTCACTTAGCTATTGGCTTATGGTAAATTTAGCTAAGTATAAATATGGAAGAAATCATACTTAGCATTAAAATAAAGAAAATTTAAAAGAATAAAAATAAAAAGAGAAGAGAATTTTATAAAACTTCCAAAGTAAAGAAAAACAAAGCTAAGAATGAGAGATGATTTTCTAGCTTACCCCAATAGGGTATTTATAGTATTCTAAAACCCTAAAAATAACTCTAAAAGATAAATCCTAAAAATATTTAAATTAAATACAAATGATAATCCTAAGTTTGAATTTAAAATCCCAGCTGATAAGCTATCAATTCGCAACTGATAAGCTATTCGACGCTGCTGATGTCATATTCTAGAAACTGCTGACCGGACGCCACGTCAGCCTTCAGGCCCACTAACTCGGCCTTGATTCCAGAAAATAAAAAAACTGCAAAACATGCTCTTTTAGTGATGTTTTCTAGAAATTGAGGTCCTGCGCAAAAACGAATAAAAACAACCCAAATTAGCAATATCAAATAATTAACAATGAGTAATTAATAACAAAATAATTATTATTTAAATCACTCATCAATATCATCAACATACAAGAGGATATAAATGAAAGATCCATCTTGTAGCTTTTGCAAATATACGCAATGGTCATATTTGCTTCTTGTATACCTCTGCCTCCTCATAAAGCTATCAAATCACTTGTACCACTGTCTCAGAGATTGCTTCAATCCATATAGCGATTTGTTCAGCTTACAAACTCATTTTTCACACCAGCATTCTTGTATCCTTCTGGTTGAGTCATATAGATCTCATCTTCTAAATCACCGTGCAAGAAAGTCGTCTTTACATCGAGTTAAGCTAGCTCTAAATTCAATTGTGGTACTAAGGCCAACAATATTCTAATGGAGGAATGCTTCACAATAGGGAAAATACTTCATTATAGTCGATTCCCTCCTTTTGAGCGTAGCCTTTAGCTACTAATCTTGCCTTGTAGCGAACACCTTTCTTTCTAGGAGATCCGTCTTTCTTTGCAAATACCCACTTGTATCCAATCACCCTTTTATCTTTTGGTAAATACGCTAAATCTAAGGTATTTTTTAGAAAGACTATATTTCTTCATCCATGGTGCTTTTCCACTTGTCACTTCCTAAGCTTTGAAGTGCTTCTTGATAAGTGATAAGGATATCATCATCAACAACTAGAAGGGCATAGGCCACCGTATCTGTAAATCGAGTAGGTCTACAAATTTTTTTCCTTAGCCTAGTAACTACAAAGTGGTTCTAGTGTCTCTAATAGTTCTTGGGTTTGAACCTCTTCATCTTTTGATTCTTTCATTGGAGTTGAAGAATCGGTATATTTTTGGACTAATTAACGTCTGTTGAAACTTCACATGTTTTGGAGTACTACTTGTCTGAACATCTTTATTTATTACCTTCATCAACATGACATATTCAACAAATATAACATCTTTGCTATAGATTATCTTCTTTGTGTCTAAGCACCAAAGACGAAATCCCTTCACTCTATGGGTGATTCCCATAAAGAGAGCATTCTTTGCTCTAAGATCAAGCTTTGACTCCTTCACGTGGTAATATGGAGTGTATCCAAATACATGTTGTTGCGACCATTTTTGAAAATCATGACGTGTAAAAATAGCCTAGCGATTGATCTTTTGGAAAATTAGGGTTTTCTAGCCATTTTTAATTTAATCTTGAAAATTTAGGGTTTTTCGTATTAAATTTGATTTTCCTTTATTTATTCTTTAAAAACACTTTGGAGTCGCCTCTGATCACTTCGTGGTAGACCGAACACTGAAAAACAAACCAGAGATTTTGTCTTAAAAATTGGGTTCGGGAGTCGGTTATGTGTAGGGAAGGGTTAACACCCCTACGAACACCTGTTATCGGTACCTTTAATTTTACGTGGTATTTCGAATAATTATTTAAATTTAATTTATCCCAAATTATTAATTGAATTTAAATTCCAAATGCAGATATCCTTTTATAAGGAAATTTATTTTGTTCGAATACGAGATTAAAAGCACCCCGTTAAGTGGCACCCCTATTCATTTTAAAAAATGAATTTCCAACATAAAAGGTTTTTAATTAATGCTATTTTATTGTCTTGTTGATTTTAAATATCAATCCTAAAAAAGGGCTCTAATTAATTTGTTATTTAAAACTATGAATATCAATTAATTTAATGTCTTTTATGAGAAAATGCCAATTGCTTGAACATCTTCCATATATTTAAAGTCCTTAAATTAATCATATTCCTAATTAAATAATTCCTCTAATTAATTGAAGTTCTAGTCCTAATTAAGGCTCTAACAGTTTATTATTTAATTATAAGTGAAAATGTTTATCGAATATACACCTTTATGACCAAGGCTGGGATAACACCCCATTGTAAACAATGGAACACCATCCAGATTTGAACCTCAAAGATTCTATTCGATATACATTTAATTAACTACAATGTATTAATTAATTTTTTAATTTTAATTAAAGAACTAAATTAATTTCCAATTATACATGGAATGTATATTAAATATAATTTGTTAAAATTCACTTTGAGATAACACCCTATTGTAAACAATGAGACATCATCCAAATTGGAATTTTAAAATTATATTTAATATGCATTTAATTACTACAATTATCTATCCTATTTAATTATTGAATCCTAGTTAGAGAACCTAGGACTAAAGGCTCTACTAATTATTAAATCTAGGTGTATTTAATTGTCTAACAAATATACTATATGCTTAGTTTTAAAAACACACATATAAATTAATAACATTTAATTGAAGCAATTAAATAAAAGACAAATAGAACATTTAAAACTGATTTTATTAATGGAGGACCAAAATGAAACTATTACAGAATCTAATACTCTAATTACAAAGCCCTAATGACCTAATTGAAAGGAAATACAAATTATAGAACACAATTAAGGAATTTAGGGACTCAATCGAAGGAATTACAAAATTTGGGCTGCAATTTAGAGGGAAAATGACTTAATTGAGAAAAAATAAAATTGAGGGCAAAAACCAAATGGTATCCATTTGGAAATGCGCTTATCTCGAGTTGACCCGGATACAACGCGCGGACCTTGCTTTGACTTGGTGCCAAAATGGCACCGTATCAACTCGGGCTTAAATAGCCCAGCCCTGAGTCAAATCGACCATTAACCCCAATTCACTCTCTCTCTCCTCATCTCTGTTCTTTCCCCTATCTCTCTAAACTCTAACACTCCACAACCCAGAAAACCCTCACCTTCTCGATCAAAACCCCATGTTCTTCTTAGTTCATCATCCAATTCATCCAAAAAACATGTTTGATCCTTCAAGAACACCTAAAACCCTAGGCAACTTGTTTTCTTTCGATCTAAACTTCAAAATCCACTCAATGTTCTTCACTCATTCAACCTAAAATCTCATTCAATCCCATACAAACACCCAAAACCTCCTTAATCATGTTTCTTTTCGATCAAAGACCTAAAATCCAATCCGAATTCCTAAATGTTCTTTCTAAACCGTTTGAAACCCTAGACTCTGGCCAAACTCTTCCCTAGCTGCCACCCTTAGATTTAGGACCACCACCACTCAAACTCTCCGGCCTGTTTGCCAGCTGCCGGAGGCAATGCCGTCCACCTCCGGTCATCGTCTTCAGTCAACCTTAACCTACTCCGATCCACCCTGCAACTTCGGTCACCCCTATCCTATCTCCGACCATCGTTTTGTTCTTTTCTGGCAACCGGTCACCATCGCAGGACAATTTTCGACCACCGTCCACTGCCGCCTAAAAACCCTAAAACCTAAAAAAACTCTATTTTTTCTGATCTACCCTCCTAAACCTAGATCTAAGTCCCGATTCAACAGAATCTCCCATCTTCCCCTCCTAAACTACCTACCCGAACCAGATCTCTCATTTTCAACTCCACCAGGACCGAAACCTCACTGGTCAAAACCTAACTCCCTCTAGTGGTCACTTAGAACAACCTCCTATCGACTCTAGATAAGACTCAAACCTTGTTGTGATTTGTGTTTACTTTTAGATCTAGGTTTTAGTTTCTGTTTTTATATTTTAAGCTTAGATCTGAATTATTTCATATGTTTTGCAGATAAATGAAGAATGGAGAGAAAAGTATACATCTCGGTATATTTTCAATGACGACGTAGCTCCGATGATGGCTTATCTTCTCCGGCGTCTCCTAAACTCCCAGGTAACCTTTCGTTATTCTTCCCTCTCTTCAATTAGTTTTGTAATGATTGAGAAATTATTATCCTCATTAATTAACTAATTTTTCTCTCTCTATAGGTATTTGTAGATGGGATAATGGCTAACGTCACAGCCATTGAGCTGTTAACAGATGGCTTCCAACAAAGCTTGATCCGAGTTAAAAACAAGGGAACCAATAACCACGTACCACGTGGCCATTTTTTGGTGGGCAAAAGAAACATAATTGTGTTTCTTGGGCCATTTATCTAACATTATGTATTTGGGTGAGAACTTTTTGTAAACGGGCCAAACCATTTGTAATTTTGGGCTTTGGATATGTAATTTGGGGTTTGAAGGGTTTTTTGTAATGTAATGGGTATGTAAAATATAGACTATGGACTTTATTTGTTTGGACTTTATATAATACTATATTTTATTTATTTAGGCCCGGTCAAAATTTAGGTATAACAGCTGCCCCTCTTTGCTTATTGCTGTGAAACATGAATAGAGCAAAGGCTGAAAATACATGAATTTTGCTCGAATACACATATATCTTCTAATCGACCGAGGTCTGAAGCTGTTCTTCTCATTATGAAATTCTTCAAACTTTTGTCAAACTGTGGAATCTGAAGTTGTTATTCTCATTATAAAATTCTTCGTCTTCCAAAAGGGCAGACTCTTCTCATTAGGAGCTCTTCTTTCTTCATTAGGCGAGTTCTTCTCATTAGGAAGTCTGTGGCGAATTTGTCTCATTAGGAATTCTGGAACGAACTCTTCTTATTATGATTTCTTCATTTTTTGCTGGGCGAATTCTTCTCATTAGGAATTCTGAAACGAACTCTTCTCATTAGGAGCTCTTCATTCTTTGCTAAGTGGATTCTTCTCATTAGGAATCCTGGAACGAACTCTTCTCATTATGAGTTCTTCATTCTTTGCTGAGCGGATTCTTCTCACTAGGAATCTTGAAACAAACTCTTCTCATTATGAGCTCTTCATTTTTTTAAATACCTGGCAAAACAGATTAAGATGCTTTGATGAGGGTTAATATGACCCTAATTTCTACATGTAATGTATGAACAATGATCCATTGGGAAACAAAAGCTGCTTCTACTTTCTGAGTAACTCATTGTTCTCCGCTTGATTGTGTTTCTTCGTCAATCCTTGACATGTTCTGATACTTCATCTCATATTCCCGACTAGCCTTCAAACCTTATTTCTGTGTTTCTGGTCCCATGCTCTAAAGCGTCATTTCAGGTTTTCACTTTAGATTGTTTTTCTCAAAGCGCCCTTTTAGGTTTTCACTTTGGTTCTTTTTTTTCTTTTTTTCTTCTTTTTCGGTGCCCTTTCGAGTTTTCACCTTTTCTTTTTCTTTTTCTAGGCACCATTTCGGGTTTTTACCTTTTCTTTTTCTTTTTTTTAGGCACCTTTTCGGGTTTTCACCTTTTTCGAATTTCCTCTCGTTTCTTTCTACGATCCCCACTTGTTCAATTGTTGACTGATTCAAGCACTTTTTATTTTCATCTCCATTTCTGCTGGCACATCATTCCACCCAATATTCTTTTACACCCCTCTTCGATAACCTGGGGTGCAAAGATTCACATGCATTCTTCAAAACATAGTAATACCAAGAAATCATTTGCTTTTATATGAATCATGCTAATCTACTTTCATGATGCTTTGGAAATAATAACAGGAAGCTCAGAAGAGAATTCATGAATTTTATTGAAGCTTATCGATTGAAATACAGGAGATTTGAAAAAGTCATGGCAAACTGAAACAACAAAACAAGAAACAAAGTCAAGTCTTCGAATATCCATAGCATGAAGAATTCAGCAACCCTTTCAACCAATCGTAGCCTTGAACTGGAGCTCTTGTTCAGCAGACTTCAACATTGTCGAAATGTTTACAGATGTGAAATCCCTTCCAAAATACTGGGTGTCCGAGAGGTCTTAATTGCCGGATGCCTAATCATAAGCCATCTAAGCCGCCCTTTGCGGGTTTTCAACTCATATCCTCTTTTGGTTTCAAGACGCTCTTTACGAGTTTTCATCTTGAACCCCCTTTTTCTTTTTTTTCTTTTTTTTTTGTTTTTTTGAATCTTCGGTGCCCTTTCGAGTTTTCACCTAAGATTATTCCATTTTGTGAAGCGCCCTTTTCAGGTTTTCACTTCACTCTTTTTTGAATCTCTTTTTTTATTCTTTAGACGTAATATTTCTTAACTGAATCAGAGTTCACTGGCTTGTGCAACTCTTCACCATCAATTTTAGCTAAGATCAACGCCCCTCCGAAAAAGGCCTTTTTGTCAATATACGGTCCTTCCCAATTAGGCATCCATTTCCCACGAAAATCTTTATGTATCAGCAAGATCTTTTTTAGCACTAGATCACCCTCTTATAATTCTCTGGGTCGAACTTTCTTATCATAAGCCCGCATCATTCTCTTCTGGTACATTTGACTGTGACATATGACTTTCAACCTCTTTTCTTTGATGAGATTTAACTGATCATATCGAGTCTGTACCCATTCTGCTTCATCCAACTTTACTTCGGACAAAACTCGAAGAGAAGGAATTTTGACCTCAATTGGTAATACTGCCTACATTCTGTAAACCAAAGAATACGGTGTTGCCCTGGTAGAAGTTCGTACTGAAGTTCGATATGCAAACAATGCAAAGGGCAACTTTTCATGCCAATCCTTATAGGTATCTGTTGTCTTCGCTATGATTTTCTTAATATTCTTATTTGCTGCCTCTACCGCACCATTCATCTTTGGGTGATAGGCTATAGAATTATGATGCAGAATTTTGAACTGCTCACACACCTCTATCACCACTTTGTTATTGAAATTAGTGGCGTTGTCGGTAATGATTCTTTCAGGTAATCTATAGCGACAAATGATATCTTTTTTTTTAAAACTTGTGGACTGTTAATCTGGTGATATTGGCGTAGGAGGCTGCTTCTACTCACTTGGTAAAGTAATCAATGGCCACAAGAATAAAACGATGTCCATTAGAAGCTTTGAGGTAAATCTGACCGATGACATCCAAGCCCCAGACTGCAAAAGGCCAAGGTGAATTCATTGTGTAGAGAGGTACTGGAGGAGAATTGATTTCGTCTACATATATCTGACACTTGTAACATTTCTTAGCACACTCAATGCAGTCTCCTTCCATAGTTGACCAATAATACCCATACCTCATAGTTTTCTAGGCTATTGCAAAACCACTAGCATGTGTCCCACATATTCCATCATGCACTTCAGCTAAGATACTTCTAGCTTCTCGAGCATCTACTCATCTTAGCATTATCTGATCTTTGCCTCTTTTGTACAGGATTTCACTGTCAAGTACATATCCTGCGAGCATTCTTCTGATTGTCCTTTTATCAACATCATTCACCCTATTAGGATAAGTCTGGGACTTGATGTACTGTAAGATGCCATAATACCATGGGTTTCCATATGCCTCTTCTTCTATGCTATAGCAGTGAGCATAAGTTTCATAACTCTGCATTTGAATTGGCACCATATCTCCTGGTGTATTCGCTACAAATACTGAAGCCAGTGTAGCTAAGGCATCTGCCATTTGATTATATTCTCTGGGGAGATATGTGAAAGTGATCTCTTAAACTTTCTCATCAACTCAAGGATCAATTTTCTATATTCGATCAACTTTGAATCCTTTGTTTCATACTCTCTACGAAGTTGATAGATCACTAGTGCAGAGTCTCCATATACTTTCAGAATCTCTATCTTTCTTTCAATAGCAGCTCGTAAACCCATAGCACAAGCCTCATATTCCACCATATTGTTAGTGCACAAAAATTCCAGCTTACTTATGAAATGATAATATGTATTATCCGGAGAGATCAACACTGCTCCAATTCTACGTCCTAGGGTATTAACTGCTCCATCGAAATATAATTTCCAAGCACCATTATCTATTGTTTCTCGTTCCTCTGAAGAAATATTCATCATATCTTCATCTGGGAAATCGAAACCCAGGGGGCTCATAGTCTTCCGAAGCGCGACTTGCCAAGAAATCTGCTATTGCATGCCAATTTATTGCTTTCTGGTTTACATACACAATGTCAAATTCTGACAATAACATTTGCCATCGAGCCAATCTTCCTGTCAAGGCTGGTGCTTCCATCAAGAACTACTATGGATCAAGAGGAGATATCAACCAAGTAGTGTGGTATAACATGTATTGTCTAAGTATACGAGTTACCCAAACCAAAGCACAACATAACTTTTAAATTGGCGGGTACCGTACTTTACACTATGTGAACTTCTTAATTAGATAATAGATGGCTCTTTCTTTCCTTCATGTATCATCATGTTGCCCTAGTACACACCCCATCGAATTATTATGAACAGTCAAGTAGAGAATAAATGGTATGCCCGGAACCGGTGCTACTAAAATTAGAGCATTTATCAGGTATTTATTTGTCTTGTCAAATGTTTTTTTGACATTTTTCATCCCATTCACAATGATTGTTCTTTCATAGCAGCTTGAAAATTGGATCACATTTATCAGTTAATTGAGAAATGAACCGAGAAATGTAATTTAATCTCCATAGGAATCCTCAGACTTCTTTTTGCGAACTCGGAGGCGGTAAATTTTGAATCGCCTTCACTTTGTCTGGATCAATTTCGATTTCTCTTCTGCTAACCACAAAACCTAGGAGCTTCCCAAATGTAACTCCAAAAGTGCACTTGTTCGGATTGAGTTTCAACTGGTACTTCCTCAGTCTTTGGAATAGTTTTCTCAAATTTTGAATATGTCCCTCTTCGATCTAGGACTTGGCAATCATGTCATCCACATACACTTCAATTTCCTTGTGCATCATGTCATGAAAAAGAGTCATCATGGCTCGTTGGTACATTGCCCCAGCATTCTTTAGTCCAAAGTGCACCACCTTGTAACTATATGTGCCCCACAAAGTTATAAATGTTGTTTTATCCATATCTTCTGGATCCATTTTTATCTGATTATATCCATAGAAACCATCCATGAAGTAAAACCAAGAATGTCCTGATGTATTGTCCACCAGAATATCTATATGAGGCAGAGGGAAATTATCTTTTATACTTGCTCTATTCAAATATCTGTAATCGACACACATACGTACTTTACCATCTTTCTTTGGTACTGGAACAATATTGGCCACCCATTCCGGATACTGTTCCACTTTCAAAAAACTATCGTCAATCTATTTCTGTACTTCCTCCTTGATTTCCAGTACCATTTTCGGTCTCAATCTTCTAAGCTTCTGTTGAACCGGTTTACATTTTGGTCTTATTGGCAACTTATGAACCACAATGTCTGTGTCCAGTCCTGACATATCTTGATAAGACCAAGTGAAAACATCATTGAATTCTCGCAACATATCTGCCAGCTTTTGTTTTATCTCTGATGAGAAAGCGACACCAATCTCCACTTCCTTTTTAACTTCCTCTGTACCTAGATTCAGGATTTCTATCTCTTCTTTTCGAGGTAAGATCTGTTTATCCTCATTTTCCACCAACCTCAGTAATTCATTAGGGATTTCACATTCTGTCTCATATTCAACCTCATTGACTTCCACTGAACACTCTGGCTGTTCACAGTCTAGTTTGGGATCGGGTTCAGAATTATTCTTACAATTAATAGTTGAAAACTTGCAAGAAAAATAATAATATATATTTGGAAAGGATGTAAAAAAAGCAAGAAACATGTTTGCCATTTAAGAATCACAATGAAAACATCTTTATTGAAAGTAAATTTGCATAATAGCCATTTACAGATAATCCCTCATACTCGCGGGCAAAAACATGAGGTGGTTCTTGACATTTACTCTGTTTTATTCTTAAAGACTAGAGGCAGATATTCGGAGGTCTAGCTGTTCAAGGCTTCACCAGGAAAACATAGGTGTATTCCCTCTAGAAACTTGCCAGGCTGGGATCCTTCAAACACTCCATTGATGCACAGTTTTCCCATGTTTTCACCTAAGATCACCTCTTCCTGGAGCCTCAGCGTCTCCTGGTTGTCTTTCTCCAATTGCTTTTCCACATTGACGAACCCACGTGACTTGAAGATGCTTGCTAAGTCAGGAAAGAACATAGGCTCCCATAGAGTCTCAGTTCCCAAGAAACGAGCTCTCCTTCGATCTTTATTCCTTTTCAGCTCTTGCTTTCTCTATTGAATGTTTGGCTTAAAACCAAGGCCAAAACGATCTTTCTTCATCACAACAGATTTGGGGTGAGAACAACTCTACAAATTTTTCCCAGTCATTTTCCAACCTTTGCTCCCCTGCCAAGTACCTCACGAACAGTCATCTTAATGCAATTTGACAACTTTGGGCAAGGTATTAGCTTTCCTTCTGCGACGAAAGTTGCATTTATGAATTCCAAAGCTCAGAATGAACATTCCAGAGCACTTCCATCCGTCTCAATGTAAGGTGCTTCAGGTAGACACTAAAGCAATAATGTCTTCTTCAGCTCCAATACTCACTAGCTTTTCTTCTATCACAAATTTTAGCTTCTGGTGTAAGGACGATGGTACTGCACCAACAGAATGTATCCAGGGCCTTCCCAACAAACAGTTGTAAGTCGGCTTTATGTCCATAACAACAAAGTCAACATTGTAAATCACAAGACCAATTAACAGCGGTACTTCAATCTTGCTCAAAACTTCCCGAGTTGTTCCATCAAAAGCCCTCACTGTATTCTTGTATGTCTTCATATGAGAATCATCAATTGGCAGCCTTTACAAAGTAGCCATAGGTAAAACATTCAGGGCCGATCCATTATCTACCAACACTCCAGGAAGAACATGCCCCTTACAATGAGTTGTGATGTTTAAAGCTTTGACAGACCCCATCCGCCTTTCTAGAATCTCATCATCACTAAAGGTAATATAATTGTCGGCAGTTATATGATTCACAATCCTGTCCAGCTTATGTACCAATATATCATTCGGAACAAAAGTCTGATTGAGCACCTTAATCAAAGCATTGCGGTGCCCTTTTGAACTTAGCAATAGTTCAAGGATAGAGATTCTAGCTTGTTGTCTCTTTAACTGCTCAACAATGTTGTACTCACCATGTTTTAAAATTTTCAGAAACTCTTGGGCCTGCTCTTCAGTAACGGGCTCATTTATTTTCGGTGTTGGTTCTTCACCAAATATCATTTCCAGAATCACTGGAGCTTTTGTTTTTTCTTTTTCAGATTCTTTAAAAATTTCTGGAGAATAGCATCTCCCACTTCTAGTGAAATGCCCAACTTCATTCACCATTTCTCCATCATACTTTTCCTCTTTTCTCGTTTCTTCCAGCACCTTTGTCATCTCCTGAGACTTTGACCCTTCAGGTATTGTCACATTAGCCACATAATTCTAGGAGACCCTTCGAGTGTCCTTGAATGCAAACGGCGCTAGGGGAGAAATCACAACTTTAGGAGTTGCTACTAGTTTTATATTACCAGAGGAACTTCCAACTTTGGGCCTCTCTGCAATAAACAACGGTCTATTCACCCCATACATGCTTCCAGAACTTTCAAAGGTACATGTTGCGTGTAATAAGTGCTACGCAATTGTGCAAGTATACACGTCACAAGTAATAAAGTGATATGAGTATCGAGTATCGTCTCCATAGGGATTGGTTTGGGCCACTTTGCTTAAGTTACTGCACTGTGAAAATAAAAACACAATTGATAATAGGAGTTCTAATTAAGAAGTAAACTAAGAGCAATAAATAAAATAAAGATGTAATCAATTAAGAGAGTGTAGGCCGGGTTATCGTGAGTTGTTGAGTGATGATCGAATGGTTCGTCGTGGTGATTGAGTAGCAGCTGGAATGCCAAGGCAATTCTGTTACGATTGCCTAGTCAATTGCTAGGGCAATTTGGTTGCAATTGCCTGGTTGATTGCAAGGGCAATTCTGCCGTGTTGCCTGGTCGGTTTCTAGGGCAATTCCCCCTCGTTGTCTGATCAGATTGCCTGGGCAATGCTCCCGCGATTGCATGGGCAATTAAGGATGGGTCGATTGCCTGGGAAATTGAGCATTCACTTCCAAAGCTCGGCGAAACGTTCTTCAATGGTTTCTTCTTATCCCTAAGTCAAAACTCTAGCTATTTGTGCATGCCTTGATAATACATCCCTGCATGAATCACGGGTGTAAAACAACCAATCTTGCGCTCCTCTTAGCCGTTGAAATCCTAAACTTATTCCTAAGTCGGATTAGTCTTCACCATTAATTGATTGAATAAAGACCATGCTCATTCGTTTCTTGAATCTAACTCTCCCGATATTAGATAAATAGATGAAGTTACGAGATCCTCTCCCAATTCACTCGCAAACAAGATTGAGAACCAAGAATGAACAAACTTTGAAAATTAAATTGCAACTCAAAAACCTAAACAAAATCCAATTGTTTTTCACAACAACAAAACACAATAACCCTAACCAATCAAGTTAGTTCATGGTTGGGTTCAAAAGATATACAAAGAATAATCCCAAACCATGAATTTAATTGAAGCAAAGAAGAAGAAGAAGAAATCGGTCAGCCCTTTTCGGAAAACCTCTCAATCGAACTCTCCCTCCAAGCTTTCTCCCTTGTAGAAATCTCTCCCCTCTTGTCCTTTGGAGTTTGTCAAAATTTCTCCCTTCTCTTCTTCCTCTTGATCTTTGACGGCTTGGTCCTTTAAATAGGAGATGGCTAGGTCAAAATCCTTCTTGAGGAGGAAGTTATGTTGGAATTAAATTATCGTTAAAGAATATAATTCTTTATTATATTTAAATTCCTTCTAGAACTTCTCCTATCTTCTTGGGATTTAATTTCTCTTTAACCTCTTCATGGAAATCAAACTCTTTTGGGATTTAACTTTGCTCCACGTCATCTTGGGCTTATCTAGTCATCGATTTCGACTACCATATCATCTTATTCCTTGTCAAAAATTGCATTGGCAACTAGCTCGGCATCTCCTTCAAGCATTACCCTGGCAACTAGCTCGACATCTCCTTCATGCACTGCCCTGGCAACTGGTTCTAGCCTTGTTTAAGCAAGTGATTCTGCGCACACACAAAAACACACCAAAGCAGCATCTTTTTCCACAAAAATCACCAAGTTATGCAATCAAGCTCAACGGTGGAAAGAAACATGAATTAATGCATGAATGACTAATTATGCAACTAATATGAGCTTAAGTCTAACAATAATATGAGTAAAAAGGGTAATAAAAATAGTACTTTTGAACACTTATCACACCCCCAAACTCGAACTATTGCTTGTCCTCAAGCAATGCAAACTAACAATTACCTACCAAGACTTTAATCATCAAAGACATGGTTCAAACTTTAATTCAAACCTCGGAACCGTGGCACAAAGTATGATCACCTTTTAATTTTTCGGATAGCACAAAAATTACCCGGAACCAAACTATAATGCTTGTGACAATGTGTGTGCGTAGTTTTGTACAAGTTGATTTTCAAGATTCTATGTGAACAATAGGCTTTTATCAATTTAATTACCGGGGCATTTATTTTTATTTTCATTAGAGCCAATTTCGGGCACCTCTAGCGAAGTAAGTAATTTATCATTTTATTTTAGTCGACTAGGGCCAATTTCGGGCACCTCTAGCAAAGTAAATAATTTCTAATTTCATTTTAGTCGACTAGAGCCAATTTCGGGCACCTCTAGCGATTCTTTAATGTGGATTAACTACTAGAGCCAGTTTCGGGCATCTCTAGTAAGAAATTAACTTTTAATTTTCAAATTTACCCAAATTTTAAGCAACCTAAGTTCACTAAGTTCTTTCAATCAACAAGCCACAACCGTGTAAAAAGTCAGCATCATAGTAAAATTCTAAGTTCTTTTCATGCAATCCTAAAATTAAAGGTTATTTCAATTAAGTGCAGTGGCAAAAATTCATCATTGGATATTCAACAAGTCTTAAGCAATTAAATCCAATTAAAGGCATGGCAAGTAACATATGCAACCTATATGTGATTGCTAAAGATGAATGCAACTAAACAGGAAACTAACTAGAAACCAACGCCCCCCAAACTCGAGAGAAGCATTGTCCCCAATGTATGTAAAAGTGAAACAAAATTTAAAAGAAACTAAATGAAATGAGTTAGTCGGAGAGGTCGTCACCTCGAGTGATAAGTTTTCTTCGTGTCATTTGCTTGATTCATATTTCGGTCGGTGGTTGAATGCTTGTGGCTGGTACCGCGTGAATAGCATTGCTTTGATTTGATCCATGTTTGCCGATGCAGGTTCACCTGCCTGGGCATCAGTAGTTTCTGTTGCAGTAGCAACTGCTGATGTAGTTGCAGGGGCATCCTCTGTTGCGGTAGTGAATTTCCTTAGCATGGTGGTTGTGAGTCTTGTGTTGGAAAAGAAAATAAAATAAAGAAAACCTGGAAACTAAAGATAATGAAGAAATAAAATATCTCCTAAAAATAAAAATGAAAATAAAAAGAAAAAGAAAATATTGAAAGGAGAGCATGCTCATGTATCTCCTAAGGTGACAACTTCTTTGTTACGTTCCACATGGGCACCGTTGTAGTGCTTCATTCTTTGTCCGTTGACTTTGAATTCATGTTCGTCAGTGATGGACTTGATTATCACGACACCATGGGAGAATGGTTTGACAACTTCTAATGGTCCCGACCATCTTGATTTCAGTTTTCCTGGGAAAAGTTTCAGCCGAGAATTGAATAAGAGAACTAGTTTCCCTGGCATGAATTGTCGCGGTAATAGTTTCTTGTCATGCCATTGCTTTGTTTTCTCCTTGTAGATTCGTGCATTGTTATAGGCGAGTGCACAAAATTCTTCTATCTCGTTGAGGTCCAACAAATGCTTTTGCTCGGCACTTTCCCAATCCATATTCACGATCTTGATTGCCCAATATGCCTTGTGTTCGATTTCCACCGGTAGATGGCATGTTTTACCATAGACAAGTCATAAGGGAGACATACCTATGGGTGTTTTGAATGCAGTGCGATATGCCCAAAGTGCGTCATCTAGTCTTATTGACCAATCATTCCTAGAGAGATTTACAACTTTCTCGAGTATACCCTTCAATTCCCGGTTGGAAATTTCTGCTTGGCCATTGTTTGTGGGTGATATGCCATGGCAATCTTGTGAGATACACCAAAGCGTTGTAACATCTTCGCGATGAGTTTGTTGTCGAAGTGCTTGCCTTCATCACTAATAATTGCTCTCGGCATCCCAAACCGTGTAAATATATTTTTCTGCAAGAATCTTTGCACGGTCTTGGAAACGTTGGTGGGAACTGTAGTTGCTTCAACCCATTTAGACACGTAGTCAACGACAAGTAGAATGTAGAGGTTGCCGAATAAAGATGGGAAAGGTCCCATAAAATCAATCCCCCATACATCAAACAATTCCACCTCGATGATGTTTTGGAGCGGCATCTCATGTCGTCTAGAGATATTGCCCGTCCTCTGGTATCGATCACATTGCTTGTAAAACTCTTGGGCATCTTTGTACAGTGTTGGCCAATACAAACCGGCTTGCAAAACTTTGGCCGCGGTACGTATTCCTAAAAAATGTCCTCTATAGGGTGAAGAATGGCATTGCCAAAATACATTCTGTTGCTCCTCTTCATGGACACATTGGCGTATAACCTGATCTGCACATTGTTTAAACAAAAGAGGCTCGTCCAACAAGTAATGCTTAGCATCATGGCGGAACCGCTTCTTTCCTTGGTGAGTAAGGCCACAAGGTAAAATACCTCAAACAAGGAAATTAACTAAATCCGCGTACCAGGGTATTGTCGAGGCATGTGTTGTCGTGGCAACTGCTTTTACGGTTGACAAGGCGTGTGCGTCTAGAGTTACCGCGACATGCACGTTAAGGGTTGCTAAGGCATGCGCGTCAAGGGTTGCCGAGGCATGCATATCCGTGGTTGTCGCGGTGTACGCATCTGGAGTTACCGAGGCGTGTGCGTCAAGAGTTGCTTTGGCGTCAAGGGTTGCCGAGGCATGCGCATCTATGGTTGCCGAGGCGTCTAACAGTTGCTTATCTGGGAATGCATCGCATATCCCTAAATCTGCGTCCTCCTCCCTATTACGTTCTAAGCGCGATAAGTGATCGGCCACTTGATTTTCTGTTCTTTTCCTGTGCGTTGGCCCAGGACTGCTCCAACCGCAAAATCACTTGCATCACATATGAGCTCAAAAGGTAGCGTCCAATCTGGTGGAACGAAAATAGGTGTCGAGGTAAGCTTTTCCTTTAGGGTTTCGAATACTTGGGCGTAAGAATCATCAAAATTGAAGACTTTATCTTGGTGGGGTAGTCTCTATCTCGTCCACCTTGGCTTTGTCTACTTCAATTCCCTTGGATGAAATCTTGTGGCCGATCACTATTCTTTCATCTACCATAAGATGACATTTCTCCCAATTAAGGACTAAATTGGTTTCTTCACATCTTGCCAACACCTTCTCTAAATTACCGAGGCAACTGTCGAAGTCACTACCAAAAATGGAAAAATCATCCAAGAAGATCTCAAAGAAGTCTTCGACCATGTCTGAAAAGAGTGCCATCATGCATCTTCTAATGTTACTGCATATCTGAGAAAACTTGAGAAGAGTCGTTTCTGATACTTCTTATAGTCCATCCGCACCCTCCATAGGGTGACAATATTGCCCAAAAAGAGTTTGGCCAATGTGCTTGCCACTACTCCCTTTTGCGTTATCATGGTGGATGTGTCTTTCTTTCGTGTTCCCTTGTAGTCTATGCACATCTTCCACCTTGCTACTGTTCCTGAAGGCATGGATATATTATTAGGAAAAATTATTTCAACATCCAACCATTTAATTACCTCGTTCTTTTCGGGCTCCATCATGGTTGGATGTAGCCTTCGTTGTCGTGGCAATTGCTGCTCTAGCCAATTGCCATGGCAATCAGTTGCCAAAATTCACTGTAAGTCAAGGAAAAACCAATTTTCTGAAAAGCTTCACGAGTCCAAACACCGTTTTCTTTAGGCTTCTCAAACATCTCCATCAATGATGGCTTCAAATCTACTAGCGTCGTTCCTCAAAGAATACCTGCAATGGAGGATGTGAGTTTTTAAAGAATTCAAAAGGTTCAACCATCACCTGCTCAAATTCTATTGGCAAAGTATTGCCATCTCGTTGATCTTGCACGTGGTCGTGCAATTGCCGTGGCAAAGGTGGATGCGAGCAGTCTACTGTAGCATTACTCTTTTCAGCCTCTCGGTATGTTGTCTAAGCGTTGCTCTGTTCAGGCTCCTCAATCATTGCCAAGGCAATTTATTGCTCAGGCCCATCATGTGTTGGACAGTCTATCTCATTGGCATCCTCTTGACTTGGAGGTTTTAGTTGTTCCCCACACATCAGGGACCTCTCTTCACATTGCTCCTTATCATCTTGCCTTGGGACGTCAGTATCCCCAGGAATGGATTGTTGGTGCATGTTATCCAAGGCATAAGTGGATATCCTCAATTGATCTTCTGAATCCCTCAAGTGTGCATCCCATTGAGCTATCCTCATATTCATGGACTTTGATAGCTCTCGAATCTCTTCAATTGATCCGTCAAGTCTAGCCAAGGAAGCTAGCAAATTTTCCTCCAAGGAATTGGAATGCTCTTGGATAGGACTATATTGCCATGGCATATCTGTTGCTGCAGCAAAATTGTTATGGTAAAAAAAAATTTGAGCTTTTTGACCATACCATGAAGAATTTTGCTGCTGGTTCCCTCTATGGTCCTCCATGTAGTCATATGCACCGAAAATGTGAGGGCAATTTTCAAACACATGATGTTCTTCACACATAGCACAAGATTTTTCCATGATATAGGCTCTTTGGGTTTTTCTCGGTTGGTATAGGTAATCATCAAAGGGTACAAGAAACTCTTGATTGGATTGACTCATATCTTCCAACATCAACTCTCTAATAGATCGGCTTTTATTTCCCGACATGTTGATGTCCTTTAACTTGTAGCGCACCTAATTTTTTTTGATAAAACAAACAAAAAGAAAAGTTAGTAAAACTAAGAGAAAAAATGCAATAACAAAAACAACTAACACCAATTGCCAATCCCCGGCAACGGCGCCAAAAACTTGTTGCGTGTAATAAGTGCTACGCAATTGTGCAAGTATACACGTCGCAAGTAATAAAGTGATATGAGTATCGAGTATCGTCTCCACAAGGATTGGTTTGGGCCACTTTGCTTAAGTTACTGCACTGTGAAAATAAAAACACAATTGATAATAGGAGTTCTAATTAACAAGTAAACTAAGAGCAATAAATAAAATAAAGATGAAATCAAATAAGAGAGTGTAGGCCAGGTTATCGTGAGTTGTGGAGTGATGATCGAATGGATCGTCGTGGTGATTGAGTAGCAGCCGGATTGCCAGGGCAATTTGGTTGCAATTGCCTGGTTGATTGCCAGGGTAATTCTGCCGTGTTGCCTGGTTGGTTTCCAGGGCAATTCCCCCTCGTTGTCTGATCAGATTGCCTGGGTAATGCTCCCGCGATTGCCTGGGCAATTAAAGATGGGTCGATTGCCTAGCTAATTGAGCATTCATTTCTAAAGTTCGGCGAAGCGTTCTTCAATGGTTCTTCTTATCCCTAAGTCAAAACTCAGCTATTTGTACATGCCTTGATAATACATCCCTGCGTGAATCAAGGGTGAACAACAACCAATATTGCACTCCTCTTAGCCGTTGAAATCCTAAACTTATTCCTAAGCTGGATTAGTCTTCATCATCAATTGATTGAATAAAGACCATGCTCATTCGTTTCTTGAATCTAACTCTCCCGATATTAGATAAATAGATGAAGTACGAGATCCTCTCCCAATTCACTCGCAAACAAGATTGAGAACCAAGAATGAACAAACTTTGAAAATTGAATTGCAACTCAAAAACATAAGCAAAATCCAATTGTTTTTCACAACAACAAAACACAATAACCCCAACCAATCAAGTTAGTTCATGGTTGGGTTCAAAAGATATACAAAGAATAATCCTCAAACCATGAATCTAACGAAAGAAAGAAGAAGAAATTGATCAGCCCTCTTCGAAAAACCTCTCAATCAAACTCTCCCTCCAAGCTTTCTCCATTGTCGAAATCTCTCCCCTCATGCCCTTTGGAGTTTGTCGAAATTTCTCTCTTCTCTTCTTCCTCTTGATCTTTTACGGCTTGGTCTTTTAAATAGGAGATGGCTCGGTCAAAATCCTTCTTGAGGAGGAAGTTAAGTTGGAATTAAATTATCTTTAAAGAATATAATTCTTTATTATATTTAAATTCCTTCTAAAACTTCTCCTATCTTCTTGGGATTTAATTTCTCTTTAACCTCTTCATGGAAATCAAACTCCTTTGGGATTTAACTTTGCTCCACGTCATCTTGGGCTCATCTAGTCATCAATTTCGACTACCATATCATCTTATTCCTTGTCAAAAATTGCCTTGGCAACTAGCTTGGCATCGCCTTTAAGCATTGCCCTGACAACTAGCTTGGCATCTCCTTCATGCACTGCCCTGGCAACTGGTTCTAGCCTTGTTTAGGCAAGTGATTCTGCACACACACAAAAACACACCAAAGCAGCATCTTTTTCCACAAAAATCACCAAGTTATGTAATCAAGCTCAACGGTGGAAAGAAGCATGAATGACTAATTATGCAACTAATATGAGCTTAAGTCTAACAATAATATGAGTAAAAAGGGTAATAAAAATAGTACTTTTGAACACTTATCAGTACACACTTCTACTTCTTTTCTTTCACTCGTTTTCTCAAAGAATTCGATCTCCTTATTATCCATCATCTTCTGGACCAGACATCTGAATTCAGCACATTATTGAATTTCATAACCAGCTTCTTGAGGATATTCACAATAAACATCTGATTCTACCTCCCTTCCAGTCTTTACGTCTATCTGTATCATCTCAGCATTATATAATTTCTCAAACACCCATTTCAGAGGGGATCTGATTTTAGATACATCAGTCTTTAGCTGCTTAACCTCATCATCATCCTCAATTATATTCACTCATCGCCCTCCATGATTTGACAAAGGATTAGCCGCTATATTATGCTCATCAAACTTTAACACACCAGTGTTCACCAGATTCTGGACCAGCTTTTTAAATACTGTGCAATTTTCAATTGTGTGCCCCGGGATCCCAGCATGATATTCACAATAAGCCTTTAGGCCATACCATGGAGGATATGGAGGCTGAAGTGGTGTAAGATAGTACGGTCTTACCAAATCCGCATCAAATAACTGTGGATACAGTTCGGTATATGATATCGGCAGAGGTGTAAAATGCATCTGGTCATTCCTCAAGCCCAGAGAATCTTTCCTGTTTGAATTCTATGAACTCCCTGACGCACCAGCTGATGAAATTGTGACATTCTTCGGGGCCTCATAAGCATTCGTATTATTCACCTCATTATCTCTTTTCTGAAATTTTTGCGAGAGCATTCTCCACTTTCTAGTCTTCCACTCTTGATTGCTACTCCGATTAAGTCACCAGTCATCACCATATCAACAAAGTTATGAGTTGCATTCCCAATCAAACGTTCAAAAAGTGGTCCCTTCAAAGTGTTTATGAACATATGATTCACTTCACTTTCCATCAATGCTGGTTGTACTTGCGCTGCCAATTCTCTCCACCTCTGTGCATATTGATAGAAATTCTCAATCAGTTTCTGTTCCATAGCCTGCAGCATGACTTAGCTAGGAATCATTTTAGTTACATGTTTATACTACTTCTCAAAAGCACCAAAAAGGTATTTCCAAGACCTAATGTTAACTCGACTTAATTGTACATACCAGCGTGCCGCTGAACCTGTTAAACTATCCAGAAAGTAATGCATCAACAACTTCTCATCCTTCAAATGAGCAACCATTTTGTGACAATACATGGTAAGATGCGCTTTAGGACAGGTCATCCATCATACTTTTCAAAATCAGGTGCCTTGAATTTGGGTGGGAGGATCAAATCAGCAAACAAACTCAGATCTGCAGCACTAGCTCCCTGATTGGCCATTTTCTACATCTCCAGCAACCTATCCTCTAGAGCCTTATAGAGTTCCTCGTATTTCCTTTTGATCTCAGTGCAAATCCTCTCAATTTCGTTGACAGTGTTCAGATCTGGGACTTCATCACCACTTCCAAAGTTTGCTCCAATATGGACTAGATGACTGGCGGTTGCTCCGGCCAAATTAATTTAGAATTTCTTCACAGGAGGTGGTCCTTCAGGATACTTCTTCATATGAGATGTAGTGTCAATCTGATCATTCACGTCGGCGGCGGTAACTTCTTGCGCTTTGCCCTTGCCAGATTCTTTTGGACAATCTCAACTACAGACAACTACTAGCTCTCACTCCTAGATTGACTATCTCATTCAACAAACGAACTATCCTCTCTTCAAGCTCTAAATCAATATCTGAGCGTTGCAGTAGACTGTCGGCATCCTTTGACAGTATCTGAACATATTGAGCAATACGCCTTACTCGTCCTTTGAAGGTAACCAGCTCATTGTTTTGTTCCACGCTTTGCTTTCTTGGTATAGCGCACCTTCAAAGCTTGCAAGCTTTCCATTTAAGTTATGAACTGTATTCTCTAATTCGGCCACCCTTCCCTCCAGCTCTTTCTTCTCTTCATCCGCAACATCTCTTCCCTCGTTGTAATATCACGTAAGTACATGTTCCATTTGCGATATCTGAACCCTCAGTTCTTCATTCTATTCTCCTAATTCTGCATTCTGAGCCAACAACTCTGAACTTTGTATCTCTTTTTCTTCTAACTTCTTTTTAGCATGATCATGTAATTCCTTCAAGTCTTGGATCATTTTCTTGGAGGATTTTGCATAATCTTCATACATTCTCTTATAATCGTTCATCCCCTTCACAGCCATATCCAACTATTCTGACAAATCACTGATCATCCTGCTTGTATTTCCCTTCTAAATTTTTTTTTGCATTCTGAATGAGTTTCCTTTAAGTCCTTCAATTCTTGGTTGAGTTTCCGATTCTATTCATAGAACTCATTTTCTTACCTTTTTGCAGATCTACCTCTAACGATGTCATAGATAACTTCTGTTTCAATTCTTCAATTCGCTTCTCGTATCCCTTTAACTCTTTCTTATGACCATGTTTCAGTTTCTCCACTGTTGAAGGTGCATCTCTTATACGTTCGTTAATCAAACCAATATTACCAACTCCATTCTGTTGAATGCCATCATTAACCCTTTGAGTCTTCCATTGTGTATAATTTTGCAGGACCTCTAATCCTTTCTGAAGCTTCACTCTCCTCGGCGTTTCCCATGTCGTTACAATATCTTTTATTTTTGTCTTATAACCTTCTATCTTATGTATGTACTCGAATTCCTCTATGCCAGCAGTAGCAGGAATAAATTGACTTGATCCGAACTGTCGAGATATTAATAGCGGGCAATAGGTTGTTCCTCCCCCAACTTCCCACAAAGGAACCCAATCAAACTTCCCACATCGGTACAGATAAATAACCAAATTCAGCCAAGGGGTTTTCCAGACAATCTCTGAATCTTTCATGTTTAGCAGATGTTATTTCCACTGCTCTTTCGTTATTTTTTCAATCAGGCAAGCTGTTAGATGCTCCTCTAGCGGTGAATAATCAGTGCAAAATCTACGAGCCCTATAAGGTGCAACCCATCTATGACCTCGAAACCATACCTCTAGCAGTTAAGCACAACCCCAAAATCTTCCTTCTCCCGCTCTTCTGCAAGCAGTCAATGTCCTGTATGTTTTGGCCAAAATTGCTGGTACCATATTTACCCCATTCTTTAAGCGCTCAAACAATCCTAAGGTTGACGGATCAATATAATCTGGAGTTCTTGGGAATAACACCAATCCATAAATACACAAGGCATACAAACTTTTCTTTCTCTTAGGATTATCACTTGTTAAAATTAATTCCCGAATTACCTCCCAATGAATACGTTCATTATCCTCAGTTATTTCATCATTCCCCTTGTGCTTTAGTTTTCCGTTAAACCAGACCTCATCCTTCTCGGTGACCATTTTCAACTCTCTTCTAAAGGTTGAGTTGTTAGGGGTCTCGTGCAAATATTGTCCTTTCAAAATTCCGAGCAATGTAATAAAGCCTCGTATTCTTCTAGCGTCGGTGTCATATCCACTTCTCTGAATGTGAAACAATTATAAGCCGGATTCCAATACTACGTCATAGCTCTAATTAATCCTCGGTCAACTGGAACATCCAACAACATTACTATGTCTCTGAACTCTAACTGAAAATCTTTCTTCATATTTTCGTCCCATTGTTCCCGCATCCTCTTGAGTTCTGGTAAACAACTATTTTGTCTTGAATTCATTCTAGCAATCTCTTTAATCAGTGATACATAATCTCCCCTAATGTTGTCTCCCTTGACGAACTGGGTTTCCTCTGACCATGTCCAGACTGCAGTATTATCCTCTTCCTGTCTATCGGACCCTTCAGTTGTATGAGACATTTCCTATTCGATTGACTTCGAACTTAATACCCCTATGAATTATGATGCAAAACATATAACAAAACAAACAGAAAAAACAAGACAAAAAGAACTGTGTTAGTATAGTGAAGAAAAATAATTACTGAAAAATAAAACAATTTATGTTGCATAATATTAACCAGAGAATAATTTATTTTGTGCACAAAAATAACCAGAGAAATGAATTTAAATCAGCAGCACCCTATCCTAGGTCCTTGTCTGGCTCTAGTGGGGTAGGCTTCTATTACAGAATGTGGGTTTCGGTCTAGACTCTGGGTACCTGAACTGTCGTTACCGGACTAGTAAGACATCGATTCGGGAGTATACGACCCCTTATAGCGGAGGCGTAACCTCACGGTGTATAAGGTTGGTATACCGGAATGAGGACAAAACCTGATTATAGAGCTGAATAACTCACGTAAGATCATGCCTCATGATAAGTGTTCAAAAGTACTATTTTTCGTACCCTTTTTACTCATATTATTGTTAGACTTAGGCTCATATTAGTTGCATAATTAGCCATTCATGCATTAATCCATGTTTCTTCCATCGTTGAGCTTGATTACATAACTTGGTAGTTTTTGTGGGAAAAGATGCTGCTTTGGTGTGTTTTGTGTGTATGTGCGGGATCACTTGCCAAAGCAAGGCTAGAGCTAGTTGCCAGGGCAATGCATGAAGGAGATGTCGAGCTAGTTGCCAGGGCAATGCATGAAGGAGACGCCGAGCTAGTTGCCAGGGCAATTGTCGACAAAGAATAAGGTGATATGGTAGTCGAAATTGATGACTAGACAAGCCCAAGATGACGTGGAGCAAAGCTAAATCCCAAAGAAATTTGATTTCCATGAAGAGATTAAAGAAGAATTAAATTCCAAGAAGATAGGAGAAGTTCTAGAAGGAATATAATTATAATAAAGAATTATATTCTTTAAAGATAATTTAATTCCAACTTAACTTCCTCCTCAAAGAAGGACTTTGACCTAGCCCTATAAATTAGAGGTCATGCCGTCAACTCCAAATAGAGAAAGAGGAGAGAATTTTCGACAAGCATCTAGGGCAAGGAGATTTCGACAAGCTTCATTCTTCATCTTTTTCTTTCTTGTTCAATTAGGTTCATGCTAGGGATTATTTATCTTGTGTTTCTTTGGAACCTAGCCATGAACTAAATCTATTTGGCTATGGTTATTGTGTTTTGTGGTTGTGAGAAACTATTGGAGTTTGTTTAGGTAATAAGAGTTTGCATTTTTCTATTCAAGGTTTATTCATTCTTGGTTCTTATTCTTGTTTGCGAGTGAATTGGGAGAGGATCTCGTAACTTCATCTATTTATCTAATATCGGGAGAGTTAGATTCAAGAAACGAATGAATATGATCTTTATTCAATCTATTGATGGTGAAGATTAATCCGGCTTAGGAATAAGTTAAGGATTTCAACGGCTAAGAGGAGCGCAAGATTGGTTGTTGTTCACCCTTGATTCACGGGGATGCATTATCAAGGCATGCACAAGTAACTAGAGTTTTGACTTAGGGATAAGAAGAAACCATTGAAGAACGCTCTGCCAAACCTTGAAGGTTGCTACCTAGATGCCCAAGTAGTTGCCCAACCAGTCGCCCAGGCAACCATCGATTAGTTGCCACGGCAACTGAGTTGCCCTTGCACTCTTTTACCAAGACAATCCAATCGGCTATCACACCTCAACTCACGATAACCTGGCCTATCTCTCTCATCTAATTACATCGCCTTTTACTTATTTGCTTTCTAGATTAGTTATTAGTTAAAACTCCTATAATCCTTTACTTGTGTTTTCTTTTACTTTTTACAGTGCAAGAGACTAGATTCTTGAAGTGGCACCAATACATGTGGAGACGATATCTTTTATACTATAACTTGCAACGTGTATACTTGCACAATTTCGTAGCACTTATTATGCGCAACAAGTTTTTGGAATTGTTGCCGGGGATTGGCAACAGCGACTTTGTTTTTATTTTCTTGCACTCTCTTTTTACTTTTCTTGTTTAAGATTCAAAGGGCTAACAAACTTTGGTTTTGCATTGGTATATGACCAGGGCGAGACCGATTACACCAGAATATCCCATTGATCCAGAAATCGAACGAACCTTACAAAGACTTAGACGAAGGATAAGAGTAACAATGGCTAATCAAGACGGCAATATGATTCAAGATGTTCCAGCATGAGGAGGAGTGATTCTCGCACGAAACAGAACTATTCGAGACTATCTTGAAGAAGATCTGGATGGACTTAATCCAGGAGTTGTCGCACCTAAAATTGAAGCCGACCATTTTGAATTGAAACCGGTAATGTTTAATATGATCAACACAATTGGTCAATTTGGCTGCTCAGCAACTGAAGATGCACGACAACATCTAAAATCTTTCCTCGAGATTTGCAACTCGTTCAAAATACACTGAGTCACCCTCGATGTTTTACGATTAAGATTATTCCCTTATTCATTGAGGGATAGGGCGAAAGCATGGTTGAATAGCATTCATGCCGGATCAATAGGATCTTGGACCGATCTTTGTCGTGATTTCCTTGCTCGGTTTAATCCTACAAATTTGACTGATAAGCTTCGTAACGATATTACTTATTTTCGGCAGGCAGATGATGGATCCATGTACGAGGCTTGGGAGCAATATAGAGAACTTCTACACAAATGCCCTCTACACGGATCCCCGGTGTAGACTCAAGTAACAATGTTTTACAACGCCGTGAATACACCAACAAGGATGATGCTAGATGCCTCGGCAAACGGCATACTCCTAGATTAGTCGCCGGAGGAAGCGATGCAAATTCTAAACAGGCTGGCCAAGAATGATTATCAATTCCCCTCTACTAGAAGATGAGGAGTTAGACGCCAAGCCACAATACATGAACTAGGATCATCATATTCAATTTCGGCACAATTGGCCACTTTAACCAAGATGGTCCACAACATGCAAAAACCAAACAACACACATGAGGTCAAGGTAATGGATTCTTTTTGTGAGTTATGTGGTGATAAGCATGATTCTTCTGAATGTATGCAGAATCCGAAATCCAGCTTCTATGTGGGAAATTTCAATCGGAACAATAATGTGATGTCCAATACATACAATCCAGCTTGGAAGAAGCACCCGAATTTTTCATGGAGTAATCCCAACAATGCTCTAAACCAGAACAATCAGAATGCACAAGCATCGGGATTCCAGCAGAATATGCCACGACAATAGTTGCCGCAGCAACAACCGACAACATCTAGTTCTTTGGAAAATTCTCTAAATGTTTTTATGATGAAAACTGGATCTTATATGGCTGAGAATAGTAAATTCATAAAAAGAACTGATGCTTTTATTAACAGGACCGAGATGAGATTGCAAACCCAAGAGGCGGCAATCAAATCATTAGAAAATCAAGTCGGACAATTTGCTTAAAACCTGAATACTAGACCGCAAGGAGGTTTACCTAGCGATCTGAAGTCGCAAGAGGAACTGGCCATGAGCAATGTAAGGCGATCACCACTAGAAGTGATCAACAACTTAAAGAGGCTCAAGCCCGCTCATCAAACAAAACTCCACAAAAAGATCAAGACGAACCCAGCGGCAAAGCCTCAGATGCTGAACCAGGAATTGCTGCGACAACCGGCAATAAGCATGCCTCGGAAACCAACGATAAGGATGCTTCGACAACTTGTGATAAGCATGCCTCGGCAACCCCAGTTGATAATGCCTTAGCAACTCTAGTTGTCCCGGCAATGCCGTCAATCAAGTTCCAAACCAACGAATGAATCGAAGATATCCGACTTCCACCACCATTCCCACAAAGGTTGAAGTGACAAAAGCAAGAATATCAATTCAAGAAGTTTCTTGATATCTTAAAGCAAGTCCACATCAACTTACCATTGGTGGAAGCAATTGAACAAATGTCGAACTATGCGGTATTGAGAGTTGCCGAGGTGTGCGCGTCCATGGTTGTCGAGGCGTCGAGGGTTGCCGAGACTTGCACATCCATGGTTGCCGAGGCAATTAAAAGTTGCTAATCCGGGAATGCATCACATATCTCTAGATCCGCATCCTCCTCCCTATTACGTTCTTAACGTGATAAATGATCGACCACTTGATTTTCTATTCCTTTCATGTCCTTAATTTCAATATCAAATTCTTATAAAAGTAATATCCAACGAATCAAACGAGGTTTGGCATCATTTTCAGCAAATAGATATTTGATTGTCAAATGGTTTGTATGAACAATTACCTTTATTCCAATCAAATAGGATCGGAACTTGTCAAATACGAAAACTACAGCTAGTAACTCTTTCTCCGTTGTTGTGTAATTCACTTGAGCACTATTAAGAGTTTTACTAGTATATTACATGGAAGGTCTTACATGTGCGTTGGCCTAGGACTGCTCCTACCGCAAAATCACTTGTATCACACATGAGCTCAAAAGGTAGCATCCAATCTGGTGGAATGACAATGGGTGCTGAGGTAAGCTTTTCCTTTAGGGTTTCAAATGCTTGCGGTGCAAGAATCATCAAAATCGAAGACTTTATCATGTTCAAGCAAATTGCACAAGGGTTTAGTGATTTTAGAAAAATTATGAATGAACCTCCTATAAAAACCTGCATGTCCAAGAAAGCTTTGAATTCCTTTAACCGAACTTGGTGGGGGTAATCTCTCGATCACGTCCACCTTGACTTTGTCTACTTCAATTCCCTTGGATGAAATCTTATGGCCGAGCACTATTCCTTCATCTACCATAAAATGTCACTTCTCCCAATTGAGGACTAAATCAGTTTCTTCACATCTTGCAAACACCTTCTCTAAATTGCCGAGGTAACCGTCGAAGTCATTACCAAAAACGGAAAAATCATCCATGAAGATCTCAAGGAAGTCTTCAACCATGTCTGAAAAGAGTGCCATCATGCATCTTTTGAAGGTTGTCGGGGCGTTACACAATTCGAACGGCATCCTTCAGAAAGTATAAGTACGGTATGGGCATGTGAAGGTTGTCTTTTCTTGATCTTCTGGTGCTATGGCAATTTGATTGTAACCTAAATAACCATCAAGAAAACAATAAAAGGGTTTACCTACAAGACGGTCAAGCATTCGATCAATAAAGGGTAATGGGAAGTGATCTTTCCTAGTGACTTTGTTTAGCTTTCGATAATCCATACAAACCCTCCAACCGGTCACAGTCCTGGTTGGAATGAGTTCATTGTTTTCATTACTTACCACCGTTATACCTCCCTTTTTCGGTACACAGTGTATCGGACTTACCCATGTACTATCAGAGATAGGGTATATAATGCCAACGTCAAGCCACTTGATGATTTCTTTCATTACAACCCCTTTTATGGCATGATTCAGTCTCCTCTGGGCCTCAATTGAAGCTTTGTGATCATCTTCCAACAAAATCTTGTGCATGCACACTGCCGGGCTAATTCCCTTCAAGTATGCAATTGTCCACCCTATTGCCTTCTTGTGTAGCATCAACATTTTGATCAGCTTCTTTTCCTGCTCAGGCTGTAACTTAGAAGAAATAATTACAGGCAATATATTATCGGTTCCTCAGTATGCATATTTTAGTTGCTCTGGCAACTGTTTCAACTCAAGAATCAGTGGTTCTTCAATAGAGGGCTTTTCGAGCTTACCTTCCTTACCTGAGTAATCCAGTGGTTCAAAGTATATACCTAGTCGATTGACTAGCCAATTTGCCTCTTCTTGTTGTTCCTCATCGATCGGTTCTCCATACTCCTCAGGTTCCTATTGATTGGCAATGTAGTTGTCGAGGCAACTAAATTCCTCGTCGAAGTTAAACTCTGCAGTGGCATGAAGAAGTTGACATTCTTCTGGATCATCGGCATGCCTTAGTGTTTGGAACACATTTAGTTTAACTTGCTGGTCATTCACCCTCATTGTGAGTTCTCCCTTTTCAACATCGATCAAGGTTCTCTATGTTGCTAGGAATGGTCTCATGAGAATGATAGGTGCATGCTCATCTACTTCACAATCCAAAACAATAAAGTCAGTGGGAAAAATAAATTTATCAACTTTTACAATATGTCTTCGATTTTTCCCTCTGGATGCACATAGGATCTATCGGGTAGTTGTAGCATAACTGTTGTAGGTCTTGCCTTCCCGATTCCTAGTTTCTGGAAAACTGATTTAGGCATCAAGTTTCCGCTAGCCCCAAGGTCGCATAATGCTTTCCCGACATAGTGGTTTCCTATGGAACATGGTATTGTGAAACTTCCAGAATCCTTCAACTTGGGTGGTATACGACTATGCAACATGGCCATGCATCCCTCTGTTGCGGCAACTGTTTCAAACTCTCATAGCCTTGTTCTCTTGGACACAATGTCTTTAAGAAAGTTGGAATAGTTCGACATTTGTTCAATTGCTTCCACCAATGGCAAGTTGATGTGGACTTGCTTTAGGATATCAAGAAACTTCTTGAATTGATATTCTTGCTTTTGTCGCTTCAACCTTTGTGGGAATGGTGGTAGAAGTCAGATATCTTCGATCCTATCATTGGTTTGGAACCTGATTGACGGTATTGCCGGGACAACTGGAGTTGCCGAGGCATTGTCAACTGGGGTTACCGAGGCATGCTTATCATAAGTTGCTGAGGCATCCTTATCACCGGTTGCCGAGGCATACTTATTGCCGGTTGCCGCAGCAATTCCTAGTTCAGCATATGAGGCTTTACCGCTAGGTTCGTCTTGATCTTTTTGTGGAGTTTTGTTTGATGAGCGAGCTTGAGCCTCTTTAAGTTGTTGGCCACTTCTAGTGGTGATCGCCTTACGTTGCTCATAGCCAGTTCCTCTTGCGACTTCAGTATCGCTAGGTAAACCTCCTTGCGGTCTAGTATTCAGGTTTTGAGCAAATTGTCCGACTTGATTATCCAATGATTTGATTGCCGCCTCTTGGTTTTGCAATCTCATCTCGGTCCTGTTAATAAAAGCATCAGTTCTTTTTATGAAGTTACTATTCTCAGCCATATAAGATTCATTTTTCAACATAAAAGCATTGAGAGAATTTTCCAAGAACTAGATGTTGTCGGTTGTTGCTGCGGCAACTATTGCCATGATATATTCTGTTGGAATCCCGATGCTTGTGCATTCTGATTGTTATGGTTTAGAGCATTGTTGGGATTACTCCATCAAAAATTCGGGTGCTTCTTCCAAGCTGGATTGTATGTATTGGACATCACATTGTTGTTCCGGTTGTAATTCCTCACATAGAAGCTGGATTCCAAATTCTGCATACACTCAGAAGAATCATGGTTATCACCACATAACTCACAAAAGGAATCCATTACCTTGACCTCATGTGTGTTGTTTGGTTTCTACATGTTCTGGACCATCTTGGTTCAAGTGGCCAATTGTGCCGAAATTGAGTCTGATGATCCTAGTTCATGTATTGTGGCTTGGCGTCTAACTCCTCCTCTTCTAGTAGAGGGGAATTGATAATCATTCTTGGCAAGCTTGTTTAGGATTTGCATTGCTTCCTCCGGCGACTTATCTAGGAGTATGTCGTTTGCCGAGGCATCTAACATCATTCTTGTTGGTGTATTCACGGTGTTATAAAACATTGTTACTTGTGTCTACACTGGGAATCCGTGTAGGGGCACTTGTGTAGAAGTTCTCTATATCGCTCCCAAGCCTCGTACATGGATTCATCATCTGCCTGCCGAAAAGAAGTAATGTCGTTACGAAGCTTATCGGTCAAATTTGTAGGATTAAACCGAGGAAGGAAATCACGACAAAGATCGGTCCAAGATCTTATTGATCCGGCAGGAATGCTATTCAACCATGCTTTCGCCCTATCCCTCAGTGAATAGGGAAATAATCTTAATCGTAAAATATCGGGGGTGACTCCGTGTATTTTGAATGAGTTGCAAATCTCGAGGAAAGATTTAAGATGTTGTCGTGCATCTTCAGTTGCTGAGCCACCAAATTGACCAATTGTGTTAATCATATTAAACATCACCGGTTTCAACTCAAAGTGATCGGCTTCAATTTCTGGTGCGACAACTCCTGGATTTAGTCCATCAAGATCTTCTTCAAGATATTCTCGAATAGTTCTGTTTCGTGCAAGAATCACTCATCCTCCTGCTGGAACATCTTGATTCATATTGACGTCTTGATTAGCCATTGCTACTCTTAACCTTCGTCTAAGTCTTTGTAAGGTTCGTTCGATTTCTGGGTCAAAGGGATATTCTGGTGTAATCGGTCTCGCCCTGGTCATATACCAATGCAAAACCAAAGCTTGTTAGCCATTTGAATCTTAAACAAGAAAAGTAAAAAGAAAGTGCAGGAAAATAAAAACAAAGTCGTTATTGCCAATCCCTTGCAATGGTGCCAAAAACTTGTTGCGCGTAATAAGTGCTCCGCAATTGTGCAAGTGTACACGTCGCAAGTTATAGTATAAAAGATATCGTCTCCACGGGGATTGGTGCCACTTCAAGAATCTAATCTCTTGCACTATAAAAAGTAAAAACACAAATAGAAGATTATAGGAGTTTAACTAAAAACTAAACTAGAAAGCAATAAAGTAAAAGAATATATGAGATCAAATGAGAGAGATAGGCCAGGTTATCATGAGTTGAGGTGTGATAGCCGATTAGATCATCTTGGTAAAAGAGTGAAAGGGCAACTCAATTGTCGTGGCAACTTGCACAACGGGGTTGCCTTGGCAACTAATCGATGGTTGCCTGGGCGACTAGTTGGGCAACTACTTGGGCGTCTGGGCAGCAACCTTCAAGGTTCGGCAGAGCGTTCTTCAATGGTTTCTTCTTAGCTACTTGTGCATGCCTTGATAATACATCCCTGCGTGAATCAATGGTGAACAACAACCAATCTTGTGCTCTTATTAGCCGTTGAAATCCTTAACTTATTCCTAAGCCAGATTAATCTTCACCATCAATAGATTGAATAAAGATCATATTCATTCGTTTCTTGAATCTAACTCTCCCGATATTAGATAAATAGATGAAGTTACGAGATCCTCTCCCAATTCACTCGCAAACAAGAATAAGAACCAAGAATGAATAAACCTTAAATAGAAAAGTGCAAACTCTTATTACCTAAACAAAATCCAATAGTTTCTCACAACCACAAGATACAATAACCTTAGCCAAATAGATTTAGTTCATGGCTAGGTTCTAAAGAAACACAAGATAAAGAATTCCTAGCATGAACCTAATTGAACAAGAAATAAAAAGATGAAGAATGGATGGAGCTTTGTCGAAATCTTCCTTGCCCTTGATGTTGTCGAAAATTCTCTCATCTCTCCCCCTCTGAGTTGACGGCTTGGTGATTTATTTATAGGGCTAGGTAAAAGTCCTCCTTTGAGGAGGAAGTTAAGTTGGAATTAAATTATCTTTAAAGAATATAATTCTTTATTATAATTATATTCCTTCTAGAACTTCTCATATCTTCTTGGAATTTAATTCTTCTTTAACCTCTTCATGGAAATCAAACTTCTTTGGGATTTAGCTTTGCTCCACGTCATCTTGGGCTTGTCTAGTCATCAATTTCGACTACCATATCACCTTATTCTTTGTCGACAATTGCCCTGACAACTGGCTCGGCGTCTCCTTCATGCATTGCCCTGGCAACTCGCTTGGCATCTCCTTCATGCATTGCCCTGTCAACTAGTTCTAGCCTTGCTTTGGCAAGTGATTCTGCACATACACACAAAACACACCAAAGCAGCATCTTTTCCCACAAAACAACCAAGTTATGCAATCAAGCTCAACGATGGAAGGAAACATGGATTAATGCATGAATGACTAATTATGTAACTAATATGAGCCTAAGTCTAACAATAATATGAGTAAAAAGGGTAAGAAAATAGTACTTTTGAACACTTATCAGAAATCAAATGAAAAAACACAATAATAAACAAGCAAAATAAATAATGGAGAGAATACACCGAATTTACGAGGTTCGACGAAAATGTCGTCTACTCCTCGGGCACCACCACCGGATAATAACTTCACTAATACCAAAATGGTACAAACAAATAGAATTCCTAAGAATTCTCAAATATTACAAATGGGAGAAAGAAACAAATGGGAGAGATGGTTGGGATGTTGGGATGGTTTCAAATGACAAAGGTTATGCCTATTTATAGTTGAGCTCCAAGGACTAAACTTATAAATAGCCTAGAGTTTAAGGACCAAAAAAACAATTTTCCCATGCCACATTTTCAACCCACTTTCGGTGCATTAATGCACTGCATTTTACGGTGCCAACTTCGCTACCAATTTGACTTTTGACTTTGAATTTGCAAGCCATGTTAACATTTTCCGTAGTTTAAACCATGGACACCACAAGCTCCCAAAAGCTTCACAAAAGTATTCTCATTCGGAGGAACCCCTGCCTCGACCATATCGATATAAAGTCGCAAAGCCTGACTCCATCACTGAGCTTAAACACATGAAGAGATCATCATTGTCCAAGAAACAACATCATGATTTCCCTTGTCAATAAACAATTTAGAAGCTTCACCTATTAAATCAAATTTGGAGTAAAAATCAACCAAACCACTGACCAGAACTGGGTTCTGATCAAACCCTTGCTGTATCATATAACCTTGAACGCAAGTCCCATACTCAAACTCTCCCAAAGCTGAACACGAACGCAGCACACTCAACAACGTAAACTCATTCGGGCATTGCCCAGATATTAGCATGGAATATAAAACCCGTAGGGCCATTTCATGGTTTCCGCTCTTGACATAAGCCGATAGGATCAAAGTCCAATACACGACGTCTTTTTGCGGCATTTCGTCTAACAAGTGGCGTGCTGTGTCCACTCCAAAGCATTTTGCATAGAGAGACAAGAGGGTGTTGCTCAAATACAAATGGTGTTGAAGACCCAGTTTTATTATGGGACTGTGAGTGCACAGACCTTCTCTGAAAGCGTTGGAGTTGCAGAATGACAGGATTCTTGAACATGTTTCTTCCAAAAGTAATGTTGCTTCGTTTCTGTTAATGACCCTGCTGGCCGTCTTGTAAAGCATAAACATTAATAATATGGAAGTAAATTCTTTGGAAAAAAATGAATCTACTGCTTATTCGAAACTTAACTGGAGTTTTCTTGTTTATGAGATACTAATAGATTCGATTTTGGTTGTGAAAGCAACCAATTTAGTTGCTTGAAAGCGTCTATTTCCCTCAGTCCCTTTCTCTGATTTACTAAAAACAATAGGCTTACAAAACGGATGGGGTTGGAGGAAGAGGAAAAGGGGATGAAGTTTGGAGAAGAGGATGATGATAGTTTTGGTAAACTAAAATCAATTTAATAAATATTTTTATATATTAAATAGAAAATTAATATAAAAAATAATTAAGTGTGGACGTTTTGATTGGTCAAAATATATTATTTTTAACGGTGTTAGTTTGTTAGGGCCATATGGATAATGACGTAAAATTTAAAGAATAAAAAAAATTAAAAAATACTTTAGGAAATATATTGAGAAAATAAGTAAAGTTTAAGGAGGAAAAATGCATTATTTTTTTTTCTTTCGTGAGATTGTTTGAGTTCGCTGCTATCGCATATAAAGAATCATATTCCCGTTTTTACAATAGCATTATTAGTGAATATGATTTTCTCTTTCACTTATCATTATTTTTAATTTATTGACAATCTAAAGGTTCAAAAAAATTATTGACTACCTAACAATATATATTTTTCATAATAGAGCATTAGGATTTAGGAATAAAAATCATCTGCCTCTCTTTAGTATCTCTTTTTGGTGCCTTTATTTATGGTTATATCAAAAAATTAAATTTAAGGGTTAATGTTAGGGTTTAGAATTAAGATTTAGGGAATTTGAGGTTTGGTGTATTTTTTAGAGTTTAGGGTTTAAAATTTAGAATTTAAAATTTAAGATTCAAGATTGATACTTATAATTTAATTTTTTAATGTTAAAACATAAAAAAACACTTAAAAGGGAAGAAGATTTTTATCCGAGCGATACAAACTATAATAGATGTCAGAATATTCTTCACGTCGAATCCGACATTGTTTTACGTAATGAAATACCAGAAAATTATAACAAATGTCAAAACATTCTTCACTCTAATACTATTTTTTGTGTGTAATTTTTCATAGGAGTCACGCATATTACATACTGAAAAGTGACCATAAAATTTATCAAGTATTCCCCCAATGGTCCATTTTTCAAGATACAAACTATTAACTATCCCACGATAGTTCTCTTGGAGACTTCTGGTTGCATTCTCTAAAGTAATCAATTGTTCCCCAGTGCATGCTGCTGCAGGTTATCCTTTGCTATTATTTCACTGGAAAAAAGAAAAAGAAATTAAACACTGTCAACCTTTGTTCTTGCAGAAGCAAATTAACCTAAGACATGCATAAAACCAACCGTAGCAAATGAGTGAACTGAGCAGCCTTAACGAAATCGCCTTCCTCTCGTGCTCTCAATAAATATAACATGAGAGCCAGACGGATTCGGGTATAAGCATGTTCTGGATCAGCAACTTTGATTCTTCATGCAGTGCTTCACATTCGGTTTCCATTGCCTAAGTTTCTGTCCAACTTGTGATTCTCCATTTTCACTTTCAGATCATGTTTCGTCGCTTTTTTCTTCCCCCCCCCCCATACAATAATTACACACTGTTAGAATCTTCATCAAACATTAACTTTTCAATTACCGGTAATGCAATAATAAACAAAATCCCTGAAGAATTCTTATCATATATTACGTTGTGCTTGTTTTGCATATTGATGCCACTCTTCCTTTGCACACTTGTATTGAAACACGCTGCTTCCAGAAAAGCCTCGACATTCTTCTTCTCTTTTCGGAGTTAGCTGGAAAAACAATATGAATCGGGTCCGGAATGAGCTCTATGAATCAATGATACATAAAATACAATAGTTTATGACATGTCATAATTTATAGATGCATGGTTTGTCTATAAGCGTCTTACGGGGTTCGTTTACCAGGTTTAACATACGTAAGGTATCGAAAAGAAAATGGAGGTAGTAGCGCGATCATGGGCGTGTAACTTTTCTATTTGATCTTTTGTAAAGGTTTTAGGCGTAGCACGAAATTATAAAATTTCATGGGTACGAAATTATATATCTATAAAAAATATTAAAAATATATGAATTTGAAAATTTTAGAGATGAGACTGCATCCATCACCTATCGGTCTATTCATGTGGCCGATTATTTCAAAAATTAAATAAACTATGCTAAAATATTAAATTTTATTATTAAAATTTTAATTCGTATACATAATCATTAGATAACAATAAATTATTTTTAAAATTAATATAAACAAAACTAAACAAGTTAAGATTAACTATACATAAATATGACCTGACTTGCATAATTTAAGGCAATATTATCGAAAAAGTCTAATGAATAACCAATCATTGGTTTATTCGTACAACACCAAAATAAAAGCAACGCCCTAAAGGATCGCTTGATCTCAGCTGAAAAACCATGGGATCCTTTAACCTTCTCACTATAAAACGATGCTTCTTCCTTCTCTTTATCTACAGTTTCTTTTCATCCATGACAGAGTTAGGAGTGGATATTGAGGAGCTCCAAAAAGCTTAGGGACTTAAGAAGCCTAAACAAAAGAAGTTTGGGGAGGCCATTGCCCTTCCCATCTTTCCTTTGGCTTCGTCCTTCGGCATTTTGCTTTTTGTTTCCTCTAAATTCTAGGTGGGGTTTTGATATAAAATTCACGCAATTTATATATCGACCGCAGTTTGTTTCAGTTTTGATCCTTCAAATCCAAGTCGATAAAAATGGTGTCTCGGGGCATGATCAAGGAGAAGAAGACGGCTTTGAAGCTGTAGCGATCTCTTTTTTACGATGTGTTTTCACTAAAAAACGAGGGTTTTCAAAGTGTTTGGGGGGTTTTTCGAGTATTTAAAAATGTCTTCCGTGAGGTTTTAGAAAAATTGTATTTTAATTTTAAAAATGGAGTTGCCACCTGCCACTAAGGTAGGCTGGGCACCATAAAACCATAGATTTTTTAAAAAAATGTTGGGGTTCGGGAGTCGGTTACGAATGGGGAAGGATTAGCACCTCACACCGCCCAAAATTGGTACTTTAATAATTATTGCTTTATTAATATTAAACTTTCCGGATTAAAGTGGCGATTAAATTAAAATTTAGTTATAAGTGCGAATAAATTTTAATAGCCCCGTTATTCGAGAGTAAACCGATAGACCACCACACTGCGCTTGATGTTGGCCACGTTTACGCTCAAATAAAAGGGCACCGCATTGACAATTAATATCTCGTTATGCAATCTTAATAAACATATAAAATAACATATCTAATTTAACATTACATAAAAAAAGCATGATCATAAAAGAATACATGTCTCAAGAATCAAAAACCTAAACATAAACATGAACACATAAACATGGTAAAAAACATGCTTCAAGGTTAAATTAATTAAATATAACATACCTAAACACATAAAAAAACCACAAATGCAATATATGCATGACATGATGTAAAATATGATACTCAAACAACAAAACAAAGTAACATGCTAACAAAATTATATCAAAACTTTATCATATGACACAATATACATGTAAAAATAAAAATATAACATTATATAAAAAGACATCACACTAACATATAACCTAAAATGCAAAAAAAAAAAAAGAAGATAAAAAGCTCACGTAAACATATAAACATAATATACAAACCACTAAAACATGGCATATGAAACAAACGTGTATACAACATGAGCAAAATAAATTAAAGCATGGAAACATGATATAACACATTTTAGTGCACATATTGTATAAAAAAATTAACATACTATATAAAACACATACAAACACCAAAGGAGCAAAGAACGTGCTAAAACATAATAAAAGGTAAGTGACATAAATATTTAAACATAAAAGGGACTGAAATGGAAATAATAAAAAACAGAAGGCCAGAAACAAAATAAAAAACAGACATTTAGAGACTTAAACGAAAACCGGACCAAACTTATAAGGACTGAACTTGTAATAAGACCAAGCGGCAAGCTCGAATTGAAAATACCAGAAACATGGAGGGACTAGGGGCGTAATTCGACCTTTAAAAATTTGATTTCATAAGATTAGGGACTGAATTGAAACTTTTTGAAAACGTAAGGGGACTGATGGTGCGATTTACCCATGCGACAAGCCCAAAGTAAAAATTTTAAAAGGACGGAGGTCCTTATGTAATAATTATACCATTTTTGGAAATAAAAAGGACTATATCTGGTCCATTTACACTCCTCTGGCCATTTTGGAAACCTTTAACAGATTAAATCCCCCATTTCCCTCTATTTCTTGAAAGCCAAAACCAAGTTGCTCTCAAATGTTCATACAACTTCCAGAAACCTCCTCCCCTGTCACCATGATTTCCAGAAACCGACCGCCGGCCGCCGTATCAGCCACCATCGCCCGCCTCTCACCGACGGCGGTGAACTTTAAAACAACCCCAAAAGACTCGTTTTTCCCTTTTAAACCCTATTATGGCCTTGGATTTTAAGAAAAGCTTACTTATTTACCAAGATCTAAAAAAGAACCTCGAAACATTTTAAAAACTCCTTTTGAAAAAAAAACCGAGACGACCTACCCCCTTTAAACACCTGCCTCACACTCTGATTCACCCATGAAAGGGTTTCTCACCGGAGAAGGGAACAGACTGCGAAGGTAAACCCTAGGCCTTTTCTGTTTTTTTTGTTTTTATTTTTTTGCGAAAAATGAAGATGCATGTAAGAGAAAAGGAAGAAGAGATTACCACTGGAACATTTTTTTTGTATTTCTGGAAAACTCAAAAAACTGAACTTACAAATCTTTTGATCAATACATATATCCTCTGACTTTTTTTTGTAGAACTAATACGTATTTTTTGATTTGGTCTCTGACATCCATCTTTTTTTGTGATGTTTGGCATGTCCGATGGTTGAGGGGTTGGTGGTACGGTCGTCATGGTGGAGGTGGTGGATCTTTGGCCATATCTATTCTTAATCGTTGGATCAGATTTGATCCAACGGTTTGGATTGATTGAAGATGGACGGCTAGGATTTCATCTGGGCGATGATGTGGCTATCTCTGATCTTGATACGTGGCGGATGGGATCTGGATGGTCAGTGCGTGCACCGCACGCTCGTGTGGGAGACGAGCAGTCCGAAAGTGCATCACACGCGCCAGCTGAAGGGTCATCTTGGACTGATCTGGACCGTTGGATCAAGATTTGATCCAACGGCCAGGATGAAAACGGCTGCAAGATAAAAGATCAAATTAGGGTTTTTAGGTTTGGGTCTAAATTGGCCGGTCGGGCCTTGATGTAATTAAATTTGGGTTTTAATTTATTTGTACATTGGACTTGGACACTTAATAGTAATTGTGGGTTTTTATTTTCAGATTTGCTTATATATATATTAATAATAATATATTAATATAATAAATGCATACACATACATAATTACGTACACATACATACAATTGTAATAAAATACATTCACACATAAATACACTTAATAATAATACATACAATTCATGCAACACTCATTCGTATACATTCAATAATAACAATGACATTAATAATATATACATGCAAACATATATATACATACTCATAAATACATATATACCAACATATATTATATGACACCTATAACATAAATACAACCATATCACACACATATTACCGCGCGTATATTCATATTACACGCATATTTCAAACAAGCATTACTATAGATATACTATCATACGCATATTACACTAATTAATAAATATTATTAAAATATTTACAGAAGCCAAAAGTAAAAAGTTTTAAAATAAGAGTCGCACGAGTAAAGAAAGTAGATACGGGAAAGGTGATGAAAGATCAAATATACATGAAAAATGAACAGAGGATTACAGGAGAAAGGTTCGGGGATATTAAATACCAATGCGATGAAGTTAGTTTGGAAACTCAATTGATTGTGAAGAAATCGAGTCCGAACGAGATTCAGTATGGTATTCTGTTCAATATCTCAGAATTTCCTTAAGAGACGGCGGGGATGAGATAACAGTCGCCCTCAGTACCTTCCTTACTTTCGTTTCTGATGAAAGAAAGTTATAGGCTTTTTTTCTTTTTGTTTCCTTGTAAATGGCAATGTTAATGTCAATAGAGGCCATCAACGGTCTAAAATGATGCAACATTGCAATCAATTTTTCTTCATAAATATTTTTTTTCAATATTTTTCTACATTTGCAGCAAAAAAGTAGTAATTTTTATTATTTTTAATTTTAAATCATGGTGAAACTATTTAAATCATAGAATTGGATAACCTGATATCAAATTTAATAAAAATTATAAATATTTAAATTATATCAGTTTACTTTTATTATTAATAAATCACATTTATTGACGTTACTAAATATTCATTAACCGAAAATTTGACTCTTTACACCTCATTATCATGAAGTTTAGTTAATATTTTCAAAAAGTAATTTATGACTTAATTCACTACCTTCGGCTGGCCAAAGGATTAACCACGGCCTTCTGTTACCGTTAGTCTAAGAATTCCTATGAAATTTGAGTAAATTAAGGGTCATTTAGGCATTGCATCTAGAAAGTACGATGAGAAAGTGATTTTGAAAAATATATTTAGATTGATTGATTTAAAATATGAGTGTTTGATATTGTTGTAAAAAATATTTTAAGTAGATAAAATGTATATTTTAGGCATTCTTTTTAAAAATAGAAAAAGATTGATGATATAAATAAAGATATATGAGTAAGGCTCCGTTCGACGTTACTTCTCCATCTAGCTTTTGAAAAAGCTCCGCCGAACATCCAGCTTTTGGCCCTTAACACCCAATTTTTGCGCTGATTTTGGTCTTAAACGCAGCTTTTGGAGAAACTGAAAATTTTAACTTCTCCCTAAACGATGCTTCTCAACCCCAACCAGATTTTGGCAGCGGCACTGAATGAAGACTAAATTTACTTAAAAGTGCGTTTGGAAAAGCTAAAAGCTAGAAAATTCAGCTTTTTAAAAAAAAAAAATTTCAAACCAAACTGAAAAACACTCTTAACCTAAAAAATACTTATTTTTCATTGTTTTTGGTCTTAAACTAACTTTTAGCTCTAAAAGTTGATTTAAAAAACAATGCAAAATAGGGTAGTCGAATAACATGTGCATGTACTCCGTGGGTCATTATTCCAATGAAAGTTGAGTGAAATAAGTCAAATAACTTTTACCGTATGGATTCTCACCACATAATTATTAAAAATTTAATATTTAAGTAAATATTTTTTATGAATGTAAAAAATATATCGAGTTCAAATAGTTTTTACTCTAATTATTTTAAGAATAAAATTAGTATAATGATAAATTTAATTATCAACATTTATATTTTTATTTAATTATTTTTATAGCTAAATTTAACCTTTAATTTTTCAAAGAGAATTCTATTAACTTTTTTAACGGAAATATAGATTAATTTTTTTAATAATTTTGAGATGACAACTCATGTGATTATCTACGTATACTTCATGCTAGTATGACATGTTGAATATAATTAAAGTTTTTAAAAAAAAAAAAATTGTATTAAATATACATAGATTGCGAATGTTAATTGTATTAAATAATTTTGAAATGACAACACGTGGTCATCTATGTATACTCCTTTCATAGAATTTAGCTCGTTATATAAACTCGGTGTTCATGGCATTTCACTCATTGGAATCCAAGTCTATATCTCAGTCTGTTTCTGTGTTTCAGCATTGATTCTTCACATTCAAGTCGATAGCAATGGTGGCGCGGAGCACGATCAAGGAGAAGAAGAAGAAGACGGCTTTGAAGTCGAAAATGAAGAGTTTGAAAACGAGGGTCCGATGAATAAAAGCAGATATGGGAAAGATAAGGGAAGATCAAAGATGTATAAGAGAGGAGCAAAGGGATATAAGAGAAAGGTTTGGAAGATGTTAGACGCTAATGCCATCAACTCAGATTGGAAACTGAAATGAATGGGAAACAATCGGCTTTTTATTGGATTCGGAGGGTCCCGTTAAGCAGAGATCGTTAAATCAGGCAAGAAAATTCACGTTCAACGTGTTTCTTGTGCCTGTTCGGCATTACTTTTTTCGTTTGACACTCCAACACTCGTTGAACAAGCATTGCTGAAAGGAGTCTTAGTTTTATGCTTAGCTTGAGTACGATACTAAAACACGCTTCAGTGGCTTCCTTTGTTCAAATTCGGATGGAACGAGGTTATAGTTTCTTTATTTCATTGTCAATGTTGAAATTCGAAGGAAAAATGTCAATGTCGGGTATCTGAAATCTTAAAGTATGTAATAACAGTAATATTATAATCTGGTGGTCTTCGTAAATGTTTTTTTTTAATGTTTGTTGCTACAAAAGATGATTTTTCAATATGACAGAGCACCAAAACTTCAAATAAATGAGACCCAGAAAACTAACCATGCATAAAACATATTTGATACGTGTAAACAAAAATCAAGCTTAATATATATTATTTAATGGTTTAGGGGCAATGCACTTGGATAAAATTCACTAAAATAAATAAATTTTAAGCCCTAACCCTAAATTTAAATCCTAAACCATAAACCCAAAAAATACATCCTATCCCTAATTTCCTAATTCTTAACACTAAACTTCAATCCTAAACCCTAAACTTATTTTTTTGAATAATAGCATCTGAATTTTATTAATCATCATGAAAGATAATACAATACAATGCATCGAAAAGAGAAAAAAAAGATGACAAGACCACTAAATGTCTCTTACAATAGTGCAAAGAAAAGCATACATTCAATCGAGATTAGCATACCAAAATTCAGAAACCTTTCTAAATCTCCTTGTCTCTATCCAAACGAGACGCTTTACGGGGTGAAAAATGAGTGGTGAGCGAACAAGCTATCAGGTAGATTGTTGCGCTACACAGGTCTGATTACATCGGCAACCAACCATCAACCAAGTGAGAATCTATCTTCTAAGACCACCGACGGAACCATAATAAGAGATTAACGCTGTGAAGATCTCTGTACGAGCACCAACTGATCGCTAAGGTATGCTGAAACCATGCCACAATGACAAAATGAAACAAACCACAACAAAACAAAGAAAAACGTGTCACAAGGACAGAAGAAACGAGTGCTACAAAAGTAAAGATTCTTATTAAAAAATAAAAAAATAATAGACCCAATGATCGACAACTAACATTAAAATTGATTGCCGACCACCGATCAAAAGAATTGAACAAAGTTGAGAGTGGCTAGAGTTGTCGTTTTTAAGGTGACCATGACCTTTTCTTTTGTTGTATCGGATGCTTTTACTTATTTTAATAAACTTTCTTTTATTTGAGCTTAAATATAGGAAAAGTCTAATAATAACCAATCTTTGATTTAGTCATACAGTACCAAAATAAAAGCCAAGCCCTAAAAGATTGTTCGATCTCAATTGAAAAATCATAGGATCCTTTAACCTCCTCACTATAAAACGATGCTTCTTCCTTTTCTTTCCCCACAGTTTCTCTTCATCAGTGACAGAGTTAGGAGGGGGCCAAAAAGCTTAGGGATTTAAGAAGCCTAAACAAAAGAAGTTTGGGGAGGCCATTGCCCTTCCCATCTTCCTTTTGGCTTCATCTATCTGAATTTTGTTTTTTGTTTCCTCTAAATTTTAGGTGCGATTTTGATATAAAATTCATGCAATTTATATCTCGATCGTAGTTTGTTTCAGTTTCGATCTTTCGAATTCAAATCGATAACAATGGTGTCCCGGGGCATGATCAAGGAGAAGAAGTCGGCTTTAAAGCCAAAAGAGAAGAGTTTTAAAGTCAGGGTCACACAAGTAAAGAAAATAGATATAGAGAAAGTGATGGAAGATCAAATATGTGCGAAAAAGGACAGGGGATTGCAGGAAAAAGGTTCGAGGATGTTAAATACCAATGCGACGAAGCTAGTTTGGAAAATCAAATGATTGTGAAGGAATCGAGTTCAAACGGGATTCAATTTGGTATTATGTTTAATATCTCAGGATTTCCCCAAGATGGTAACGAGGAGATAATAATTGCCCTCAGTACCTTCCTTAGTTCTGTCTCTGATGAAAGAAAATTATACTTTTTTTTGTTTCCTTGTAAATGGCAATGTTACTATCAATGGAGGCCATCAGCAGTCTAAAATGATGTAACATTGCAATCAATTTTCTTCATAAATATTTTTTTTAATATTTTTCTACAATTGCAGCAACAAAAAGTATTTTTTTATAATTTTAAATTTTAAATCATGATGAAACTATTTGAGCCATATAATTGGATAACCTAATATCAAATTTCATAAAAATTAAAAAACTTTAAATCATTCAAATTATCCCCGTTAGCTTTTATTACTAATAAATTACATCACTTGTTAAAAGTATTAAATATTCATCAACTGAAAATTTGACTCTTTACAGTTTACCCCTTTTTTTATAAAGAAAGTCACTAGTTTTATTAACAAAAAATACTCAAAATTATAATAAAGGTTTACAAACTATCGTTGTAAACTAAATACATAAATTGGACATTCTTCTAAAACTAGCCGCTTCAGATTAAACATGAACCATACATGAAAAGGTTATAAACCCATCAAAATACTCGATCGAAAAATAGATATGAGACCTGACTGCGTCGGCAAAACGAACCACAAAAGGGATAAAGCTATTGATAGACCATCAAGAAAATGCAAATCAGAGCCAAGCACCGTGAGAAACTCTTCACAAACGCAAACCGTGTATTTAAATTTAAACCGAAGGTCCAGAGCAGGGAAGATCAGCAGGAATACAAATAAGCGCCATCTTGATCAGTCGCGGCGTAGTCAAATCCAACCCTGATAAAACATAAAATAAAGAACGGCCAAAATGAACGAAGGAGTAGAAGAAAACATGCCAAAAGATAGAGATAAACATGTCAATCGACAGAGTTAAACATGCCAATAGACAGAGATAAACGTGCCATAAAGGCAAAAAATCGTGTCACAAAAACATAATTATTTTATTAAAAAACTAAAAACAAATAAAAATAGATATAGCGATCGACAATTGACAGTAAAATCGGTATTACCATTGGCTACAAAATAAAACTTGAGACGCTAAAAAAAAGAATTGTCATACGATTAAGAAAAAGAATAAAAAAAATGGAGAGCGAATAGAAAAAAGATGGAGAACGGCTAAAGTTTACCTTTTTTTTACATCTCTTTACGGTTTACACCTCATTAACACAAGGTTTAGTTGATATTTTACAAAAATAATTTTTGAATTAGTAAAAAAGTAATTTTTTACCTCATAAATTTGAGTAAACTAGGTCAAATAACTTTTACCATATGGATTATCACCTCTTTTAATAAATATTTTTATTGAAAGAGATATTTCACGTATTCATAGTAGATTTCGTAGGGTTTAGAATTCATTTAATTCGTTTATATACTTTTCCTTACTAAAAGTAGAAATATATAGTTTTAGTAGGATGTGGAACTAATATTGATGTTGGTCTTCGACTGTAGGTGTATCATCTTCTTCATATTTTTCTCTATCTTGATTTGAATTTTATTTTTTTTAATTTCTTAGTTTTCAATAATATTTTATGTGTTTTAGTTATTTACTTTTTGCGCATCTTGCTACGCTTATTTTTCTCAGTCTTTGTGGTACGTTTTTTCCTGTTTTTATGTCACGTCTGTCTTATGACTCATTTTTTGAATATCTTTGTGGCCACTTGACACTCGTCTAGAGATCCTCACGATGTTGTTTCTGATTTGGGTTTGTCGGTGGTCATGGATAGTTTGATCTCTTTTGTGGTTGTTTACCGATGTAATCTTAAATATGTAGTGGATAGGCGCTTATGGAACCGACATGAGAGATATTTTCAGTTTTCTAATTGAGATTTTATCTAGCTCATGTTTTGACAACTCCCCATGGACTCTTCTTACAAAGACTTCAGATATTTGTTCTGGCACAAAAAGAGAGTATTTGATCTGACCGGAACAATCCTTTAATTTTCTTTTTGGATTTTTATTTTTATTTTATTTTTTTGGATGTTTGATACCTTTAAAAGGTTACATTCTTGATTTATTTTTTATTTTATTTTATAAAGCTATCTGATTTAAAGTTAAAAAATATATATATTTCTCTTTTCTTTGGAAGGAAAATTGGATTTATTAGGTGTTTTATCCATCGGCTTGATTTTTTTTAGATTTAAATAGTTTAAAATGTATAATCTAGAGCAAACGACGCACAATACTACACACCACTAATTTTACACATTGTTGCACACTATTAATTTTTTAATAAATTCAAATAAATATTAAAATTCTCAAAGACTCGCTTGCAATTAATTATGTTTCAAAACAAAGTTAGATTTTGGGTTGAATAACATTTTTATCTTTTTTGTTTTCTTGCATTTTTTAATCTTTAATTTAAAAAATTAACATTAAGATTTTCTTCTTTCATAAACCCTAAACTCATCCCTAATTCCATTAAAAGATTTTGATTATTGAATTAGAATCAGCACAGTAAAATTAATTAACAGATTAAGAGTTTAATTAAATTTTATCCAGCAGTTTACAACCATTGATTTACATGAAGCAGGAAGCTTCCAAATACCTCTCTGCTTTGTAATTTCACCATCCTCTCCTATATAACACTCCCACACTCCCAATTCCAGAACGTTCAAAATAAAAAATGTTACAAAGTATTTTTTAACAATGGTGTGCAGCAGGCTACGAAAAAAGAAAGGTTTAGAGATGAATTTAGGGTTTATGAGGATGTAGAATTTAGTGTTAATATTTTAAATTAAAGATTAAAAATTATAAAAAAAGACAAAAATGTTTTTAATCTAATTTTTAATTTTGTTTTGAAATATAATTAATTGAATGTCAAGTCCTTGATAATGATAATATTTATTTAAAAATCATTAAAAATTAATGGCGTGTAGCGTTAGTGGTGTGCGTCGCTCCATCTAAAATTTTCCACAATTATATTGAGTTTGAATAGTTTTTTAGTAAAAATCATTTTGAGGTTAGAATTAGTATACTAGTAAATTTAATCTTTAATGTTTATAATTATTTTCTATTATTCAATATTTTTTGGCTTAATGATATAAGAGACTCTTAACTTTTGGAAAAAAGTCAATGAAATCCTTAAACTTTTTTTTGCACTCAATTAAACCTTCGAATCAATAAATTGAATTAATTAAGTCCTATTGAATCAACTATAAAAAAATGTTAGATTCAATGGTCAATATTGATCAAAAGACTTAATTGATTCAATTTATTAGTTCAATGGATTAATTTGGTGTGAAAAAAATTCATTGACTTGATTTTTAGATGACTCTTATGTTCAATTTTACATATATACTTTCGCATTAGCATGACACGTTAAAAACAACTTAAAATTAGAAGAAAAAAAATATTTTTTAAGAAACACATCAAGTATACATGAATTGTCATGTTAATTATGTACAGACCTAATGTTTTAATTAATATTTCCATTAAAAAAATAAGACAACTCTATTTGAAAAGATTAAGAATCAAATTTGAACTTTTAAAAACCTCGATAATCACAATTTTTAATAGTCTAAAAGTGATTACAAGATAATATATGTTTATACATATTTTTAACTCTTTGACAGTGCACATACATCTTGTAGACAAAACGATTTAAACCCGTGTCTCTTACAATAATCGCGTTTAATTAAAAAATCACCCTATGGCCTTGAATCAGAAACAATTAAAAAGCATGCCACTTGTCTGTTTGCTTGATCCATCAGCAGCCAAAAACATCTCAAAACACTATATTGTGATCCTAAATCTCAGCCCATGACCTTTTCTTTTGCTGTATATGATGCTTTTATTTATTTTAATAAATATTCTTTGATTTGAGCTCAAATATAGGAAAAGTTTAATCAATAACCAATCTTTGATTTAGTCATACAACACCAAAATAAAGCCAAGCCCTAAAAGATCGCTCGATCTCAGTTGAAAAACCATAGGATCTTTTAACATCCTCACTATAAAACGACGCTTCTTCCTCTTCTTTTTCCACAGTTTCTTTTCATCAGTGACAGAGTTAGGAGGGGGCCAAAAAGCTTGGGGACTTAAGAAGCCTAAAACAAAGAAGTTTGGGGAGGCCAGTGCCATTCCCATCTTTCTTTCGGCTTCGTCCCTCTGCATTTTGGTTTTTGTTTCCTCTAAATTCCAAGCTTGGTTTTGATATAAAATCCACACAATTTATATCTCGGTCGCAAATTGTTTCAGTTTCGATCTTTCGAATTCAAGTCGATATAACAATGGTATCTCGGGGCATGATCAAGGAGAAGAAGACAACTTTGAAGCCAAAAGTGAAGAGTTTTAAAGTCAGGGTCACACGAGTAAAAAAAGTAGATATAAGAAAGATGATGGAGGATCAAATATTCCCGAAAGAGGAACAGAGGATTACAGGAGAAAGGTCCGGGGATGTTAAATACCAATGCGATGAACTCAGTTTGAAAACTCAATTGATTGTGAAAGAATCGAGTCCGAACGGGATTCAGTTCGGTATTATGTTCAATATCTCAGGATTCCCCCAAGATGAAAGCGATGAGATAACAGTCGCCTTCACTACCTTCCATAGTTCTGTTTCGGATGAAAGAAAACTATAATTTTTTATTTTCTTTTTGTTTCCTTGTAAATGGCAGTGTTAATGTCAATGCAGGCCATCAGCGGTCTAAAAGGATGTAACATTGCAATCAATTTTTCTTTAGAAATATTTTTTTTTCAATATTTTTCTACATTTGCAGCAAAAACAAAGTATTTTTATAAATTTTAATTTTAAATCATGATAAACTATTTAAATCATAAAATTGGATAACCTAATATCAAATTTCATAAAAAAATATAAATCTTTAAATTATTCAAGTTATATCTTTATTATTAATAAATTACATCACTTGTTAACATTACTAAATATTTCTTTTTGAATAGTAACACTACTAACGATTTACATCTGATGATCCTTGATGATTTACATCGACGACTAATATCAAAATTCACTAACTACAATAGTACAACATCAGAATATTCGAAAAGACCTCTATTTATAGTTGAGTTCTCTTATATCCGATGGTTCTTAATGATCTACATCGACAGATCAGATTAAGTTTGGTGGTCTCTTTAAGCCTAAAATTTCCATCGAAGTCTCGTGCATGTGACTCGGACTTGCTAACATAAAGTTTAGTTTAATATTTTCAAAATGTAATTTTTAACCTCACAAATTTGAGTAAACTAAGTCAAAAGGTTAAGAATTGTCGGTCAAGGAAGAAACATGGTTCAACGTTGAAGTTTCAAAACCAAATTTTGACTACCGCCGAGAGAAAGAAACGAGATGAAGCATCAAAATGTCGAAGATTAAAACAGAGGGACGAGAAGTCTAGTGAAGTGTCAACAATCTCTCTTTTCGATTCATTTTAAGTGAGGCGAGGAGGGCTTTAGTGTATAGGTTTCAGCATTGTTGGAGATGAAAATAATGTTGCTAAGGAGACTGATTGTGTGTTTTGATTTATTACTCGATTCTACTTGGAAGGAGATTTGGTGTTTTCATTTCAGCAGTGTTTTACATGGAGTCTTCAGGGTTTGTAGTTGCATAATGCATTAGTATGAAAGGCCAGGTTTTGGAGGATTTAGCTACTTAGCTTAAGGTTGAGGATTCAATCTTTTGAGCTACTAGGATTCTTTTCTGGTGACAGCAACGAGTGACAAGTTACAAGGGAACAATGTCTTAGCAACGATTGTTTACTTGTTGGTTTTAAGACTGTTTTCAAAGGTGATTGTAGAGAAAGACTGTTGGCCAGGTGGGTATTGATATTGGGGTAGGTCTTGTTACTGTTTATACAAAGGAGTTGGAGTTCTGCAGTTGAAGTAGGAAAGTTTTTTGAAGTTGAAAGGATTCTCTATCCCTTCCTTAAAAAAGAGGAGTTTGGGCGTTACAAGGGATATTTTGGGGAATGATGTTACTTGGTTGATTGCAAGAGTACTTCAAAAAATGGGTAGTTTTTTTTTTTTTGCTTTTGAATGACTAATGGTCTAATTATGACAAGATTGTTATTAGGTTATCAAGGAGTGTTTAGATTAAGTTGCTTTTTTTTGTTTGCTATTTGAAAAGCTTGTGTTTGGTATGGCGTTGTCTTAGGTGTGAATTTCTTTGATGTTGTGTAGGTGTGATTATTTTTTCTTTGTATCTTGATCTCCATTATGCATTTTTTTCCCTTTCATGTGAAGGGGTTTTTAATGAGACATATAGTGATCAAGATGGGTGTTTTTATTAAATTTAATAAAATATTACTTTACCGAGCAAAAAAAATATGTACTCGTTAGGTCATTATTTCAATGAAACTTATCACCTCATAAATATGGTTATCACCTCATAATCATTAAAAATTAATATTTTAATAAATATATTTTTATTAAAAGAGATATTTTATTTTTCTTTTTTTAAATAACACACACAGTGCACTTATGGTGCTCGAAACCGGGTCACTAGATAAAATACATCACCTTTATCACTGGAACCATTCGACTGGTTCAATTTTCTTTGAAAGGACAATTGGATTTATTAGGAGTTTTATCCGCAAGCTTGTTTTTTTTAGATTTAAATAGTTTTAAGTGTTTCTATAAAAATAGTTTGGATGTATAATTATATCAAATTTGAATAGTTTTCTACTCAAATCATTTTGTGATTAGAATTAGTATAATAGTAAATTTAATCTTTAATGTTTATATTTGTTTTCTATTATTCAAAACTTTTCCAAAGCTAAATTTAACATTTAATTTATCAGAGAAAAGTTAGCCATTTTTTAAACGAAAATGTTAATTAAAATAATAATTATTAATAGTTTTTAGATGAAACACATGTTTTAGTCTACATATACTGTCACATTAGCATAACAATTTTTTTAATAGTCTAAAGTGATTATAAAGTAATATCTGTTCATACATATTTTTAACTTTTTGACAATACACACATGGATTGTCATTATAGAGGTGGCAATCGGGTCGTTCGGATATGGTTCGGGTAGGATCACTTCGAGTTGGGTTGTTTTTCTGTTATGGATATTTTCGGTTTAAGCTCGATTCGGGTCAGATCGGGTTTGATTCGAATTTGGTTGGGTCTATTTTATTTCGGATCGGGCCGGGTTAATATCGGATCGGTTGATTTTCGGGTCGGGTCGGGTCAATAGCGGATTAGTTGCTTTTCGGATTGGGTTAATATCGGATCGGTCAGCTTACAATTTGAATCAATATATGAAGATGATCTTTTAAAGGAAAAAATGATATTAAACCATTACTAAAGGTAGTTGTTAATTAGTAATATAAAACAAAATGAGCATAAAACATACATATTTGAGGAAATAAAATTTGGGTTGCTTTCAGTTCGGGTTGCTTTTCGAGTTTCTTTCGGTCCGGGTTGATTTTTGGTTCTGGTTGCTTTCGGTTCGGGTTATTTTCAGTTTTGGTTTTTTCGGTTTGGGTTTATTTTCGGTTTAACTAAATTCGGGTCGATTTTGGTTCAGATTCGAGTCAAGTTTATACCATCATATTCGATTTTATATCGTGTCTCAAGTCGGGTAAATCAGTTCGTGTCTCGGGTCAAATTTGCCATGTTTAATTGTCAATGCGTAAAAAAACTATTTTTTGAAAAAGGTTAGGAATAAAATCAATCTTTTTAAAAGGTTGATACTCACATTTAACTAAAATATTGTTGATGGAATCAGACCAAAATGAACAACGAAATTTATTAAATTGAGAATCGATGGTCCAGTTAATTAAACTGGTTATTATGACATAACAGAAAAAAGACTAAATTAAGAAAATGTTGACGACTATATTTAACATCATGGTTTAAAATTTTTATGGAATCAGATAATCGACTTCTTTTTCGTTTTCATCAAAAGAAATAGAAAAGAAGTGGTATTGTTTTAAACAAAATTAGTTTTTAAGTTAATTTTGTAGTCGAAGATACTACAAGACGGACAATTTTTTTACCCATTTTTGATGTTTTTCTCTATGTCCTAACAATAAAATTAAATTTTATGTTGTAACCCTAAATCTTTAATTCTAAAATACATTATATTTCAAAATTTTAAATTTTAAATCTAAACTCTAACCCTAAACATCAACTCTAAATACTAAATTTAATTTTTTAGTATGAGAACGTAAATAAAAAAAGGGTAAAGTACACCAGTGTTCACCGAACTTTTAAAATTTTTATTGGGGTCATCCAACTTTTAGTTTGCTTTCATTTTGGTCCCTCCCGTTAATTTCCGTTAAAAAAACGATAACGCGGTACGTTAACTTTAGTTTTTCCTCCATTTTCTTTTTCTTTCCTTACTATGTTTTTCCTCCATAACTGATTGAGTGGATTAAAAATAAATCACGATGCTTTCTTCTTTAAAAATTCCATTAAAACTATCAACACTGAAGATTCTGCAAACAATTTATTACATATGGATGTAATGGTATTTGACATACTCGTTGTTGAAGGCTTGCTACATTCCCTGGGGTTGGGAAAATATGCTATTTATTTTAAGGCCGAGGAAGTAAGTAAGCTAATTGAATGGTTAGACTCTTCTTAAGGATCCTTTTTTAAGGAGAAGAAAGTGCTCATGAGAGGCAGTGTTATATCTTCATCTTGATAGTAGTTTGTTACTTTTTTTTTTGGTTTCATTGGTTAATCAAGTACTTCAGTAGTTTGTCGTTAGTGCAATAGAAGATTTTAGGATGTTTCTTGTGTCTCCATCTATTTTTGATGAGGATTTTAGATATATATATATATATATATTATTTTGGTAAATATTCAAATGATCTTGGTATGACTAAGGATTACTTATCAATTTGGATTTCTAAGGGCACCATACTGTTTTAGGAGGACATGTTTTTCGATAATCAATAGGGGAATATGATGAACTAGTATATTCTTGTAGCTTTCGATAGTTGCCTTGATGCTTAGACTTTTGTGTTAGAAAGATGCAAACATAAATCTGTTTCATTTGATTTTTTTGATAAAATATCAAAATTTACTCCAACTTAGAATCCATCTTATAGAACAATGCAAAGCATTTTCACGAAGCAATTGGTGACTGATGTTTGCTAATGGACTGTATATAACAAAAAATGAAAGTTGTGGCTAGTTACTAATGTCTGCGCGTGCAAGATGCAATTTAAAGATATTAATCTTTAAAAAATAGAGGCTGTTTTCCCTCCATTTATACATACATATGGAGATTCTAGTATGAAAGATTCTGCAAACAACAATTTATTACATATGGATGTAATGGTGATGATGGTTTTAATGGGATTTTTAAAGAAGAAAGTACCGTGATTTGTTTCTAATCCACTCAATTAGTTATGAAGAAAAACAAAAGAAAAAAAAATGAAAGAAGAAAGAAAGTTAACATGACACGTCAGCGTTTTTAACGGAAAATTAATGCGAGGGACTAAAATAAAAATGGATTAAAAGTTAGGTAACCCTAATAAAATTTTAAAAATTCAATGACCAAAATAAATACGTCCTAAAAGTTCGGTGATCTCTGGTGTACTTTACCCTAAAAAAACAGGATCTTCTGACTTCTTTTCCCACAAGACGGGGGAGCATGCAAGTTTAATGAAGCATAACCTGTTAAAGGAAAAGTCTAATCATATCCGTGTGGGACCACTTAGAAATAAAGATTGATATTAAGCCAACCAATAAGCAGCCTCTGATTCAGTCACAAATAAACCCCAACAAAGCCGTTCGATCCCAGTCGAGAACCCATGCGATTCCTTAACCTCACGCCCGACCGCCCTCACTCTAAAACGGATCGTTTCTTCCTCCTTTCTCCCCGGTTTCTATTCATGTTCGCTACTGGATCCCCCAAATTCCACACGCGTTTTTTTTTCATAGAATTTAGCTCGTTATATAAACCCGGTGTTCATGGCATTTCACTCATTGCAACCCAAGTCTATATCTCAGTCTGTTTCTGTGTTTCAGCATTGATATGGGAAAGATAAGGGAAGATCAAAGATGTATAAGAGAGGAGCAGAGGGATATTGGAGAAAAGTTTGGAGATGTTAAACGCCAATGCCATCAACTCAGATTGGAAACTGAAATGATTGTGAAGCAATCTGCTTTTAATCGGATTCGGCTTAGTCTTATGTTCAGCATCTTACGAGCTCGCCAAGACGGTGACTTTGATAAAGCTACCGCCTTCGCTGGCTTCCTTAGTTCAATTCCGGATGGAAGGAAGTTATAGTTTCTTTATTTCATTGTTAATGTTGGATTTCGGGTGGAAAATGTCAATGTCGGTCATAATCTGTTTTTCTTCGTAAATGTCATTTATTTTCAATGTTTGCTGCAACAGAAGATGGTTTTTCAATATAATAGTGCACCAAAACATGTCCGACCACAAAAGTTCGCCTGTGTACATTCAAGTCCATAATGATCTGAACTCGAAAAAAATTCAAACTCGAGTCCAAAACCGGTATGAGTTTGAGCCCCATATAAATTCGACCAAAATCTAAAAAATCCTAAATTTATAGTTCTTTTTAAGTGGACTCAATTTATAGTTAAACATGTATTGATAATTAATTAATTAAACATACTGAAGGCCCTGTTAATAGTGTCATTTGCACAAACTGGCGACTTGATGTAGAGTTGTCCATGAACAAAAATCATCTTTTGTTTTAATTTTTTATACCCAATACTAAACAATCAAATCTTAAATTCTAAATCATAAATCCTACATCTTAAAAATATACTATTATATTTATAATTCCTTAAACACTAAACCTTAACCTTAAAGCTTAAACATAATTTTTTAATCACAAGACATAAATAAGGCTACCAAAAAGGTTACGATTTCTGCTCGCTGTCTGTAGGTCACTTTGGTAGCAGGTTTTTACTTGGTTGCAATACAATATACACATTCATCTAATTAGTAAAAATATAAATAATATTTAAAATAAAATGGAACAAAAGACAAATATTATGTTAAAATGTTATTAATCATAAACTTTAATAATAAATTGTTCTGTTAAATAAAAAACTAAAATAAATATTAAGTATAAAATAATCATTAGTACAATCATTATATGTGTACAACAAATATATAAAATTAAGGCTTAAGGATATAAGAAGTTCTTGAACTTTAAAAAAAACTAATTAAGTCTACAAACTTCTTTTGCATTTAATTAAGCCTTTGACCCAATAAATTGAATCAATTAAGTCCTTTGTCTAATTTTGACCATTAAATCTTGACTCATTAACAATGAGAAACTTGGCCGGAAGTGCAGGATCTGCATCAAGAAAGTGTTCTAAATCCATGACCGCCAACCTTCACGGTTACATGTTGCTTCCACGACAGGAAATTGTTATCATCGAGTCGAACATTGATTTGTTTGTTAGAGAAAATCTGAGAGGAGGAGTTGTCATCAATGGAAAGCACCTCGAGCCGATCTCCAATGGCACCGTCGTGAACAGTTCCAGGCATGATTTTATTTCAATTGCCAAGATCGCGACGTAATCCAATCAGACCACCGCAATATTAACAAGATATATCAGTGCGGGTTGGGTCAAAGACCCATTACATTTTGTTTTTTAGCCCAAAGTTTAACAACTTTGTAACGGCCCAACAGTTATGACTATATATCAAACTATACTCCTTAACATATCCTTTCAACCTAGTTTTTTTCATTCAGTTTGTTTAAGGGATCCCGCAGCTCATTCCTTATATTTCTAATATAGATTCTTAATAGTTCACATTCACATAAAGTCATGCGTCCATCCTGCTAATTAAGAATCCTTAATCCTTCTATTGCAGCTCTAACTTGGACCATAATCTCAGCTTCGCCAGATCACCACAATATTAACTATACTTATCGTACTCAACAACACTGCAGATCCCAGCTGAAACTCAACTTAACCTCTAAAGTGGTCACCAAACAAGATAAGCTGCACAATTCCGACCCGGAAATCTTTAACATCCTTCAAACACAGCCAAGCAAACATGAATCAGAAACAATTAAAAAGCATGCCACTTGTCTCTTTGCTTGATCCATCACCAGTCAAAAGCATCTCCAAACACCATATTCTGCCCCTAAATCTCAGCCCAGGAAATTCATCAGCAATGAGGTGATCGTGGCTGGTTGTCTCTTTTTCTTCTTTGTTTTGATGCTATTGTATGAGTCAACTATGGCCTTTTCTTTTGTTATATGGGATGCTTTTATTTATTTTAATAAATTTTCTTTGATTGGTTTAGAAGTTTTGAAAAAAAAAATCCAAATGCCGTATTAATATGTGCGAGCATTAGGCTCAATGGTTGGTTTATAGTTTTTTTTAATAAAAAAAAAAGTAGAAATATAAATGTATTATAGAAAAATGGTGCATTCTCCGTCACGTACTAACTTTGAATAAGATGCTTCATCAGTTGCCCACCAAGCTTCCTTTAATTTGCTACGTCTCTCTCTTGCTATCAATTCACCGTAGAATCAGAAATAAAATGAGGGGGGGGGGGGGATTAACATTATCATTTGAAGCAAAAGCATAAAGGCATACTTACCTTTAAAGGAAAGTTTTTGGAGAACGTGTTATTGCATCAAAGGTTCCAGACAGCGCGATTTAGTGGCTTGGTCGAGCGATTTATTACTACCTCCTCTATTTTACTAATTTATCAGATGATTACAAGATAATATTTATTTATATTTTTATTTAATTCTTTAATAATGCACATGCATCTTACGTATAAAGCTACTCAAACTAAGATATCCTATGATAGATATTATCTTTTTTTCTACTAAAGTCACTTGTTCGGTTCTAATTTATAAATACTTAATAGTATTATTCACGAGTAGAAACTTCGAAAATAATCCTATGATCTGTATGGTGGTTTTGATGAATAATACATGAAACAGACAAAGTAATAATTACAATATTAAAAAACCATGTCTAAGGGAGAAGATTGAGAATTTTCCTATGAAATACTGTCTGAATCCAATGACAATTTAGTAATTAGTATGGCGATTAAGATTACGTTATAATTTTACACAAGTCAAACTATGCTACAAGCCATGCCGATAATTGTCCAAGTCATTGTTAATTTCATCTGAATAAGTTAATTTGAGAGTCCTTTTGGTTACGACTATTTATATAATTTGTTTTTGAAAGGTGCCGGTGATTTGGAATCCAAGAACAACAAATAAAGAAGTTAAGGAAAAGGAGAACGGCATAGTTACCCCCAATGCAATCAGACAGCCAATTAACTACCATAGGAACGTCTAAAAGTGACGACGTTAATTATTTTGTAGTGTTAGTGAGACACCTTTGATCTTATTGATTACCATTGGTTCAGATACTGTAAAAGTTATTCTTAATAATGCAAAGTTTTAAATTGATGTTATTTTTTAGGTAATATCACATTCGTAGAGAGTCCAACAAGTAATCTCAGTGAAAAATAAGATGATGTTCATTTTAGTATATTCGGGTTTAAGTAGCTTTGTCTACAAGGTGTGTGTACATTATTAAAGAGTTGAGAAAAAGTATAAAAAGATACTACATTGTAATCACATTAAAACTATTTAAGAAATATTCATATGTAGGGATGGACATAAGATTTTATGTAAAGGGTGCGAACTATTAGAAATATATATAAAAAATGCAAGGGGATGCAAAATTACAAAATTACAAAATTTTAACTATGAAACATCAATAGAGTGTGCGGGAAAAAGCTATGGTCTGACCATTGGAAGAGGAAAAGTCCGAAGAAGTTGTTGTTGGTATACTGTTGTTATATATTGTTGTTATAATGGTGATTCGGAGGGTTGCATACAGGGATATACCGAGGGGAGACTTAAAAGGGCGGTAACTATAAAAAATTGAAATTCGTATATAATTTATAATTTCTTTAGAAATTTTCAATATATTTTCTATTGAAAATCTATTTTTGTCTCCCTAAAATTTTATAAGTTCATCCCTAAAACTTTTAAGTTCGTCCCCTAACATAAAGTCCAGCGTATGTCATGTTGGAAAAAATGATAATTTTGGAGCTTTGAATGAGAAATTGATTCAAACGTTTTTGAGGGAAAATGTGAAATAAATTGTTGGTTAGTAAATGTGCAACAATGCACAATGTGGATAACGTGAATGTTCAGACCGGTCTGGCCCTCTGTGGGCTTGCGGATATTTTAACCTAAATATTTCCTCAAAAGGGCATATAATTTTCAATTATGTTTTGGAATTAAAAGGATAAATATTAAAAGCTTCCTTTAATTCAGGCAGTAATTTTGGAAACTGCTCTTTAAAAGGCTCATTAATTCTCAATTCATAAATGCTCCATTAGGTCAAAAATTTCATTATACCCTTCGTGAAACTCTTATAAATAGCGTGTAAACCTTCTAGGATTGACACACAACTCAAAGCACATATAATTTTCTATTGTTTTACTCTGTGACTTTCAAAAGTAGTTTTTGGTGATATGAGAAGGCAAGGTTGTAGTTCGTGATCTCTATACTTGTGCTATTGTAGCTGATCATCTAGTTGTTGTATCCAACGACCAAAAATCTCAAGCACCAATGAGTGGCTAAAAATCTGTCTTAAGGTTGCTAGAAAAGTAGTTAATCCAATAATAAAAATAAACAATAAACAAAACGAACTTTAGAGACTATCAATGAAGATAGTCCAGATGTTCAACAAAAGATTGAAACTAAAATATTGTCATGATGACAAATAAGTGTGACAAATGTGTGTATGTCAAACCTACCAACATTAGGATATATGATCGTATGTTGATGGCATACTCGTTATACGTAACAATGAAATGGTGGAAGTACCAAACGCATGTCAAATTCAAGATTGGCATAAAAAATATGAGACTGGCATATTTGATTTTGGGCAGTTAATCTAACAGCTATCTGATGGTCTCATATTGATGCAATCACACTACGAGGATAAGAGAAGTTTGGCAAGGATATTTCTGGCATAGCCAGAACTCCAATATATACGAGTAAATATTTTTCCAAATGGAATATGCAAGTGTCGTAGACAATCTAAATAAACTGTACTAGACAAGATATTGTTTTCACTGTGAGCAATTTAAGCATATTCACAAGCAATCTAGAGTCAACCTATAGAAAACATTTGTGAGAGTACTGAGATATCTCAAATATACTCAAGATTATGAATTGCATTATTCCAACGATCCTGTTATTTAGAAAGATTCTTCGATGCCAATAGGATATTTGATATTCAATATATCAAAGATACAAGTGAATGTGTTTCACATCGAAGAGAGGAGCTATGTCATGGAATTTCTCAAGACAAACGTTTACAACCAGATCCATAATGGAATATGAGTTTTTAGCTCTAGACAAGTCTGGAGAATAAGTCAAATGACTTTAGAATATCTTGAAGGGTAGTCCTGTATGACCAAAACCAATGCCCACAATATGCACATATTGTGATAACCAAGCAACAATTGGTAGATCACAAAGCTTTATGTATAACGGTAAGTCGAGACATATGCGTCGTCGACACAATACCATTAGACAACTGATCTCAAAGGGATTTATCTCTATTGATTTTGTAAAATTAAAGGATAACGTTGCGGATCCGCTAACCAAAGGGTTAACTCGAGATCAAATTGAGAAAACATCGAAAGGAATGATACTAAAGCCCAGAAAAATTTAAGGTGCTATGTGAAGGAAAATCCTACCTAATTGAGAGATCCCAAGATCTAGGTTCAAAGGGACAACCTAATTGCATAAACTTGTGCGGTCACTATGGGGGTTCTTCTCCCAAGTCCGTTCCTAAGATGTAAACAATGATCAAAAGTGGTATAGGCTAAACAAAGCTTTTAATGACCATTGTGTGCTTTGGTGAGCCGAACAACATAAGTCATTTATGTGAGATTGAAGTGGGGCTGCTTCAAGGAGACTATTGGGCATAGTTCTTTCGAACTCTTGCAGAACTACGTAATGTTCATGACACCTTAATTCCTAAGCTTTTAATATGGCCATGAACATCACGTAGTTCTTTCGAACTCTTGCAGAACTACGTGATGTTCCTATGATGTTCATGAGCCTTTTAAAGAACTAATACTCTTGTCAAAGAGGTAGTTGTGTGAAAGTTCTTTTAAAGAACTATTCTGTCGTTTGTATAAACGATGATATACTTCACACAACTACCTCTTTGAAAGTATATTTCCAATTATGTTTAGGAATTAAAAGGATAAATATTAAAAGCTTCCTTTAATTCAGACAATAATTTTGGAAACCACTCTTTAAAAGGCTCATTAATTCTCAATTCATAAATGCTCCATTAGGTCAAAAGTTTTCTTATACCCCTCCTGAAACTCCTATAAGTAGCATGTAAACCTTCTAAGATTGATACACAACTCAAAGCACAAAGAATTTTCTATTATTTTACTCTATGACTTCCAAAAGTAGTTTTTGGTGATAGTAGAAGGCAAGGTTGTAGTTTGTAATCTCTACAGTTGTCTATTGTAGCTGATCATCTAGTTGTTGTATCATGGGAGACAGACGACCAAAAATCTCAAGCACTAAGGAGTGACCGAAAATTTGTCTTAAGGAAACTGTATAGTTACAGGTCTCAACTTGTTCCCAATCGGTTTGGTTTTAGATATGTTGTATCTAATTTTATTTTGTTCGATTCAGTATTTTAATACAATATTTATATTTTATTATTTATTTTTATTCTTGGATTAACTACTTTTCTAACACGTCACTGGTTGTATAACCATATATATATATATGAATTATGTGTTTTGCGTCGTACTTGATTGAGGATGCTGGTTGCGGGGATCCCATTCTTCTATGCGATGCTCTAGTTTTTTATTTGGGTTCAAATATGCGATGCTATTGCTCTAGTTTATGGAATTGAAGTTGTTCCGTTGATGGTTTCCCTCCTTGATGTGAATTACATAATTATTACTATTTATGATCTTTTACGTAACGTTGGAACCCAATCCAAAAACTGAGAAATGGTGAACAAAATAACATATTATACATTGGAACATTTAGGAGATTCACTCGTAGATCACATGCATATAAAACTCAAACTCAAACACTAAAGGCTAAAACCAGAATTAGAAGAACGACACTGACTAAAACAAGTACATAAAACGAATAACCATCGGTTAATATGATAGAAAGAGCTGCTCCTCTTCACAATACTTCAGCTTTTATTCAGATGCTCATGCTTTCTTCTGATTCTCTCTGGCTATCAGCTCGCTGTGATAAAAAAAAAAAAAAAGAGTAGGTAATGTCAGCAAAGACATCACGAATTCCTCCAAGTCAAAACAGATTTACAACTTATAAGATATAATGAATGTTCAATTATAATGAATACATAGAGAGGAGAGCAACCAGAGAGCAGAAGTGAGCTGAGCGGCTTGGTTGAAGTCTTGGTTTTCCCTGGCTTTCAGAATTTGGAACATTAAAGCAAGGCGGATTTGGGTGCTCATGCTCTTCTGCATTATCATGTTGGTCTCCTTCCGAAGCTGCTCGCATTCCATTTCCACGGCCTCGAATTTTTCTCTCACTTGTCTTTGCCCTTCTTTGATCTTCCCTTGTTCCTTATTTCTTCCATCTCCGACCGCAGCCGCTTCATCGGTCGGCCAAGGTTTTTCGACTTCCCGCTCTGCCTAAGGAAAACTACATGTTAAAAAACCATTCATTTCGGCTTTATATAAATTACATAATTATTAATCTTCTGACTTCTATTCCCACAAGACGGGGGAGCATGCAAGTTTAGTGCAGCATAACCCGTTAAAGGAAAAGTCTAATCATATCCGTGTGGGACCACTTAGAAATAAGATTGATGTTAAGCCCACCAATAAGCAGCCTCTGATTCAGTCACAAATAAACCCCAACAAAACCGTTCGATCCCAATCGAGAAGCCATCCGATTCTTTAACCTCACGCCCGACTGTCCTCAGTCTAAAACGGATCGTTTCTTCCTCCTTTCTCCCGGGTTTCTATTCATGTTCGCTACTGGTTCCCCAAATTCCACACGCGTTTCTTTTTCATAGAATTTAGCTCGTTATATAAACCCGGTGTTCATGGCATTTCACTCATTGCAATCCAAGTCTATATCTCAGTTTGTTTCTGGGTTTCAGCATTGATTCTTCACATTCAAGTCGATAACAATGGTGGCGCGGAGCATGATCAAGGAGAAGAAGAAGAAGACGGCTTCGAAGTCGAAAATGAAGAGTTTGAAAACGAGGTTCCGACGAATAAAAGCAGATATGGGAAAGATAAGGGAAGATCAAAGATGTATAAAAGAGGAGCAAAGGGATATAGGAGAAAGGTTTGAAGATATTAAACGCCAATGCCATCAACTCAGATTGGAAACTGAAATGATTGTGAAACAATCGGCTTTTAATCGGATTCGGCTTAGTCTTATGTTCAGCATCTTACGAGCTCGCCAAGACGGCAATTTTGATAAAGCTACCGCCTTCACTGGCTTCCTTAGTTCAATTCCGGATGGAAGGAAGTTATAGTTTCTTTATTTCATTGTTAATGTTGGATTTCGGGTGGAAAATGTCAATGTCGCCTAACTGGAATCTCGAAGTTTGTAATAACAATAATATTATAAATATGCTGTTCTTTGTAAATGTCTTTTTATTTTCAATGTTTGCTGCAACAGAAGATGGTTTTTCAATATAACAGTGCACCAAAACTTCAAATAAATTGAGACGCAGAAACCTAACCATGCATGAAAACATATTTGATACCTGTAAAAGAAAATCAAGCTTGATTTCTATTATTTACATAACCATTCTAGAAAGACCCATCACAAGACAGAACTGTCTATTTTTAAATCCATTGCCTGTTCCTCTTTGCTTTTTATCTTTTCCTAAATCGATAATTCCTCTAGATCATGCAAGAATTTTCACTGCAAATCAAATAAATAGGTTTAACGGTCGCCCCTGATTTGGGACTCATTTTAGAAATTGTTATATATATAATAGTATTTTCAAAATACTATATATATATATATATATTAGGGACTCATTTTAGGCTCTCTTCTTTTGGGGTCTGTGCAGTCGTATATGTCGTTTATATCCAGTCCAATCAATACGCCATGACAGCCCTATCATGACACATGTCCAAGTAATATAAAACAGGACATGCAACAAGGAGAGAGGGAGATAGAGAAAAACTCAATATCATATCCCACGAAGAACGAGAGCAATATACGAGCCTCGATCCAGAACGACCGTCTCGGCCACCGTCGGATCACCATCTCTGGTACCTATCTATTTTGACGATCAACAAAATTAAAAAAAAATCCAAATACCTTATTGTAGTAACCCATTTTATCTGGGCCTTTGAGCCCAATTAAAATACAACCCATATCCCATTACAAACCCAACCGGCCCAAAATCAATACCCATACCCAATTATCCTTGCCCCAATACCCATCAACTCAATACCCATATAATTAAAAATCCATTTACTCATTTATCTAACCCAATACATTTAACCCTAAACCTAAAAATAATAACCAAAACTCTAATCTTCCATGCTCAGCCGCCGCACCCCTCCATCTAATCTTTGCGCGTGGCCGCCACGCACGACACCATTGGCCACGCGCGCCACCACCAACCACTTGACACTGCCTGACACCTCTGGCCACCGCCCAAACTTGTAAAAAACAAAGTAACTTGTAATATTTTTTTATTTCAAATATGTGTATCAAATGGGTTATAAAACCCCTCAAACCAGATGTACTTAGGGGCTAGAGGTTCGGAACAAAAAAGGGGAAAAACCTTTTCAGATTCGAAATAAAAATATTTTTAGCACTATTATCATCATCCGGTTCAAATGCCAAAAAAACAAAAAAAAACAGATCGAAAAAAGGTAAAAAAAATCTTTAAAACTTTCGGTTTTTTAGATCTAAGAGGATTGGGGTTTTTTTACTGGAAATAAACCAAAGATTCAAATTAAGAAAAGAAAATCATACTTTAGGAGAATTTTTCGTAACTCTGGACGCCGTGGGTGGCGGCGCTACATCGCCGACCGGCGACGGCCCACAGCGGCGACTAGCTCTGAATCGGAGAATAGAGGGAGTGAGAGAGAGTTTTTTTTTATATCAAACACCCAAATGAATTTTTTTGTTGAAATCGGATATTTAAAGCCTCAGCAAAACGACGTCGTTTTGGTGCCGACCTTTAAGGCCCAAAACGGTATCGTTTTGATCCCGACCCGCACCTCGACCCGACCCAAAGACAAGATCCGTGCCATTTTGAAGATGGGAAATTATGCCAGCGGTCCTTCCGCATGAGAAATTTACACGATCGGTCTCTATAAGTTTTAAATGTTTTACAATCCGGCCCATATTTTAAATTTTATTCGGTTTTCAATGAGGAAATTACTAGTTTGGTCCCTCCAGCCTATTTTAATTCTCTCCGCACCCCTCATTGTTTTATTTATTTTCAATTTTGTCCTCTTTTCAGCTTCTTTTTTTACAATTTGGTCCTTATTATTATTATTATCATATATACATATTATATATATGTATATATGTATATTTATTTTCCTATTACATATTATGTATTTTGTATTTATATATATTATGTGTATAGTATATTTATATAGTATATATTATAGTATATTATTATTATGTATATAGTATTATACATAATGTATATTATATTTGGTATAGTTAGCATATTATTAAGTATATATTATATGTATAATGTATAGTTTTTTTTATATTCGTAAAGTCTTCCTTTTTTGTACATTATTTTTATTATTATTATTATCATTTTCACCATATAATATATATATATATATATATATTATATTTCATGTGTATATTATATTATTATATTTATATATATATTTGTTTATCTCATTTCGGATGTATTTTTATATAAAAAAATTGGTCAATTTAAGGGAATATTTTCTACTTTATTTAGGAAACCGGCTAGGAAGTGATGTCCTGACTCATTCAGGTGTCATCTTCCTCGGTTGTTGTAAATAAGGAAATGCTCCTTAGACCGTTCTTTTTTTTGGGATTAAATTTTAAATTAAAATTAAAATTTTTATTTTCTTGCAAAGACAACACTAAATCAACACAATACCAATTTTGGGTGTTGTGGGGGTGCTAATCCTTCCCCACGCATAACCGACTCTGAACTCAAACGTTTTGAATCTCTGGTTATTTTTTACGGTGTTCGGCCTACCGAAGTGGCCGGTGGTGACTCTATTTTTTTAAAATCTTTACGGTATTCTGTTGGGAGTGTCATCCCGGTCTTCGGGTGTCATCTCTTTTGATGCCGTAAAATATTTTAACCATTATTTTTCGAAAAATAAAAAACCTTTATTAAAATGGCGACTCCGATGGAGAATTTTTTAAGAGAGCCAGACCATTGTTGATTTTGTGTTGTCTTGCAAGAAATTCAAATTTTTTATTCGATTTGATTTTTAATCCCTCGACATTCATGAATGAGCTTTTTACCTAGGCTCCTCGACCTTTAAGTGGAAGGGATTACTTCGCTAAGTGGGGTTTTCACCTCCTTATAGTGTTGTAATGTACCACCGGAGTACTGGTCCTTATATTTCGTGGGATTTTCACCCCCGTGTGGTATAAGGGTCATATTCCCCCGAATCGATGTCCTCGTGACAATTCGGGTACCCTTTACTTTAGATCCACCTGCATATAGTGAGCCATAAGAGCCAACCCTTTTAAAGCCATGCAAAACTCTACCCGTTTAGTAGTCACCCTTTTTAGGCTTTGGTGCCTTTGTTTTTTTATGTACATTTTTTATCTGTTTTAATTTTTATCATTAATTTATTCATTCGATTATTTTATTTTGGACTGACATAATTTTCTTTTTTTTATCACACCATATTATATCCATTCATTTTGCATTAATTGCATGACACCATCATAATATTTTAATTTTTTTTGCATTTTACCAACATGAAGTAATGATTAACGATTAATTCCCAATTCGAAAAGATTCATTAGCGGGAGAAAATCTAGTACTCTAGATATCGATGCAACATTCAAAGTTTGCGAATAAATCCCGTAAATTCAGAGGTTGAGCGCGGGAACCATTTGTGAATCAGTGCCTCCGCACCTAGGATATGCACCTTGCATTTACATGCATACATTCACAATTTTGAAACTGGTCCCCAGGATGCCACGTGCCAACAATACCAGATAAAGTGAAAGTTGACTGATCTAGCACTTTATTGAACCTATGCAAAAGCCCGTCCAGGGGCATTTTTGAGAATAACCTCTTAATTCATACATACATCATGCCTCTGCAAGTAAGGGTGTATACGGTTCGGTTTCAGTTTAATTCGGTAAGCTATTTTAGTAACCATCGATTTTCAGTTCGGTTAACCTCAGTTTTCGGTTTTTCCATATTTACGTTAGTTTTTAAAATTTTGTATTTTATTTTGACAAAATAGCTTTATTTGATGACTTTTAAATATTAAAAAGTTAGAGTTTTAAAGTATTTTTCATAAATATTTATTAAAAACTTAATTTTTAAGTAAAAAATAATAATTAAAAATGCACCTATAGTATTGTAAGTATAAAATACTTGTTTTTACATTACAAAAATAATTATAAATTAAATAAAAAATTAAATTCAGTTCGATTCAGTTAACTTCGGTTTGTAAACTTATGAACCATAAACCGTCCAAACACCTCAGTTCGGATCGGTTTTTGGTTTTGCGGTTAACCATGCTCAACCCTATCTGCAAGGCCCCACGTTTAAGGGGCATTTTTGACGAGTTTTAAAAGTAGGCCTCTAGTGCCGAGTCAGACTTTTGTACCCTAGATGACTACATCAATTATCATTTGTAGCATTACGCTAGAGCCAAAAGTAATAAGGTGACATGAACCAACACAACAAATTCATATACCCTATTGGAGGACAACATAACGCGTTCATGAGAACAATAAAAACCCTATGAGAAAAGGTAAAAACATACTCCAAGCTTTGAATTTGCTTCAAGAGTGTTCTTAGGCTAAGATAATTGAACACAATTTTGGGGCATATATCCAAATGTGAGCTGATTAAAAGAAAGATGATCAAAGCAAAGAAAGTTGGGGGCATCTTCACAAAACAAGACCGAGAACTTAGTCTGACCAACATAGAGTCAGGGGCATCCCTTTGAGGGGCAAAAAAATCATTCATACATTCATCTAACATCAAGTGCACGCATTATACACATAAAGTTTGTCAAGCATTTAGACTAAACATATACATTTAGACATAAAATTGCATTCATCCATCATGCATTTATTTTTGGCGTAAACATACAAACAGGTCCAGAGAAAAGACCAAAGAACCTCAATCGCGGGGGCAACAACATGATGATCAACTTCTAACCCTGAAGAAGGCTGAATACGCAGAAAAGCTCAAACATCCAGATAACAGTGGCAAAATTTTTAGCAATTACTAATTAATGTTTTTCTTCATTCTCAGGTCATGACTTTTCGCCATTAAGCGTTTGGGCCGACTTTATTTTCTCCAAATTTTGCTTTCGCAGTGGTGGTAGACCATTTTAATCTAGATTCAGCCTCTCTGTTGATGATATAGCAGATCCATTATTTTGTAGATCTCACTTTACTGTTGATAGTGCAGTAGATCATTTTTTGTCCAAGATCTCATTTTTTCGTTGATGGTGCAACATATCAAAGTTTTCATTTGGATTTTATCTCTTCGCTAGTGATATAGTAGATCCCACTTTTTCTGATCTCGTCTCTCCATCAGTGATGTTGCAAGATCAAATTTTCCTCCGAATCTCATATCTCCGTTAGTAGTGTAGTGGATTCTCATACATTTTGGATCTCATCTCTCTATCGGTGGTGTAGCAGATCTCATATTTTCTAGATCTTGCCTATCCGATAATGGTGTAGGAAATCAAGCATTTTGTGGATTATGCCTCCGTCAGTGGCAGTAGTCCAACGTAATTTAGATCTTGTCTCTCCGTTAGTGGTGTAGCTGATCTAACCTTATCCAAGTATTACATCTTCGTTGGTGTCGCAGCTAGACCAAATTTCTTCATCGGATATCATCTATTTTTTATAGTTATAGCTCAAAAATTAAAAATAAAAGAATCAAAAAAATCAAAAAATCAAAAGAAAAAAATCAAGAAAAAATCAATCAAAGCTTCATCCTCCATTCCTACTTCGCCGTTGATGGCATGGTAAGATCCAAGTTATTGTTATTTGATTTGGTTTCTCCATTAATGGCGTAGCCCGGTCCAAGTTGCTCTCATCCGATCTTATTCTTCCGTTGATGGCGTAACAAGATCCAAGTTGTTGATATTCGATTATGTCCCTTCGTTGATGGTGTGGCTGGGTTTAAGTTGCTATTTATTCCTGCTCCTCCATTGATGGCGTAGTAAGGTTTGAGTTACTGTTATCCGATTCTACTACTCCGTTGATGGTACAGTAGAATCCAAGTTGCTATTATTCGATCTTATCTCTCTGTTGATGGTGTGGCTAGGTTCCAGTTACTGTTTATTCCTGCTCTTTCGTTGATGGTGTAGTAAGGTTTGAGTTGCTGTTATCCGATTCTACTTCTCCGTTGATGGTGGGATAGAATCTAAGTTACTGGTATTCGATTCTATCTTTCCGTTGATGGTGTGGCTGGGTTCAATTTGCTGTTCATTTTTGCTTCTTTGTTGATGGCGTAGTAAAGTTTGAGTTGATGTTATTCGATTCTTCCTCTCCATTAATGGTGCGGTAGAATCTAAGTTAATGACATATGATCTTATTCTTCCGTTGATGGTGTGGCTAGTTCAAGTTGCTATTCATTCCAGCTCTTCTGTTAATGGCGTAGTAAGGTTCAAGTTACTATTATCCGATTCTACTTCTCCATTGATGGTGCGGTAGAATCTAAGTTGCTGATATCTAATCCTGACCCTCTGTTGATGGTGTGTATGGTTTAAGTTACTATCATTCATGCTCTTTCGTTGATGGTTTAGTGAGGTTTGAGTTACGGTTATTCGATTCTACTTCTCCGTTGATGGTGCGATAGAATCCAAGTTGCTGTTATTCAATCTTGTCCATCCGTTGATGGTATGGTTGGGTCTAAGTTGTTGTTATCTAATCTTGCTCTGTCGTTAATGGTGTAGTGAGGTCTGAGTTACGATTATTCAATTCTACGTTTCTATTGATGGTGCGATAAAATCCAAGTTGTTGTTATCCAATCCTGTCCCTCCGTTGATGGTGTGGTTAGGTCCAAGTTGTTACTATCTAATCTTGCTCTGACGTTGACGGTGTAGTGAGGTTTGAGTTGTGGTTATTCGATTTTACTTTTCCATTGATAGTGCGGCAGAATCCAAGTTGTTGTTATTCGATCTTGTCCCTTCGTTGATGGCGTGGCTGGGTCCAAGTTGCTGCTATCTAATCTTGCTCTACCGTTGATGATGTAGCGAGGTTTGAGTTACTGTTATCTAATTCTACTTCTTCGTTGATGGTATGGTAGAATCTAAGTTGTTGATATCCGATATTGTCCCTCTGTTGATGGTGTGGACGGGTTCAAGTTGTTGTTCATTCATGCTCCCTCTTTGATGGTGTAGTAAGGTTTGAGTTGTTGTTATCCGATTTTGCCTTTTCGTTGATGATACGATAGAATCCAAGTTACTGATCCAATTCTGTCTCTCAATTGATGGTGTGGCTGGGTTTAAGTTGTTCATTTCTGCTCATCCGTTGATGGCGTAGTAAGGTTTGAGTTGCTGTTATTTGATTTTGGTTCTCCGTTGATGTTGTGGTAGAATCTAAGTTGCTATTATTCGATCTTGTCCTTTCGTTGATGGTGTGGCTAGGTTCAAGTTACTATCCAATCTTGCTCATCCATTGATGATGTAGTAAGGTTTGAGATATTGTTATGTGATTATGCTTCTCTTGTGATGGTGCGGTAAAATCCAAGATGTTATCAATCTAATTCCTCCGTTGATGGGGTGACTGGACCCAAAATGCTATCATTTGGTCCTGGCTCTTTGTCGGGTTTTGTCGCTGGGCCAAATCTACTCTTTTAGATCCTGCCTCTTCGTCAAGTGTTGTAGTTGGATCAACCTTATTGACTTTAGATCTTTCCTCTTCGTTAAGTGTTATAGCTTGGTGGAACTATACTATCCTCCGTTCCTGCCTCTTCGTTGGGTGTTGTAGCTGGGCCAAAATTTATTCTTTTAGATTCTGCTTCTTCGTCAGGTGTTGTAGCTGGATCAACCCTAGTAACTTCAGACCTTGCCTCTTCATCGGGTGTTGTAGCTTGGTCAAATCTAACTTTTAGTTTTGCCTCTTTGTCGGGGTTGTAGCTAAACCAAATTTACTAACTTTCGGTCTTGCCTCTTTGTCGGATGTTATAGCTGGACCAAATTTGCTGATTTCTAATCCTGCCTCTTTGTCGGTGTTGTAGATGGATCAGTCCCATTGACTTCAAACCTTGTATCTTCGTCAGGTGTTTAACTTGGTCGAACTATACTATTCTTCGGTCCATCCTCTTCGTCAGGTGTTGTAGCAGGACCAAATCTACTCTTTTAGATTTTGTCTTTTCGTCAGAATTGAAGATGGATCAGACATCAAATCCTTCATCTTTCTATCATGTCTCTTTGTTAAGTGTGGCGGCTGGATCAAAGATATTTTGGCAAGTCCAACAGAAATATTGGCGCAACGTGCTTAAACAAGGCAAAGTTTAAGATAATAGAAAATTCAAATGTCCATTGAAAATCCATTTTCACGAATGGTCAAAGGAAAATAAATCCTGTGAAAAATCTAATATCATGAATGGTATAAACTAATTGTGCCCAGGGGAATGATACAACTAGCCCAGAGCAAACGGCTACCGGTAAAGGTAACTCAAAATCGTTGATCCCTGTGCATTTGGGAAAAATACAAAAGAGATCTATGAGCTAAGCTCTGGATCAAAATTTGTTAACTTCCAGTCATGGCTCTTCTTTACTGTTGTAGCTGGGCCAAAACGTTATCTTTTGATCTTGTTTCTTCGTCAGTGTTGCAGCTGGATCAAGTTTTACAGACCTTGCCTCTTCGTTAGTGTTGCAGCTAGGTCAAAATTTCTCCAGGCATTGCATCGTCGTCAGTGTCGTAGCAAGCCGAGCTCATTTTGTCTCCTCCAACGGATTACCTCTGATTTTTTGTCTTCCCCAACGAATCATCTATTTTGAATATTTTGCTTACAAGAGCGACAATAAGATCAAGAGAATCTCAATGAAAAAGCGGTGGCCAGAGAAAAGAACTCTGACCGGCCGGACAAAAATGGTTACTTTTTGTCTTTGCTTTATTCTTGTTACACAATAATGTGCAAAGAGGGGCAGCTGTAATAACTCATTTTGTCCGTGCCTTTGAGCCCAATTAAAGTACAACCCATATCCCTTTACAAACCCAACCGACCCAAAATTAATACCCTAGACCCAATTATCCTTGCCCAAATACCCAATACCCATCAACCCAATACCCATATAATTAAATATCCATTTACCCATTTATCTGACCCAATACATTTAACCCTAAACTTAAAAAATAATAACCAAAAACTAATCTTCCATGCTCATCTGCCACACCCCTCTATCCAATTTCCGCGTGCGTGGCTGCCACGCACGACACCATTGGCCATGTGCACCACCACCGGCCACTTGACGCTGTCTAACACCTCTGGCCACCGCCCAAACCTGCAAAAATAAAGCAACTTGTAATATTTTTTATTTCAAATATGTGTATCAAAATGGGTTATAAAAACCCCAAAACCATATGTAATCAGGGGCTAAAGGTTCAAAACAAAAAAGAGGGAAAAACCTTTTTATATTCGAAATAAAAATATTTTTTAGCACTATCATCATCATCCGGTTCTGAAGTAAAAACAAACAAAAAAAACATATCAAAAAAGGTAAAAAAAAATCTTTAAAAACTTTCGCTTTTTTAGATCTAGGATGATTGGGTTTTTTTTTACCGAAAATAAGCCAAAGATTCGAATTAATGAGAGAAAATCATACCTTAGGGGAATTTTTCGTAATTTCGACCGTCGCGGGTGGCAGCGCTCCATCACCGACCGGCGACGGCCCACAACGGCAACCAGACCGACGGCCAGCTCCGAATTAGAGAATAGAGGGAGTGAGTGAGAGTTTTTTTTATATCAAACACCCAAATGAGTTTTTTTGTTGAAATCGGATATTTAAAGCCTTACCAAAACGACGTCGTTTTGGTGCCTACCTTCAAGGCCCAAAACGGCGTCGTTTTGATCTCGACCCGACCCAGAGGCAAGATTCGCACTGTTTTGAAGATGAGAAAATTATGCCCGCGGTCCATATTTAAATTTTATCCGATTTTCAATGAGGAAATTACTGGTTTGGTCCATCTGCCCTATTTTAATTCTCTCCGCACACCTCTTTGTTTTATTTGTTTTTAATTTCGCCATCTTTTCAACTTTCCAACTTTTATTTTTTTTACAATTTGGTCCTTTTTATTAATATTATTATTATTATTATATTTACATATTATTATTATTATATATATGTACATTTATTTTCCTATTACATATTATGTATTTTTTATTTATATATATATATATATATGTATATTATATAGTATTATATATTATGTGTATAATGTATAGTTTTTTTATATTTGTAATGTCTTCCTTTTTTGTACATTATTATTATTATTATTATTATTATTATTTTATAATATATATTATATTTTATATGTATATTATATTATTATACTTATATATATATTTGTTTATCTCATTTCGGATGTATTTTTTTAAAAAAAAACTTGGTCCATTTAAGAGAATATTTTTCACTTTATTTCGGGAACCCATCTTCCTCGGTTTTTGTAAATAAGAACATATTCTCCTTAAACCGTTCTTTTTTTGAGATTAAATTTTAATTTTAAATTTAAATTTTTGTTTTCTTGCAAAGACAACACTAAATCAATGCGGTACTAATTTCGGGCGTTGTGGGGTGCTAATCCTTCCCCACGCGTAACCGACTCCCGAACCAAAACGTTTTGAATCTCTGATTATTTTTTTACTGTGTCCGGCCTACCGAAATGGCAGATGGCGACTCTATCCTTCGTTTTTTAAATCTTTATGGTATTTTGTTAGGAGTGTCATCCCGATCTTCGGGTGTCATCTCTTTTGATGCCGTAAAATATTTTTAACCATTATTTTTCTAAAAAGAAAAAACCTTTATTACACGTATTAATATGTGCGAGCATTAGGCTCAATGGTTGGTTTATAGTTTTTTTTAATAAAAAAATAGAAATAGAAATAGAAATAGAAATTTATTATAGAAAAATTGTTCATTCTCCGTCATATACTAACTTTGAATAAGATGCTTCATCAGTTGCCCACCAAAGCTTCCTTTTAATTTTCTACGTCTCTGTCTTGCTATCAATTCACCGTAGATTAACCAAAGTTTTATACTTAGCTTTGAAGGGAAGTTTTGGGATAACGTGTTATTGCATCAATGGTTCCAGGCTGCGCCATTTAGTGGCTTGGTCGAGCGATTTATTACTACCCCTCTAATTTAATTTACTAATTTATCAGATACTTCTCGATTTATAAATACTTTACTTTTAATACAGTGTTAAAAATGATTACAATATAATATTTGTTCATATTTTTTAATTTTTCAATAACACGCATATTTTACATACGAAACTACTCAAATTCAGATCTAATTTTCTTTTTGTTATATAGTTTATTTATATAATAAATTATAAGCTTCCAATTAAATTAATTAAAATACATTATAAGTTTTTTATTCTTAAATTTTATGTGTCTGTATGATTTGCTAAATTATCTGTTGTTAATTATTGATATTATATATTTCTTGATATTGTTTATTTTCTGTGGATTTTAATTCATTTAAATAATTTAAATAATATTTATTATAAAACTAAATAATATATAAGTATCTTTATAGTTTTAATCGTCTAACCTGTATTATATATTTTTAAGATCCATGTGCATAATTGTTTTGTAATTTTTTATGATTAAATTTTATATTTTATAATTCCGAATGAAATAATTACAAAAATATTCCTCAAAACATAAAACTAATAATAATAATAGAAAAATATACATGTTTATAATTAATCGAAATATCAAGTTTGATATAACTCATGTTATTGTGGGTACTCAAGTAGGAATAATGATGAACGGTGAAAAACAAACAATTAGGGAGAAGGATGTGACTAATTTAATATATATTTTTAAATATGAAGGATTAGATTTATTTGATTATTTTGAACAATGAATAAATTGGTAGAATATATAACTTTTGAGGACTAAAAACTGTTATTATGCCAAACCGTTTTGGATGTCTGCTTGTACTTTAATGGAGGAGTGGCTCGTTTGTAACTAAAATTTTAATTGAGTGACCCAGTTATAACTTTTAATAGTTGATTGATCCAATTATAATTTATACTAATTGATTGATCCAATCATAACTTATACTAATAACCGAGTGACATCCATTGTAGTTTAGCATTTCTTTTAATAGTCTTAATGTTATTAGAAAATAGTATTTATTTATTTTCTTAATCATTTGATAATATACATCTTACAAATAAAATTATTCAAATCCGAATCTACTATAATAAAAATCGTCTTTTTCCACCAAACTTACTCGTTAAGTTCCAATTTATAAATACTTAACTGCATTATTCACAAGTAGAAACTTCACAAATAATCCAATGCTCTGTATGGCGGTTTTGATGAATAATACATGAAACAGACAAAAAGTAATAATTAAAATATTAAAAAGTCATGTCTAAGGGAAAAGATTGAGAATTTTCCTATGAAATACTGTCTGAATCCCGTGACAACTTATTAATTAGTATGGCGATTAAGATTCACGTTACAATTTTATACTAGTAAAACTATGCTACAAGTCAAGCCGATAATTGTCAAATTTATTGTTTTTTAATATTCTTAATGTGATTACAAAATAATAAAAAACAAGTATATGTTCAAGCATTATTGACAAGTACACGCACTTTGCAGATAAAGCGATTTGAACTCGGATTTTAGGATGAACATCGTCCTTTTTTTCACTGAGACCATTAATTGGGTTCAAGTCTATTGATGGTCAAAATAGACAGGTGCCAAAAATGGTGGTCCGATGGTGCCGAGACGGTCGTTCTTGATCGAAGCTCGTGTATTGCTCTCGTTGTCCGTGGGATATGATATATGGGTTTATCTATGTATATCACTCTCCTTGTTGCATGTCTAGTTTTATACTTCTTGGGTAGGTGTCATAATAGGGTTGTCGTGGCGTGTTGATTGGACTGACTTTGACTTGATGTCCTAGGTTCTCCTCGTCATCCGTAGCGGGCTTTTGTGTAGCTACATGGCCGACTAATAACACGTCATATTGCTCGTAGTCTTATCTATCTGCCACAGATTGCAAAAAGTATCACATAGTTCCCCGGTGATCCTGTGCGTTGTGGTTCACCACTACAGCAAAATAAGTTTTTAACGGCGTTTTTTAGTCTTTTAGCAGCGTTTTTTAGCCATGCCGATAATTGTTCAAGTCATTGTTAATTTCATCTGAATAAGTTAATTTGAGAGTCCTTTTGGTTACGACTATTAATTTAATTTGGTCACGTCATGCGAAAATGCAAGGAAAATGCATGTATAATGACGAAAGAAAGCATTTCTTTTTTGAAAGGTGCTGGTGATTTGGATTCCAAGAACAGTTCAACAAATAAAGAAGTTGAAAAAAGTGAAGGCCATAGTTACCCCCAAAGCAATCAGACAGCCAGTTAAACAACCATAACAACGTTTTAATAATGTAAAGTTTTAAGATGATGCTATTTTTAAGGTAATATTACATTTATAGAGAATTCAACGAGTAGTTTCAGTGAATAAGAAGATAATATTTATTTTGATAGATTCGGATTCAAGTAATTTTGTCTATAAAGTAGTGTATACTATCAAAAGAATAAGAAAAAATATAAACATATAATACATTGTAATCACCTTAAAACTATTTAGAAACATTCATATGAGAATGTCAAGTTTTGGATAAATTTGTCCCTCAAGTTTATAACTTAACTTAGTTAGAAATCAAATAAAATATTAAATAAAAAATTGGATAAAAAATTAGGCACATACATAAAATATATTAATATATATGATACTTATATTAATAGTATGTATTTGTAAAATTATTATTTAATATACTAACTAAATTAATAAAATGTTAAAGGCAAATTTTAGATTAATTCTAATGGAAAGAGCTCTATGTATAGCAACGTTAATTTAATAAATTATATTTTGTGTCACATTAGATTTATCTCTTTAGTGTTATAAAATTGTCTTTTTGAAAAGTTCAACAAGTTTTACGAGGCATATTTCTTTTTATATGTTCTTTTTAGATTTTTTTTAAAAAATAAACTTTTTAATTTTTTAAATATAAAATTATCATTTTAATTATTTTACAACACATTTCTTACATAAATTTTTCTTCTTAAAATTACGTAAAAAAATTAGCAGAAGACAATTTTTGAGAGACGAAGAGTAATTTTACTCTTCACCAACTAAACACAAAACCTTTCATTTAGACCGAATGAACCAAATAAGATCATACCTTCTTCCTTCTCAAGATAATATCTAAATTTTGATGAACAAGCACCGTTGTATTAACAAAGAAATTGTTTTAATATTAAACTAAAAAAAGTTTAAGACAAATGTGTTTTAATTTGATATGTTTTCACTCGATTTTTCTATGGTATGAGGATGAGGAATCCTTTCATGATTCTGAAACTCCTCGTGAAGAAGAAAACCACGCGTTCAGTTCATCGACAGAAATATCGATAGAGTGTGCGGGAAAAGGCTATGGTATGATCATAGTGACAAGCATAGTAATTGTCAAATAAATTATCTTTGATAAAATAAATAAATAATATAGTAATAGAGAAGAAAGATCGATCCACGTGGACTAAGGAGCTTCTGATGTTGAAAAGTTTTGATTCTGACTTTAGCAATAAAATAAATAAAATGGGGATTTTGATCAAGAGAGTAGTGTAAAAAATAAATGTAAAGTGAATAAAGCGAATAAATTAAGAGAAAATAGCAAAAGTAAATTTTGAAATGAAAATCAATTAAATAGAATAGCCTCAGGCTTCGCTTTGCCTTAATTCCAACTGATCATCGAAGAAGATTTTACTCTGGATATATGCCGGTTACAGTCTACAATGCCCAACTCTTGTAACTTACTTTTCTCTTCGGTAAACTAACAAATCAAAGCAAACCTTTGATATTCAGTCCTTATTTGGACTAACTACGACTATCGTCGCTAGCACCAATACAGTTTAAGTTTTAGAAAAGCTCGACTTGGGTTATGTTGTCTCAATGAGAATCGAACTGGGTCTCAATTTCCCTTAGCGAATCCGTCGCTAAGTGTGTTCATAGGAAGTCGAATATGCTATAAGTCAATCCTTCCTCCCAACAGTAAATCAAAATAACATTCGAATTAAAGATTTGTAAAGGAAATGCCGATTGTCAATCCAAGTTTGCAGAAAATTGAGAAAGACATCTGAAGAAATTAGGTGCTTTTCAATTCTCACAATCGGAATTGAGACATTGTTTGAAGCCTTCGGCTAATTTGAAAATTAGCTAAGCATGATATAAATCATACTTAGCATATTTTTAAGAAAGTAAATAAGAATTTAAATAAAAACAAAGTAGAAAAAGAAACTTTTATAGAAATGAAAACCCCAAAAACAAAATGAAACTAAGTACTTAATGTGTTTTCAAGCTTCACTAGCTTGAGATAACCCTAGAATAAAGATAATCCTAAAAACATTCAAATATAATAGAAAAATCAAATCCTAAATGATAAAGTGATAGTTCCCAAATATTTAAATTCGAACTTAATCTTAAAATCCTAAGTGTATCCCGTCCGTCCGTCCTTCTAGATGATGCTGACTGAATCGCCTTCTGAAAATTGCTACTGACTGGACTGCAGAATCTGCCACGTCGAACATTGTCATGCCCCAAGTCATGCCCATGTTTCTAGCCCGGATTTTAAAAAATAAAAAATTGCAGAACATGCTCTTTTGATGTTGTTTTCTGAAAATTGAGGTCCTGCACAAAAACGAATAAAAACAACCCAAATTAACAATATCAAATAATTAATAAGGAGTAATTAACGATAAAATAATAATAAAATAAATCACTCATCACATAGCCAGTGGAAAAGTCCGAAGAAGTTGTTTGTTTCAAACCCAATTAATATGGTTGTTATAACGATAATTCAAATGATTGTATACGGGATGGACCGAGAGGGATTGGAGGGGCGGAGACCCTCATAAAAATTTAAAATTCGTATATGATTTATAATTTTTTTTAAAAAAAATTATATATATTTTTATTAAAAATCTATTCTAATACCCGTAAAATTTTATAAAATCACCCCTAAAATTTATAAGTTCATTCCCTAACATAAAGTCTTGCGTCCGTTACTAGTTGTACGACCATATATATGAATTATGTGTTTTGCGTTGTACTTGATTGAAGATGCTGGTTGCGGGGATCCCATTCTTCTGTGCAGTGCTCTAGTCTTTTTTTTTTTTTTGTTCAAATATGCGATGCTCTAGTTGGTTATGTTAGTTTTGTAGAGTTGAATATCAAAGATTTGAATTAGGATGATTGTAAAGCGGGTTCTCGATTATGGAATTGAACTTGTTCTCCTTAATGGTTTCCCTCCTAGATATAAATTACATTAGAACAAAATGACGTAAGGCTAAAACCAATCCAAAATGTAACAAAATGGTGAACAAACTAACGTAATATACATTATAACTTTTAGGGGAATCATTCATACACCACATGGATATAAAACATAATAAACTCATACACGTAAGTCTAAGACCAGAATAAGAAGAAGAACATTGACTAGAACAAGTACATAAAACGGATAACCACCGGTTAATATGATAGAAAGAGCCGCTCCTCTTCAACAAAAACCGGTATAAGAGGATCGAAACCTACAACAGAGAGGGCGAGGTGAAAGCATAGTAATAAAAACAGCATTCTAATCTCACTGCGTCATTCTTTCTGGTGATTCTCACTGGCTATCAGCTCGCTGTGATTAAGAGAGAAAAAAAAACAGAGTAGGTAATGTCAGCAAAGGGATCACAAATTTCTCAAAGTCAAAACAGATTATAACTACATAGAGAGCAACCGGAGAGCGGAAGTGAGCTGAGCGGCTTGGTTGAAGTCTTGGTTTTCCCTGGCTTTCAGAATTCGGAACATTAAAGCAAGGCGGATTTGGGTGCTAATGCTCTGCTGCATTATCATGTTGGTCTCCTTCCGAAGCTGCTCGCATTCCATTTCCACAGCCTCGAATTTTTCTCTCACTTGTCTTTGCCCTTCTTTGATCATCCCTTGTTCCTTACTTATTTCTTCCATCTCCGACCGCAGCCGCTTCATCCGCCGGCCAAGGTTTTTCGACTTCCCGCTCTGCCTAAGTAAAACTACATGTTAAAAAACAATTCATTTCCACTTTTCAACTCATGTCGAATGCGCTCGCGGAGATGAGATGGATACAAGGACACATAAAAAAAAATCATGATATCATACTCTTGTCATGCACATACTCGTATTCGACATTACGTTTGAATTCGAATATTAAGATCAGTAGAGTAAAAAAAAAAAAAATCAGGGATGATAAAATACCCGGTGATGTTTTTCGAGGGAAATGCAGGAATGGGGTTTAATAAAAGGAAGGGCAAGGGGAGATTTCTGTTTGCTCATCGTGAAATCGGTTCCTCCTCGTCGCTGACTACTGGATCTTATCACCTTTTTCCTCCCGTTTATTTATAAACCGAAGTTGTACCCATAAATCAAACTTTCGATTACAAAGACGATCGAACGTTTTTCAGAGCGTTGTCCGCGTAATATCGCGAGTCATCGGAGCCTATCGAACGATAATGGACAGAGTATTATTTCTATTGGCCCCACGTGACAATGGGTGGGATCCATTGATGTCTAACTTTTGTCCACAAAATGATATTTTAATATTATATGTGGCCTAATCGGATTATCCGATTTCTTATTTTATTTATATTTTACATTTATTGGGCTTTTTTACTCCACACCTTACCGTTTACTTTTTAAAAAACTATTTTCCATGTCTGAGTTCAAAGTAAAGAGCACGTTGTTTCATTAAAATGAGATAGACATAAAAAAATAGGAGTAATTAATACCTGAATATTATTTATTATTTAAATTTTTTGAATAATAATAACTCTAAACTCTAATTATTTCTTCCCCATTAACATCTGCCGACTGAATATTAATATTAATTTTTGGAAATTAATGTTTATGGATTTACTAAAAAATAATAAACGGAGCTTAGAACTTGGGCGTTATACCTCATCGAACTCATGTCTTTGGATTCTTCATCCTCATCTTCCCCTCCACTCTTCAGCGTTTCAAAGTTATAACTGCTGCAATTGCCCAAAATTCTGCATACATATATATATTGTTATATTTGGCCGAAAGGAATCTTCCTTTCTTTTAATTTTCACTTTTCAGTTGGCTTTATGTCAATGAATGCTCCATCGGTTAAATGAGAGTAAACCCAGCTGTTATGTGGTCTTAAAAGGCCAGATCCGGCAACCATTGCGTCGGAAATGGCTTTGAAAGACAGGGAATCTGATCGGATTATATTCATAGATAAACAAAGGCTAGTTCGATTTCTCAATCGGTTAGACGAAGCTAAATCTAGCAGTTATGGAGGCTGGAAACGGGATTCGGCAACCTGAAGTACGTCGGTTTTGATCTTGAAACACGGGAGTTTTCGACCAGATTTGTTTTGCCGTTTGTCTGTGACAACATCTCCGCCGTATCAGGTGGAGATGATAAAGAAGAAGAAAAGAAGAAGAACGGTTTAGTTGGATTTTTAATTATGATTTTATAGAAAATATAAAGACAAAGGGCTAAGCGGCTACTTATATAGTGGGGACGAGACCCATCAAGCATATTAAATAAAAAAGCAGAGCAGAGGGCGCCGGGCGGTGAGGTGGTCCTACCCTACCGCGTTTTGTTAGGCCTGTAAACATTTAATAACATTAATTTTAATCTTCAACTGTTGGTGTTTGAATATAGAATAGACCAAGAGAAATTTCAAAAAAAACTTCACAAATTAGTCTGACTTTATTATGAACAAGAGTAATTTATTTATACAAGAGTTAGCCTGGACAGCTGGTCTACAACATATTAATAACAAAATAACAGAAAATACTCTTTCTTGATTTTCTTCTAAGATGTTTGCATATATATGAATATCTAACATACCTTCATCCTTTTTCTTTCTTCAACTTTCTTTGATACTTCTTTTTATCATACTTCCATCTTCTTCTAACACACTTGCATCTTCTCATGTTTTCTTTAACTTAGTTGTTTGTTGATGACTGAACACACTGTTAGCACATTGTAAACTTAATTCTCCAGCAGAAAATACTCTTAGTCTTTCTCTAAGTCGAACAAAGAAGGCATCAGACAAGGGCTTAGTTAAGACATCTGCAGCCTGATCTATAGCAGGAACATAGTTAACCTGAAATGACCCTTCTGCAACTTTTTTCCTTACAAAACACAAATCAAGTTCCACATGTTTGAGTTTAACATGATGAACCGGGTTTGCAAAATGTGCAATCGCACTCGTATTATCACACCAAATGACAGGTGTTAAAGTGAGAGAGAGACCAAGCTCAGTAAGCAAAGACTTGATCCACATGGCTTCACACATCGCTTTAGCCAAGCTTTTGAACTCAGCTTCAGTTGAAGAGCGAGAAACAACCCATTGTTTCTTGGAACTCTACGCAACAAGATTCCCTCCAAGATACAAACAATGCCCTGCTGTCGAGTGTCTATCATCTGGGTTAGTACCCCAATCGAAATCAGAGTACCCAACTAAAGTTGTAAGCACAAGAGACATATTATAAAAACAGACCATGGTCTAAAGTGCCTTTAAGATATTTGATAATCCTTCTGACAGCTTTCCAATGCTTGTCTAAAGGTGATTGCATAAACTGACTCACCTTATTCACGGCGAACTGTATATCAGGTCTGGTAGTGCACACATGCTGAAGAGTGCCAACAACCTGTCTGTACATTGTTTCATCTAAACAGGGGCTTGCATCAGTAGCAGATAATTGAGGCGTAGTTACCATTGGAGTTGGAGTTGGAGCTGGATTAGATGAACAACAGTATAAAACGCATTAGACCAGAATTTAAAAGGGACAGAAGCCTGAGCCATTAAAGTAAGCCCAAGTTCAATAATATGTCGATGTTTACGCTCTACAATACCATTTTGCTCAGAAGTATAAGGACAAGTGTTTCGAAGAGCAATACCATTCTGATTGAAATAGAAACATAGAGGTTTAAACTCAGTTCCACAGTCAGTTTGAAAAGCCTTGAGTTTACAATTAAATTATTGCTCAGCAAATTTATGAAATGATACAACTAGTTTGTAAACATCAGATTTTTGAGATAAAAATGTATATCCAGGTGAAACTAGTACATGCATCAACAAAACTTATATAGTAGGTGGAATTATTAGAAACTAACGGTGCAGGACCCTACAAATCTACTTGAACTAATTGTAAAGGTTGATCATAATTAGTTAAAGAACTCTGGAATTTAAGTTTATGGCTTTTGCCTAAACGACAAGCTTCACAAAAGAAAATTTTATTACCAAAAGAAATATTACAAAGTTTCAGAAGCTTACTCAAAACTGCACTAGAAGGATGACCTAACCTTCCGTGCAAAAGTTCTAGAGAATTAACAAAAGCCAAATTACAGTCAGAGACTAACATATTATCAATAGTAACAGTACCAAGATCATTTGAAACATTAGCAATACTAGATGGCTCATTTGAACCTATACAGCAACCATTAGAGTCACTAGACAGCTTATTTGAACTTATACAGTAATCAGCAGTAGCACAATCATGTTTCAAGTTATCCACGGAAGAGAGCTTGTATAAACCTTCACTTTTCGAACCATGCAGAATCACCTGCTGAGTTGCTAGATCATCCACAACACAAAAACTAGGATAAAATTCGATAGACACATTGTTATCTTTAGTGAATCTTGAAACTGAAACCAAATTCTTTTTAATTGAAAGAACATGCAGTAAATTATTTAACAATAAAGACCTAGTCTGAGAATTTAAAGAAGCAGTACCAATCTTAGAAATAGGCACGACCATACCATTGGCAACTGAAACTTTACCTGACCCAAAAAAAGGAATAGACTGAGTAACCATACATGCATCTGGAGTTAAGTGTGTTGGAGCACCAGAATCTGGGTACCGCGCAAAATCTCCATACCCAGTAGGACCTCAATCTGCTACAGGATTAACGCCAAATTCATAGCTTACCATGTGAACTGACTCATCATTTTGAGACTCAATATGTTCTTCCATCGCTTCATCAGACAAGAAACAATGGTTGGCAGACGTAACAATATTGGAATTACCAATGCCTTCAAACATTTGATCGAAACGAAAATAGCACCGACTGGCTAAATGACCAATTTTGCCGCAAATCTGACATTGGACCCGTGACCTTCAGCCAAAATTTTGACCACCACGTCCTTGAAAAGAACCACCACAATTAACTTGAAACAGTAGAAAATTACCTCGACCCTGATCTTAAAAACTCCTCTGAAAATCTTAAAAGGATATTGGAAACGATGCAACCCCATTAGGGTATCTTGTCTGATAACCATTTAGATAATTTTGATGGGAATAGACTTGACCCATCGAATATGACTAACCTGCTGGATTCAAGTAATGTGGGCTTTGATTTGAAACACCACAGATAGGCCTTGAGCCATATTGACCTGCGCAAGAAAATCTTGTTGACGTGTCTCTGTGTCCCAAAGGACACTGCAAACTCTATCAATCTTGTAGGGTTGCTGACTGGAGGTGATGACGACCACCACCGGCTCATACTTCGATGGCAGCCTAGAAAGAATCACATAAATGTGTATAGTGTCAGTTAACGAATTTCCACAAGCAACCAAACTGTCGCATATCGCCTGAATTTGCGCCAAATACTCACGCATATTCTGATCTCGTTTCCTCAGATTTTTCAACGAACAATGAAGGTGCATTATCTTTGTTGTTGAAGAAATTGAAAAAAGATGATGAATCTTTTTCCAGATATCAAGCGCCGTTTTGCAATTGACCAAGAAAGGTAGAACGAAAGGACGAATGGATGAAAGGAGCCACGAACACAAGGCGCTGTCTTGTTGCTTGTATGCAACAAACTAAGGGTTGATAACCTTGTTACCTCCTTCAACAACATATTGAGGAGGTATAGCCAAGGTTCTATCAACATGACCTATCAGGGCCAAGCTTTCAATGGCAAAAAGAACATGTTGCTTCCAAAGCAAATAATTGGTGTCATCAAGACGAATAGAGATCGTCTTGTTTGTAAAGGGTTTCGACGCAACTGTTTCACTCACCCTGGAAACCTCTGATACCATGTTTGAATATAGAACAGGCTAAGAGAAATTTCAAGAAAACCTCACAAATCAGCCTGACTTTATTGTGAACAAGAGTAACTTATTTATACAGGAGTTAGCCTGGACAGCTGGTCTACAATGTATTAATAACAAAATAACAGAAAATACACTTTCTTGATTTTCTTCTAAGATGTTTGCATACATATAAATATCTAGCAGTTGGTCATATAAATGTTTGAGAAAGATGTAGAGGTATTGGTATCATGTCATGATATGACATCAGAGTTGCCCTAAAATAACAGAGAGTACACACTTTGTAATTAGAAGAAGGATTATTATTTTATACACGAACGGATGGTATAATAAAATTATTTTATAAATAGAGTTATTTTAAGATGTAAGAATTTAAGTTATGCAGTTTAATATAAGGGTGATAATTAGTTTGATCGGCTCGCAAGCTATTTAAGCTTGTGCTCGGCTCGAGACCTTATTAAGTCGAGCTGAGTGAACTCAAGCTCGACTCGAAAAGCTCGTGAACAAGCTCAAAATAATTATATATACTCCATATATACTTGTATGCTTCAATGTTGTTAACTTGTTATCATGGATAAATACTTTAAATCTCCTTTCTCCTTGTGGACTTGTATAATTTAGAAAATGTCCTATGATTACTTATGAACTTCAATTATTTTAAGATGTAAGAATTTAAATTATATAGTTTAACGTTGGGGTGATAATCAGTTTGATCGGCTCACAAGCTACTCGAGTTCGTGCTCGGCTCAAGACTTTATCAAGTCGAGCCGAGTGGACTGAAGCTCGGCTCGAAAAGCTCGTGAACAGGCTTAAAATAATTATATATATACTCCATATACGCTATATGCTTTAGTGTTGTTAACTTGTTATCATGGATAAATACTTCAAATTCCCCTTTCTCCCTATGGACTTGTACAATTTAGAAAATGTACTATGATTACTTGTGGACTTCAAAAATAATATATTTTCTCAAACAAGTTTTTTTTAAAACTTCAATAAAATATATTTAAAAGCAATTTAAGGAAAGCAACGAGCAGGGATTTAAATAGCGTTTGCGATAGATTTTTCGGTCGCGTTGCATTTATTGTGGTTGCGGAGATAACGGATGTTATTGCACTCTTTTCTCCTTTTTTGCTTCCCGATAATAAATTTCGTTTCAGTGTTGGTTATGAAATGGGTTTTTAACGATGCCCCATCTTTTATGAAAAAATTATAGCAAAATTGTCCACTTCCGGCGGAGTCGAGCCGAGCTCAAACTGTCTACTTTGAGCTTGATCTCGAGCCTAAAATTTTGAGCTCGATGGGCTTCGAGCCGAGCCCAAGAATGCTTGGCTCGCTATCACCCCTAGTTTAACATATCACATACTCAATGTTAGTTTTTACCTTTAATCGTCAAAATTTGGTGATGTTTGTATCCTTTTGTTTCTAGCCTTTGAGTTAATGCTTTTACCTTTTCTTTGTATGTCATGTTTATAATTTAAAGACGTTAATTTTCGTGTTTTTAAAAATATGTTCGGATCAAGTTTGTTTACTTGAATTGTAAATTCGCATTGTATTTTAGATTTTTCTTCTTTTAATAAACTAGTGTACTCATATTCAAAATGTATAAAATAATAATCCTTAAAGTAATGGATAAATTTAAAACTTTATCTACTAAAATTAAAATGTTATCCATGCTGGACACGAAGAGAGAAATATAAAAAACGAAATATGAGATAGAAAAAGCATGTGTAAACACAAATTCACGGCAGAAACATGTAAACGTTAATCTAATTAAAAACTATTACTGCTACTAAAGTTTCTTAAGAACATGCAGTGTAACAGAGTGAATAGAACACCAACAAGTGAACAGATTGTTTCTTCTTCTTCTTCTTCCACAGTTTTGGACCGGTTCTAGAACAACGTCTTACAAATCTCTATAAAGACCTCAGCAATAATCTTATGGTGATGATGAGACATGAGAGTACAATGACAAAAAACACTGAAAAAGTTATTTCAGGTTTTGAGCTGAAAATATCCGTGTCTTAACGATCACCTTTCCTATGATGCTGGTTCTGGCTGTAGGTTACTAATGAATAGTTCAAGAATGGTGGTTTGATCCACGGTTTTTGAAATAGTTTGGATTAAGCTCTTTCAGGTCTTTGGCTGAATCCAAACTATTTCAAGAAACGATACAGGTTTTGATCCACAATTTTTGAAATAGTTTGGATTAATCTCTTTCTCAGTTTCTCGTGGACTAGGGTTTTTCATTTCACCTCTCAATACCTACAACTTTAAACGCTGATAACATCATTTCCATCCATATTTCTGCTAATTCGGTTCAACTGAAGAAAACAAAAGCATAATGAAGTAGTTATCGTAACATCAATGAGCTTGTACGTGACAGAAAACTTTGGTTCTCTTCTCTTCCATTGCATATATGCCTACCAAATCTGTAACCACTTCAAATTGCATACGCGTTTAGGTTACCAACGGCTATAACTCGCCACCATAATTATTTATGTGTACCAGTAACTTCGTGCCGACTGTTTTGGAATCTGCAGGCGGGGTTTTAAAATACCATGCACGTGTCAACTACGCTGTACCTGTAATTCTATGTTCGCTGTTTCTTCTCGTGCGACTCGTGTAGTTCTATTATCAAAAAGAGGAGGAAATCGCGCGATCCTTACGATTGTGGTAAAGTTATTCAAAGTAATCCGACGTGGTCCTCACAATTTTGGATTTAGGCGTTGTTAGATAGAGAGGACACGAAATTGGGAGGATTAAATTTAAAAGGGTAGAAAAGTATAAAGATAAAATTTTATTTTTATTGGTGTGCTTGGTATGAAATTAAAAGAAAATTGTATTTTATTTCTATTTATTGTTGGGTAGATTTAAAAATTGAAAAGAAAATTAAGTTCCAAAAAATTTATATTTTAAATTAACTTATATTTTTTCAGGGATAGAACTAGAATTGAAGGTCGATGACAAAACATAAATATACATAAATATTAAAAAGGTAAATTCATAACTAATCTATTTTTAAAATATACATATATATTAAAACAAAATGAACCCAAAATTTATTTCCTTTTTATTTTTCTTCATAGGTCTGTCACTACATCTCTCACACATTTTTTTCCTCTTTTTCTTTAAATTTTAGGATAATTTATTTTTACTCGTGAGCATTGAAAATGATCATCCTTTTAATTTTTTTTTCTTGATACTTTTTTTCTTACCAAATGAACCCAAAATTTATTTCCTTTTTATTTTTCTTCTTTTCCTTTTATGTTTTACTCTTCCGTTCAACCATACAAAGCCTTAAGGAGGAGCGGAGTGAGAATCACATGAACGTTTTTGTGCCGTAATCTTGTCAATATAATTTACAACACTTGTATACTATTTTAAAGCTATATTAGTTTAAGGTTCTATTTGGTAAATAACAGTTTGAGCTAAAATTAGAGGTTTGATCGGTTAAATCCTCTAACTTGGATATTTGGTGAATAGCGAATTGGAATAGTAGATTGGGGTGAAATCTGTAATTTTAAAAAAATGGCTAATATGAGCTTTTTGAAATTAGAGGTTTTGACATTAAGATATAAAGACTATTTTACCCTTAACAATTCTTAAAAATCTCCAAATAACCTAAATTTAACCTTTTCTATTTTAATTCTTCACCCTCGCGTATTTACATTGCGACATTTGTAAACTAATACTTTTTTTCATTTTATTTTCACCTATTTATATTTGTATTTAAATTTAATAATTAATTAAATTGTATTAAAATTTATATAAATAATAAATTAATATATAGATCCTTCAAATATGCCTAGTAATGCTATATTAAAAAAATTATTTTTCATAATCTAATTAATATTAATAGATACAAAATATTGATCTTTTTTGATAAAAAAATATTGATAACTAATAACCTATTCAAACAAATATCGAATATAATCATGTCCTTATATGTCATTTTGCTTGTTTAAATAACCAAACAGTTATCAGGAATCAGTTAATTTTACCAAACACTTTATACAATCAGCTAAAACAATTCTCTAGTCAAATCAACTATTGCAATCCGCTATCAGCTATCAACTAATATAATCTGCTATCAGCTATCCGCTAATTGTCAAACAGGGCATAAGTTATCAAGGGGCGGAGCAATAGCAATACTAGGATGGCAAAGTAATCCGTCCCAGTTGGGTCTCGACCCAATAGGGGTGAGGTTTTTTATTAAAAAATCATATTCAGGATTGGGTGGGGTGGATTTAGGGTGAAAATTTCCCGACCCGATATATTTATATATTAACTATATTTTTATATATTATGTTTATTTAATATTTCTATTATTTTTTCCAGGGCAGGTCGATTTAGTCAGTTTTTTTACTAAAATATCTGGGTCGGGGTCAAATTATGCTTTTATTACGTCAGGGCAGGGCGAATCGGGAATACAATATATTAGAGCTGGGGTGGATGGTTTAAATTTCGGGTCGAGGTTGGGGCATCCAAAAACCCGCCTCATTGCTATCCCTAAGCAATACCAGTGGCATATGGTTAGGAACATAGTTTTTGAATAGTATAAAGGTGATTACAAGGTAGTATTTGTTCATATATATATATATATATTCTTAACCCTTTGATAATGCACACACACCTTGCAGGTAAAGCGATTGAACCTGGATCTCCTAGAATAAGTAAAGTATAGTTTTTTAACATATTGTACAAAAATTTATAATTATTTTTATATTTTTTAAAATTTATTATATAAAATCCCCTATTGAACGACTCTGTCATTGCCTACTTTGATTTATTATTTTTTAGTTTGAATTTAAACAATATTATCTATCAAGGGATGAAAAATGAATATAAATAATATAATGTTGTGAATAAAGTAAAGAAGAACAAGAGAGATGAAGAAGAACAAAGATGAGAGACAAAGAGAGAGACTTGTATTATATTCTCAATATGGGGTTGTGTACAATGCTTTCTCCAAACTCTATATTTATAGGCATAAGATGGAAACCCTAATTCCAATGGGTATTAAATCCCCATAATAAAGTACATTAAGGTATCATTTAATATATGAATATCCACCATAAATAAAGATATTCATAACACTCCCCCTTGGATATCCATGAAATTAATGTGCCTCGTTAAAACCTTACTAAGATAAAAACCCCGTGGGGAAAAATTTCTTAGTGAAGGAAAAAGAGTACCATATCTTTGATACGCATAACATGTTGCCTCATTAAAAACATTATCAGGAAAACCCAATAGGAAAAAACCTCGGCTAAGGAAAAAAGAGTGCAACGTGTATTTACTCTCCGTCATGAAAATATCACATAAGATCTTTGAATCTTCATAATTCAATCTTAAATATAATGTCAAATGTTGAAGTAGACTGTGCACTAGTGAATAGATCTTCTAAACTAGTGTTTGAAATAATTCATCGAATACTATTCTTTTGAAGATCACGAGGGATGAAACTTTGAAGAAATATGTTTTGTTTTGTCATATTTGATGTATCCACCTTTCGATTGAGATACAAATTTTGCATTATCTATGCATAAAATAGCTTGCATCTTATCTTGTGAACGCAATTTACATAGCTTCTAAATATGTTTAGCCAAACACATTTTCTGGCTCTGCCTCGTGTATAACAATTATTTACATGATTGAAGTGTCATCAAGTTTTGAAAGATCTAAAGGTAATGGTCTCGTAGCACTTAAATAATACTTTTGGACCAACTAAGATCTAATACTTCTAGATCAATTAAGATATAATGTTTTTGGACCAAGAATATCCTTACCTTTTTCTCGTGGGTGGAATGAATCTTTGTTTACATTAAGCGACGTAGCAACCATATGGGTGCTCAACAAAAGTGCGTTATGCATGTAAATTCTCTTTAAACATTTTCTATGTATGTCGATTGATGCACAAGGATTTTATTGTCAGGGAGATCTCTTCATGAGTCCCAATGATATTTAAATCATCAACATACATAACAACAATAACAAATCCAGAGCTAAATCACTTAATAAAAATGCTCGGGGAAATTGAATCATTCTTATAGGCTTTTGCTAATAAGTATTCCCTGAGGCGATTATACAACATGCGCCCAAATTATTTTAATCCTTAAATAAATATGTTCAAATTGATTGAATAATGTTCTCAAGAACTTGAATTAACTGCTTATGGCAGTCTAAATCCTTTCGGAAGTTTTGTGTAAATGTTATTATCAAGAGGCCAATACAAATAGGTTGTAACAATATCCATTAGGTGGAAACTAAGTATTTCTTTTAGTTGCTAGACTAATAAAAAATTTAAAAGTAGTTGCATCCACCACCGAGAAGTATGTTTCCTCATAATCGATTCTAGGTCTTTGTGAGAATCCTTGTACAATCAAACGAGCTTTATATCTAGCTAATTCCTCTTTTTTCATTTCTATTTCTCACAAAGACTCGTTTATATCCTACAAGTTTTGCACCTCTGGATTTACAGACTATAGGTACGAATTTTTCTCTTTTGAAAGAGATTTTAGTTCTGTCTCAATTGTTTATTTCCATTTTGGCCAATCATTTCTTTGTTTACATTGTCCAATTGACAATGGTTCATGATCCACATCATCAACTAAAATCTCTAGTGCTATATTGCATGCAAATGTATTATCGACGTCGATTTGATTTCGGTTTCACTTATTACCAAACATGACATAATTTATTGAGATCTCTTTATTATCAGGTACCTGAGTCGTGTCTAATGTCTCGGGTGGAGACCTTTTAATCTCTTCTAGAGATTTTCATAATTCGTTGATTCCTCTATTGGACCATCATAAGATATAACTCTTTTTCTTTTTCGAGGATTTTTATATTTGGAACCTACTTGTCTACCACGCTTTAGGCGTGAGTTAGACTCATTAGCAACTAGAGTTTGTCGTTCTGGGACATCAATTTTAATCGAAGCATTCATAGCTAGTATATGTGACTTAGTGACTCTTTTAGGGTCAGCAAAAACATCTGGCAATTGATTTGCTAAGTTTTATAAATGAATTATCCTTTGAACTTCTAGTTCACATTGTTGAGTACGTGAATCAAAATGAGATAATGATAATTCATTTCAACTTATTTCTTTTTCCAGCTATTTATTTTCTCCCCTAATGTTGGGGAAAATGACTCATTAAAATTACAGTAAAAAAAATTAAACTATTAATAAATTCCTTATAAGAAGCTCGAGATATTTAATTATCAAGGAGAGCAATTAGCATATATAACGCACACCAAAAAATTCTAAGATGGGAAATATTTGGTCCTGACCAAAAATCATTTGTAATGGAGAGAACTTATGATAATTTTTTGGCTTGATGTGAATTAGTGATGCTGCATATAAAATGTCATGTCACCAGCATTATCAAGACTGATTGTCTTTATTCGGTAATCTGGAATATGTGCTCGTAATTTTATCAACTGAGCAAGTAACCTCGCAAACGCCAAGTTACTGGTTAATAACAATGATACACATGACCATCTAGTCGATGCATCGATTAAAACCATAAAATATCTAGATGGTCTATAAGAAGGTTGTATGGGCCCACATATATCACCCTGTATCCGTTCCAAAAAATTAATAGTCATAATCCATCTTAGCTGGTGATGGTCGAATAATTAGTTAGCCTTGAGAGCAAGCATCGCATGAAAAACATTACTTTGAAGAATATGTAAGTTCTTTAATGAATGACCACATGAAGTGTCAATAATGTTTTTGCATCATAATTGAACTGGGTTAGTAAACTTTTGGTTTACAATAGCATGAGCTTCAATTTGTACTAATTCTTGTGTAATAGAATCCGAATGACAGTGCATGTAATTTTGCCAAGATTTTCTTATTACCTTGAGTTATACTCGTAATATGGAGATAGTCAACATCCCATTGACTAATAGTCTCAATATGATATCCATTTCTGTGAATGTCTTTAAAATTCAATAAGTCTCTTTGCGACTTTGACGAGTATAACGCATTGTGAATATAGAATTGAGTTTCATTTGGCAATAATGTATTTGCTCTTTCGGAGCCTTCTATGATATTAGTACTTCTAGATATAGTACTCACATTATTCCCTTTTATTTTTAAATATGAAAAATATGCATAATTATGCACCTTTCAATATGTGATTTGTTATATTCACTTCGAGGAATGAAAAATATTTAATATAGCACATATCAAATCAATTATCTATCAAAGATAATGTCTCAAGAACTTATTACTCTTTCGCAACATTGATATTTTAGTACTTTGAGATATAGTACTCACATTTTCTCTTGCATTTAAATGGGAAAAATATTTCTTATGCTTAAGTATAGTATGAGTACTTGAACTGTCTGCTAAGCATAAATCATCACAATTTATTGCATATTTTATTCCGGAAGTAATCATATTCTTATAAAGATAATAAATAAAGGTTTTAAAATATTTAAATATATAATATAAAAACGTAAATAAATAATATGTAAAACAAATTAACATAAAGAAAAATAAATTAAAAGATCAATTATCCATTTTAGAGATTATAAGGAAATAAAATAAAAGGCAAATTATTCTTTTTAGGGTTATGAGAAAATCAACAGCATCCAAGTAAGTTGGACCAACAACGACATCTTCGTAAACAAAATTTATTTATATTTTCTATCATTCATGATAGTGGATAAAAGGTCCATAATGCTTTGCCATATGACAAGCACAAGTTCAATGATTTGTACCATCTCATTAATAACATAAAGATTTCACTTTCTTAATATACTCTTGTCATCTTTATAATCCCACTTCTAGTGGGTATAAGCATTCTTAAAATGGACATCTTGTCCATGTCTATGTTCATGGCCTCAATTGCGACCACAATTGCTAACGTGACATCTATTCTTTTCGCTATAACATATCGCATTTACTTCAAGGAATGCAGCGGAGCCGGTAGGTCTTTAAAACTTTTTCACGGTATTGTGTCTACTGGACAACATTATTTGCGGGAAAGTGAAGTATATTTTTTCTAACATATCATCATCAGTGATACTCTAACCATAAATTTTCAATTTAATTTGAAATATTCACATAGTTGGGTTTTATTCACTAACCATATAGTGAATTATCATATTTGCATTCACTTCAAGGAATGAAATAAATCCAATAATGCTTGGGATAAACATCATGCTTGCATTCACTTCAAGGAATATCTCCTATAAAAATTCTTGGATCAAGACGAATTTTCGTAACTTGAACTTGGGAGAAGTCTATAGTCTAGTTTTTCAACACAAAAGAATAAATGAACAACCAATATATATAATACTTAACAGACTTAAAAATCAAGACGCCAAATAAAAAAACTTATAGGTATTGAATTTGCCTTAAGTCTTTTTCTTTTGATTGAGGTTTCAATCCAATAAAGAACCGCACTGAAACCTGGTTCATCCTCGGCGAATTATGAAACAATCACACCTTTTTTATCACGATGTTTTATGAATCTTAAAAATCAAAACACCAAATTCAGACAAATAATAATAAAAATTAATCTCAAATATATGTTTGTATATATATATATATAAAGCAAAAGTAAATGAAAAAAATATTGAGGTGCATATAACCTGAGGAACTCGAAAAACATTACTGTCAAGTGGTATATTCAATTCACTGCTTTCTTCACTTTCCTTAAAGTAGCGGTTGGTCATTCTATCACTATAATTTTCAAACTAAGTTGATCCCGTAGGTTTCGTTAAAGTCTCGATATTTGTTCTTGGAGTTATACATATAAACTCGGTACAAAAAATATTATTGAATAATAGAACGAAATAATAATCAAATAATATATCAAATACACTAACCTTAATATAAGAGTGATTAACAAACCACTATATAGAAATATAAATAAGAAAAACATACCAAATTTTTTCATCTAAGTTGAATATACGGTCGATGTGGTCACCAATATCATGTTGAAATATTTTTCGGGAATTGCCAACAAGAAGTAAAGAAGAATAAAAGAGATGAACAAAAACAAAGATGGGAGACTTATATTCTCAATGTAGGGTTGTGTACAATACTTTCTTTAAACTCTATATTTATAAGCATAAAATAAAAACTTTAATTTCAATGGATATTAAACCATAATAATAAATTATATTAAAATTATATATATAAATATCTACTATAAATAAAGATATTCGTAACATATAAAAAAATAAAAAAAATTCGTTTTTTTTGGGAGAAACGAAAGTTAGGTCCACTGTCCTCCCAGAAAAAAGGTCCCCTCTCTGTCGTCATCATAAATATATATCACACTCTTTCAACAAAAAACATAAATATATATCACACGTATCGCGCGATGCCAATAAATTTTGGTTTAATTTTCATTTTTCCCTTTTAAAATATATACATTTTAAAATAATTTTTATCTCTGAAACTATTATTTTCATTTCAATTTATTTTAAAATAAAATAGTTAATAAAAATATGATATGTAATATGTTTTTATTTGATGTTAATATTTTAAAATAAAATGATATAAAAATAATAATACAAAAATTAAATGGAAAAAGGAAAATATAGAAAAACTGTAAATTGAGCCTTAAGTTTTTATAATTTTTTTTTGTTTAAACATTGATATTCGATTTATTAATTGATTAATCTAGATCAAGTATTACAGAAGTCAAATATAAAGACACACTCTTAGAGAAATTATATCATGGGTCTTTCCTATCACGTCATTCATAGACCAACCAATAAAATGCATCTATTTCATTAATTTTTTTATTTTATCTTTTTTACTAGATAAATTTTCACTAAGACCCGTGATATAATTTTTTCTCTCGCCCAATTAAAACTATGTTCCCCTGCCCCGCACGATGCGATCAAATAAAAGATCGCGTCACTCGGCTGATCTTATTTGAATAAAAAAGAAAGAAAATCGCGCGACCCTACTAGTGGAAAAATTATTACATGAACCCTTTCCACCAAGTCATCAATAGTCCCAACCTATTAAAAATTTCCACATCAATATTTATTTCCATGTCATTTACACATAAGAAAATCAATTAATTAAAATGTTGCCAAAATTACACCAAACCTGCTGCATTTATAGCCCTTTCATTTCTTTCAATTCTTTACCTTTGCCAATGAAAAATTTTTCTCCGACTCCCCAAGTCATGTATTTATAACCCTAAACCCTAAAGTCATATAATTTAGTTGGAGTTAGAGTTTAGAGTTATGTTTTATGGTTTAAGTTTAGTGTTTGAGTTTAGGGTTAGGGTTTAGGGTTTAAGTTTAGGGTTTATGTTATGGTTAGATTTTAGGGTTTAGGGTTAAGGTTTAAAGTTTAAGGTTTAGAGTTAAGGTTAGGTTTTAGGGTTTAGGGTTAGGGTTTAAGCTTTAAGGTTTAGGGTTTAAGTTTAGGGTTTAATTTTAATTAAAGCAAAGGTAAAAAATTGAAAGAAATGAAAGGGCCATAAATGCGGCAGATTTAGTATAATTTTGGCAACATTTTAATTGATTGATTTTCTTGTGTGTAATTAACATGAAAATAAATATTAATATGAAAATTTTTAATTGGTTGAAACCATTAATAATATGGTGGAAAGGGTTCATGTAATAATATGGTTGAAACCATTAACCTGATTTGACTTTGGTTTTTATCAATTCAGTTCAGCTGGGAATAATGGGTTTCTAACTTGATTTTACATGATTTTGAGAGTATATGGTTTACGATTTCATTTTCTGAAAGATGACTTTATTCTTTCAAGGCGATCCGTTTTGAACAATGTAATTTACAAATGCACACGAATTATTTTAATTTGAAATTGAATTAAAATATTTTTTTGAAAGTTATATATAATATTAATAAAATTTACAAACATGAACCTCATTAAAAAATTCTCCTAAATTCATTGGAGAAAAAAGAGTGCAACATGTTGGTGTGAGAAATACAGCACATAATACAACCTGAGTACTCCTAAACCTGAGGTTGCCGCCTAGAAATAAAATCATCTTCGTTCAACTGCACTGGTCGATCCAAAGCAAATGAAAACTCCTAGAAATGCCACTTTTTGCGAGTCTATCGGCAGTACCATTAGCATCTCTAGGAATCTCTCGTACACTCCATGAAAATGATCCACCTAGTTCAAAACGTTTTGCAATGCTGCTACGAAAAGTCAATGGGGCGAGGGATTTACCCATAGCAGTTTAGAACCATTTACCCAGCTTGAGTTTCTAAACACAATCAAAGCCTCCTTAATAGCCAGCAATTCCGCAGAGGTAGCATCCAAAAAACCAACTGATTTCGAAAATAGAATGAGAGATTTACCCATAGAGTTTCGTAAGATACCACCAATCCCCGCCCTACCAAAACCACCTGCAACAGCTCCGTCAACGTTAAACTTTAGGAAGCCTGATTCGAAACAGGTCCTTTAAGGATAAGTGGGCAGTAAACTACATCATTTACCGAAAAACTCAAAATATTATTATCAGAGGTAATGACGCCATTACTGAATGTGGAATACATTGGAGGTTACATTTTTTTTATCTTTGATTTTATATTTTCCTTTAAATAACAAATTAGCTCGTAATAATTTAAATTAATTACTTTTACTATTAATTAAAATATTATTATAAATATTTACTTTTATGTTATTATATTTTTATTCAATACTTTGTTTTTTATTTTTATATTCAAATTGAAACATATCATTCAACATTTAAAAATAACATAAAATTAAGGATAACAAATAAAATGATATATTTTTTAAAATAACACTTACGTCTATCATACAATTTATTCATGTTCTGTGATTGATTAATGTACGAAACAATTTTATAGTGCAAATTCATCATTTATTAGATCATTTAATTTTAGAAGATATTGTTTAAGTTAAGTTGGTTAATTTGTTTTTGACAAATCTTAAATCTAATCTTGATCCTAGATAGAGGGGAAAAGGGAGACTCTAGGAGAAGGAAGAGAGTGCTCCTAGTGGGTCTCGAACCCATGACTTACAGGAATATAAGGGAACAAAGATGAGCAGCTTGACCAACTGGCCAAATATAATTGCTCAAAGTTGGTTAAAATTATAATAAGAATTGAAGTTCGAATTTCATTAACAATCTCATATGATAGTGTTGTTTGACGATCCATATATCAATACCGACATCGGTTGTGAAAGTCTATTTTGGATATATATTATCTCAACAAAAATGCAATTCATGACGAAACTAGGATGAAATTATTGGGGCAAATTTCTTAATTTTAAAATCCACAAAGACATAAGAATTATTTCCAAGAAATGAGGAATAAGGTTTAATTTGTTTAATCTCAAAATTATTAGTGACATGAAACTATTTAAACTAGAAAAGTTGAGGGTTGGAGCTTAATTTCAAAGCCACCCCCGTAATTTCAAAGTTGAGCGTTGGAGATTTTTTAGTGAGCCCAAGGATTCTGAAGAATGGGTGGTGATAACCAAGGCAACCCGAATGAGAAAGTAGTAGAGAATGGTGGTCTGGCAATTCAGCCGGCGGCAGAGACCATACAACAACTACAATAGTTTGAACGACAACGAAAAATTATGCAGGGCCAAGTTGAGTAGCATAAAGTCGTAGAGTTGAAAAGCAAGAGACTAATCAGGAACTGCCTAGAAAAACAGAGGTAAAGCGATCTGAGAGGAGTAAACTTTTCCCCAACAGGAGACCAGGGTACTATACATATGTTAATCAGAACAGATGAGGAGTGGAATCAGTCAAACTCCAAACGCAAGAAGCACATGTAGGGAGCAACGTCACTCTTGGTAGAGATGACGAAAAGGCCGAAACATGGAGAATCGTAGCAAGTCTTATTTTCGAAAAAAGAAGAAGACGACATCTTGGGTGAAGAAAGCAACGCCCCAATTGTCGTTACGACTGTGATAGCTGGTTTTACTGTGAAAAGAATTTTGGTTGATTCGGGCAGCACTGTGGAAGTGTTAGTTTAGAACACATTTAAGCAAATAGAAATTCCCAATTCAGAGTTGAGGCCAGCAGATCCGATATACAGGTTTGGCGGCCAACCTATTAAAGTAGAGGGTTCCATTCAACTCCCTGTAACCATGGGAGATGATGACAATAAAACCACGCAAACAACTATTTTTCTGGTCATCAATAATCCCCCTGCTTTTAATGCTCTCTTCGGAAGACCTCTTATGAGAAAAACCAAAACGACGGTCGTCTCTTTCTATTTATAGGTCAAGTTTCCTACAACTTTAGGAGAAGGCTCCATAAGGGACGATCAAAAGACAGCAAGGCAGTGCCATATTCTCTCACTCCATCTAACCCCAAAGCAAAAGGGCCATGATCACACTAGTGAAGATGCTCCGCCACAGCAAAAAAAATCTGAAGTCAATATTTTGAATAAAGATATGATGACCCTTGAGAGCCTAAACCTTAGGGAAGGTGAAAAACTCAAAAAGCTAGAGCTGGTAAAAGTGATGGAAATGGTGGAGATTTACTCGAACGAGCCCGAAAAAATCACTAGAATTGTAGCAGGGTTAGACAAGCAAAGTAGAAGAAGGTTGATAAGATTATTGGGGGACAACTTTGATGTTTTTGCATGGTCGGATGCAGACATGCCTAGGATAGACCGACCGTTATTGAACATTCTTTGCGTGTTGATCCGGCCGTAAAACTTATTCGATAAAAGAGAATAAAGTTTTCGAAAGAGAAGGTGCAAACCATTAGGCAAAAAATGGAAAAGTTGATCATGGCGGACTTCGTCGAAGAAACCAGGTACCCGCAGTGGCTAGCGAATGTAGTCATGGTGAAGAAGTCCAGTGGCAAATGGCGGATGTGCGTAGACTTCACCGATCGCAACAAGGTATGCCCTAAGGATAGTTTTCCATTACCATCCATTGACAGATTAGTCGATCCCTCGCGGGTCATAAGTTCATGAGCTTCATGGATGCATTTTATGGATACAACCAGATCACAATGACGAAGGAGGACAAAGAAAAAACGGTCTTTATTACTGAGGATGACCTCTACTTCTACAAGGTATGCCGTTTGGATTAAAAAATACAGGAGCAACATACTAAAGGTTAGTCAATAATATTTTTTGACATCAAATAGGAAGAAACATGGAAGTTTATGTGGATGACATGCTAACCAATAGTACTTCTTTTGAGCAACATTTGGTAGACCTGCAGGAAGTCTTTGATATTTTATGCCTATATAGAATGTGTCGCAATCTTGAAAAGTGCGCCTTCACAGTAAGGGCATAAAAGTTTTTAGGCTTCTTAATCTCGAAAATGGGCATCAAGGAAAATCCAGAAAAAGATAAAGGTGATTCTGGATATGGCACCACCAACAGACACCAAGGATATCCAGAAGCTCAATGGTAAAATAGTTGCGTTGAACAGATTTGTGTCTAGGTTAGTAGATAAGTGCTTCTTGTTCTTTAAAGCTTTAAAAGGTCATTTTGGTGGATAGAGGATTGCCAGAAAGCATTCGACCATTTGAAAGGATACTTTGCTAGTTCCTCTTTGCTAGCAGTGCCTAGAGAGGGGGGAACTTTACTCATGTACTTGACGGCTATTGAAAAAACTGTAGTAGCAGTATTGGTTCGACACGAAGATGACATTCAAAGGCCAGTCCACTACATCAGTAGAGTCCTACAGCCAGCAGAGAAAAGGTATACAAGAGTGGAGAAATTAGTCCTACAGCCAGCAGCAGTACTGCTACCGAAAAAACTGTAGCATCAGTACTGGTCCGACATGAAGATGACGTTCAAAGGCTAGTCCACTACATCAGTAGAGTCCTACAGCCAGCAGAGAAAAGGTATACAATATTGGAGAAATTAGTTTTCACCTTGGTGACAGCAGCCAGAAAACTTCGCCACTATTTTTAAGCACATCAAATAGTCGTTCTCACATATCAACCTTTCAAGGATGTGTTAGGAAAATTGGATGTTCAAGGTGTAGCGATGTCCTTTTTACGAGAGTTTCGCTAAAAACGGGTTTCAACGTGTTTGTGATTTTTTCAGGTATTTAAAAATATATTTCGCGGGGTTTTGGAAAAACCCGTATTTTATTAAAAAAATGGAGTCGCCATCGGCCACTAAGGTAGGCCGGGCACCATAAAACCAGAGATTTGAAAGTTATTGGGTTCAGGAGTTGGTTACGGATGGGGAAGGATTAGCACCCCCACACCGCCCAAAATTGGTACTTTAATAATTACTGCTTTATTAATATTAAATTTTTTGGATTAAAGTGATGATTAAATTAAAACTCGGTTATAAATGCGAGTAAATTTTAAGGGCCCCGTTATTCGAGAGTAAACTGATAAACCACTATCACTACTCTTGATACTAGCCACATTTACGCTCGAATAAAATGGCACCGCATTGATAAATATTATTCCATTATGCAATCTTATAGAACAAATTTATAAACATACATTCACACTGACATGGTACTAAAGTATAAAAAACATAAATATAACAATATTAAGCAAATAATAATAATAATAATAATAATAATAATAATAATAATAATAATAATAATAATAATAATAACATGATCATAATATACCACCTTAATAAAAACAAAGTATGCACATAAATTTGGAAAAATGAGAAAAAACATGCTTTCAAAACTAAATTAATTAATTCTAATATGCTTAAACACATTAAAACACAAATATAAAATATACATGACATGCATGAAATGTAATGCTAAACTAACATAACAACATGCTAACATAAAAAACTAATACTTGACTTCTATCATGTAACATAATTTACACCCACAACTTAACATGACATTTAAATGTGATAAATAACACCACACTAACATATAACCTAACAACAAGATGAACATAAAATACATATTAAAATACAAAAACATACCAAATACAAGGAAACTAAGACACAAACAAAACGTACAAGATATGAACAAACGAACAAAGATAGAAAAGCACGATATCGTAAACTAAGCATATGTTAAAACATAAAAAACATGACTAGAATATGACAAGAGGAATAAAATAAATATGCTAGAACATCTATACAACATGAATGAATAAACTAAGTAAAATATTAACATAATGACACACATAAAAACATAAAAAAACAATAAATATACATATAACATATATATGAATGTCATTACAAATCATACTTAAAACACAAAAAAAATTAAAATATGGCTATTAACAATGCATAAAAAAAACATGGTGTAAATGACCGAAATAAAATAAAAATAAAACAGGAGACATAATTAAAAGCAACAAAAAAACAATTCAAGGACGGGATTGCAAGCTTAATGAAACTTGAAAGGACCAATGCTGTAAAATACCCAAGGGGCAAGCTCAAAGTGAAAACATTGAAAACGAGGAGGGACTAGGGGGAGATTTCACCATTTGCACGCTGCTTTTGGTTAATTTCAGGATGAAAATGAAAGTTTTTAAAAGATAGGAGGGACCAGGTTTATGATTATACCAAGGGGCACGCTCAATTTAAAAAAAAACAAAACACGAGATGGTTTATGAAGAAATTAGACCATTTTAAGAAAATAAAAACTCTATAAACCCCCTTAATTCGGCTGAATTTCAACTCTTTGACATTTTTTTAAACTCTTAGGATAAACACCCCATTCCTCCCTGTTTCCAAGCCAAAACCGAAACCCCAGCATTCAAACCCTTTCCAAGGCCGCCATACTTCTCCGATCTCGGTGAGACTTGGCCGCATCGGCCACCTCAAGCCGTCATCAACCACCTCACTGCCTGCACAAAGCAAACCCCTTAAAACCCCTCTATTGTGAACCCAAAAGCCTAGACCCTTTACCATTTCAAAACAAAAAACAAACCCTCAAACGGCTCACCCTTTAGGGTTTGTTGCCGGCCAGAAAGGGTATTTTTCAACTCAGGTAAAATCCTTTTCTCTGTTTCTTTCTTAGGTTGTGTTATTTTTGTTTACATGCATGCTTGAAAAAAGAAAAGAAAAGAGAGAAGATTACCAATGGAAACTGGTGTTTTTTTTTATTTTTGTATTTTTGGTAACTAGACTCTCATCCCTTTTATAAATTTTTAGTTGGATACATATACCTCTGTTATCTAATTTTTTTGGTAGAAGTAAAATATAAAAATAAATATTTTTTCTGATTTTGGTACTGATAACCCTATTTTGTGTCTTTTACACGTCCGATTTGGTGCGGTGGTTGGTATAGCTGGCATGGTGGTGGTGATCCCCTGGCAGGCGCATCCTTGGCTATTAGATCTGATCTGATGCAACGGCTAAGATTTCACGAGAAAGGGATGGCCCTGATGCAATCTAAAAACTGGTGGGAACGTACGAGATGAAGCCACGTGGCACCTTGGAGCCCGAAGAATCCTGTGCGTGGACGTCACGCGTGCGTGGGAGACGGATAGCCAGCGTGTGTCCTCACGCGGCCAGTTGGAATGACGCTCCCCTTTGATCGTGGCCGTTGGATCAAAACTTGATCCAACGGCTCCTAGTGGGCTGCGCAAAATAAACAGAGGGTATTAAGGTTATTAAATCTGATATGGATTAAGGTTTTAGGCCATTGGGTTAGGGTTTGGGCCGATCAGGCCATGTAAACTCAAATAGACTTGTAATATATATATATATTGGACCGTGGACTGTTTATTTTTTGGTTTTTTTAATATATTATATGCTTATATATATTATAATAATAACAATAATAATAATGCGATAATACATACGTACATACAAGCATACATTAACATATATACCACATACATTCAGACACTTACCATACATATACATATATTTGTTCACACACCCAATTAATATAAGTATACATACATTATACATACAAACAATTAAGGCATACGTAACATGCAAGCATACATACGACACACATACACTATAATAAATATTAACACGTATACATACATAATATGTATAATATGCATGCACTCACATATGTCACACAAACTTTACACACACATTAATTACACAATAATAGACATATAATATGATATGTATACATGCAACAATAATATATTAATTATTAAACTAAAGTAGATTAACACAATATTTATACATCGGATAAAATGAGTGATTACAGTTGCCCCTCTTTGTTTGTTCCCGTGGAACGGGAACAAAGCAAATATCATAAGCACTCATTTTTATCCGACTTCCCTGTTTGCAGCTTCGGAGTCACGTGTTCTTCTGGAACTCTCCGTTATTCCTTCAGGTCCTTGAGCGGTATGCACCTGAATTTAGAAATCTTGATCTTAAGAAAGACGATCCTCATAAAAGGATTAAACTAAGAAGTTGATTTTAAGAAAAATATCTTTATGGAATGATAAATTAAGGAATTAATTTTTAGAAAAATATCCTTAAGAAGGGATTGAATTAAGAAATTTGATTTTAAGAAAAAAATCCTTATGGAAGGATAAATTAAGGAATTAATTTTTTAGAAAATATCCTTAAGAAAAGATTGAATTAAGAAATTTGATTTTAAGAAAAACATTCTTATGGAAGGATAAATTAAGGAATTAATTTTTAGAAAAATATCCTTAAGAAATGATTGAATTAAGAATTTTGATTTTAAGAAAAACATCCTTATGGAAGGATAAATTAAGGAATTAATTTTTTTAGAAAATATCCTTAAGAAATGATTGAATTAAGAAATTTGATTTTAAGAAAAACATCCTTATGGAAGGATAAATTAAGGAAATAATTTTTAGAAAAATATCCTTAAGAAATGATTGAATTAAGAAAATTGATTTTAAGGAAAACCATCTAGACATCACGAGGAATCCATCAAAGGTGACGGTTCGAAAATCTAGTGACATTTTTCTTTGATCAATAGTTTTTCTTCTTTCCTTCTTTTTCCTTATTCTTATTTCTCCCTTTTTTGTTTGTTTTTTTTCTTTTTTATTATTTTTTCTTTCTTTTCTTTTTCTTCTTTTTTTCGCTTTCTTGGCTTTTCTTTTTCTTTCTGGGGTAAACATCCTTATGAAAGGATCCAACTAAAGAAGTCAATTTTAGGAACAACATCCTTAGGCAAGGATCCAACTAAAGAAGTTGATTTTAAGAAAATCATCCTTATGAAAGGATGTTATTAAAAAAATTGGTTTTTAAGAAAAACCATAAGTGATACCTTGGTTTTATCCGTCTAGAAATCCGTCAGAGTGGCGGCTCGAAAATGTTGACATTTTCTCTGGTCAAACGATCTTCTTTCTTTTATCTATTTTTCTCCTATTTTTATTTTTCTTCATTCTTCTTCCTTTCCCTCTTTTGTGTTTTTTGTGTGTTTTTTTTGTGTTTCTTTTAATGGAAGGCGACACACAAGCGCATGTCTTCTGAATCGATGCAGAGGTGCACGAAGTCTTTGCTGAAGTCATCTTCTTGGAAACTATTTGTCCGTCTTCCTGTATGAATGTTTTCCAATTAAGGATGATGCATGAGCATACCTTATGATGTAAAGATGCATATGTTCATGTAAAATGTTATTCTCACGATTTTTGGGGATGCAAAGGTGCAACCTATTCATGTAGACTCATAAGGATAAAATGATGCATGAATCCTTGTCACAGTTTTCTCAGTCATCTTAGTACTCAAGTCACAACTTGCTGGTTAGGTAGGCTTCGTCATGTGACTACAACCATTAACCATTCTGATGCTCTAATAGCTTTCGCCCCCAAAACATAGTTGCTCATTCCTTGTTCAACCTTTCAAGTCAACTGACCTCGGTCAACATCAACTCTTTACTCAAGAAAGGCTTTTGTCTTCTTCATTAATCAAAATCTTTCGAACCATTTAACATTTCAGGTCTATTCTGACTTGAATTCTTATAACTATCTCTGTTGTTTCACGGACAATGGTGCCCCACTAATTTTGGACTCGAATTCTTTCTTGTTTTTGACCCATCATACAGAGTCTCTATCTGTCTCAACATCGGGGTGAGCTAAAATGCCCTAACTCCCCCAAACCCATCTTTGAGTTCAATCTATGTCTTTGAACTTAAATGAAATACTCTAAGGGGAACCGAATCTAGGTCTCTAGGGTTTAGAACTTTTAAAAAATAAATCTAAAGAGGCAAATTGCCCGTGAATCCTCTGAAAAGAAATTGGATTTTTAAATGAACGGCAAAATTTTGAAAAAACAAACACTTTTTTTAGCTAATGCTTGATCAGAAAATCTTGACAGCTGTAGTGATACGTCAAATTGCATACCCTGAGTATCAAGTGCAAAAATGACATTAAGACAACTTACTGGCGATTGCCCCCAAGCGTATCCTGTATATAGGGGACCTCAAAAGCTGAATTGTTATCAGAAAATGTGAAATACATTCCAAGTTATTTTGGTTGTTTTTTTTCTTCTTTTTTGTCTTTTCTTTTTTTCTTTTTGTTTGGGGAATTCAACTCATCACATTCTTTTGGCTCGAGAATATTGATAGAGCAAACAACAATACCCCGATTTACTCAGCATTGTCATGAGACGAAAATATTACCATCACTCATGAAGCGATTTTTTCTCTCTTTTTTCTTCTTATTTTCTTTCTTTTTTCTTCTTTTTTCTTTGTTAGATGGTGCATTGCCATCTTATCGCTTCAGAGGAGTGCCCCAAAATTGCCACACTCTTATCCAAGACTTCGAACATGCCTATTACCAGGCTTTGAATGCGCCTATTACCAGGCTTCAAACATTGGAGTGCTTTTTCTTAGGATTTCTTCTCTCATTCATCTTAAACATGGGAGATGCCCCCTTTTTAAGTACAGTAAATTATGCTTAAGTGGGGTCATTAACGATTGACCAAAATAACTCGGAAGGTAATTACAAATTCGTCTTCGCCGCAGCCTTTGATTTCCAGTAGATGCAGGTTGCTCAAAATCGATTACCTAGGTTAAAATGATGTCCCTCGTGCAATTGATATATAGGGACACAATAGCCAGATACATGTATTTTTTGTGCAAAAAATATGAGTATGCACATGGAAAAACAAAAACTAACCCCTACCGATGAGTGCAATATTTTAACGAATCAAAGAATGAAAATCGCTTGCTAAACGTGCACAAAAATAATATGCGAAAGAAATATCATTTTACAAGACATATGCCCCTACAAAACATCTTTGCTACTTTTCGGGCCTAAAATAGTAAAGCTGACTTTGCACTACCTTTGAAAAGCATGAAATCTAGTTAAACACCTAACTAGGAAGTTAGCACCTCCCCAAAATTCATATCTGTCATTTTCCTTAAAACTTCAGATGACCGGCTTCGATCAAACTTTGGACCTTATTTTTCAGAGCTTCACAATTTTTAGTTGTGTGGCTTGTACTCCCCAAATGGTAATCACATACCGCATTGACATCATACCCCGCCGGATATGGAGGATCTTTTGGCTTGGATTGGACAGAGGCTAGCAGTTTTTTTTCGATAAGCATCGGAAGCAACTCAGTGTAGGTCATGTGAATGGGATAGAATACCTTTGTAGGTTTTATGTATCGTGAAGACTGATTACGAGGACGACCCTGGGGCTGACTGATTGGACGAGCACTCACCGTACGAATATGATAATCTTCTTCCTTTTGAGGAACTATGTTGTAAGGATCTCTTATCTTCCCCTTCATAATTACATCTTCAATGCGCTCTCCAACCCTGACTAAGTCTACAAAATTGTCGGCATGGTGGCTTACCAGACGATCATACAACACTCTTTTCAAAGTATCCACAATCATGAGAGTAATTTCACTTTCTTGAATTGGGGGGTTGAACCTAAGATGCCACATCTCGCCATTGTTGAGCATGCTGACGAAAACTCTCATCAGGCTTCTACATTAAACCTTACAGCACAAATCGATTCGGGGTCATATCTGTTATATGCCTGTATTGTTCTATGAAGGCTTTTGAAAGATCCTTCTAGGACTTGATATCTACCCGACTTAATTGATTGTACCACCGGATGGCTGCCCCAGTCAGACTATCCTGGAAACAATGGATTAAAAGCTTTTCATCTTTGACAAAAATAGCCATCTTCCAGCAATACATGGTAATATGCGCGGAAGGACACGAAGTTCCATCATATTTATCGAAATCAGGGGTCTTGAACTTCGGTGGTAAAACAAGGTCGGATACTAGGCTCAGATCACTGGCGTCATTCTCTGGTTCCTCTACAGTTTGCATGGCTTTGAATTTTTCCTCTATGAGACGAAACCTTTCTTCCCATTTCTTTTCCATTTCATTTCTAATTTTCTCGACCAAGTCCAGATCTGGCACATCTTTTTCGTAGAATGCCTTTGTATCCACGGGTTGGCTTTCGAATGTCTCTGCTTGATGACTACCGGATACCCCTAAAGGGTCAATGTATACTCTCCTAGTATGACTTGGCGTCTTTGGTTGAACCTTGTTGTGAGATGAGGTATATTCTAGCTCTTGGGTGACTTTATCTTTAACCTTTTCTTTCCCAAGGCTTTTTGCCAGCAATGCAGTTATGTTAGATACTATTGCAACTTGTGTTTGAGCGATCTGGTCGCTGAGGCTCTTTTTAGCTTCATCGAAACGGGCTTCCAAATCCTTCTGTCCTTTTTCTAAACTGACTATTCTGTCCTCCATCAATTTGCTTTGGAACCGAGTAAAGTATGGATGCTGAATGGTTGCGGCTTATATTGTAGTTTAACTGCCACAATATTTACACTATTAATATTTTTGAAGAGAAAAGTGAATGCATGTATAATGATGCAAATGTCATGATGCAATGCAAAAATATATGCAAATAAAGGTACTGATTCTGCTGGTAATCACCCTTTTGAACTATTTTCATAGGAATTAAAGGGTCCAGATTACAAAATATCAAAGAAGAGTTTTACACATAAGCCTTAGTTCTATCTCCTAACTTCTCGATATCCCTGAGCAGCTTGATGAACCTAGGTGCTTCTTTCATATCCGAGGTTATGAAAGGTCGAAGAGCTTCGGCTTCGGTTGCTAAGCCATTCACATGCCCCGCAACCTGTCGTATTTCCACCATCAGGGTCGCATATTACTGGTCTCTGTCTTGAATCATCTGGGAGGCATCACAAAGTCTTCGCCGCTAATAATTGTCTCCATCTGTGGCAGCTTCTTCGAAGACCCTAATTCTTCCCCTATAATCCTGAATGGTTACCTCGAGTGACTCAATGCGGGCTCACAACATAACAATTTCGTGCTCACTTTCCTGTAGTTCGATGAAACCATTTCTCTGATGATAGGTTTGAAAGGAGTGCTCTAACTCTGCCAGTCTCCTTTCTAACTTGGTATTCTGATCTTAACTCTGATTCAGGCTATGAACAGTGTCATTGTACAAGCTTTGCATCTCCAGTAGTATGTTCCTGCTACTCACGGACTTTCTTTTCCAAGCGGAAGAGTTCTCTCTTTCGTAGGTGATTGCTTGTTTGCCTTTATTGATCTCTTGTCTAGCTCTTTCTTTCTCTTGGTTAATAGCTTCCTTAAAAGACCGTTGTTACCTCTCCAAAAGTACTATTTTTAATGCCAATCTTACAATGTTTTTTCTTGTTTTTAGGTACATCTAGTTGTATAAGTTTGTTGAAATCATGCATTTACATAAGGAGTTTAGAATTCTGTCTATTCTAGTGTAAATGGTTGTTTTGTTGGCAATTTTGCAGGTTTGGCATAGTATTTGGCCCAAAAAAGCAACACAGGAATGAATGCCAAAGAGAATGTCGAGTGCTGTTGGCACAGATAGACCAGACAATGCCAAGCACTGGTTGGCAGAGAAGTGAATTTGATGTCATGCCAAGAAGCTGTTGGACCCCAAAAAATAAGATAAGATCAGGCTCTGAAAAGATAGCAATTGGATCAATCTCTGAAAAAATAGCGGATAAGATGGTGCCAAGATTGGTTGGCAGATTCATGCCAAGCTTGGATGCCAAGACAGTTTCGGTAGTATGACGTCAGCCCTAACCTGATCAGCTTATCACCTTATCAGCTTATCAGTTTATCATTTCAAATCTGGATAAGATGATCATTCATCTTATCCCTTGCGTATTTAAAATTCAAACTCAAGGGCTTATCCTATGATCGTAAGTGATCGGAGTGAGGAGTTGGAGTGTGACGATTGACAATTGGCCACACCAAGGAGGGTGGTTTGACCAGCTTGGCCGAGAGCCTGGATCTTGAGGGCTGCATCGAGAGACCCCTCTCGCCCATTCTATTGTTTTAAGTTGTTTTGAATTTTTTTTAATGATGGTGTATTTGGAAAACGTTTATGGTTTTTTGGTTAAATTCCTCACCATGAACTAATCTAATAGTTGGTGGGGATGTTTTGCGTTGAACACTATTTTATGTTTTAGTTTTTAATAATAAATCTGCCTTTGGCATTGTTTTATCTATCCGGTATACATTAATGTTTTCTAGATACTATGCCAAGCGAGAGCTGGCACTGTTGGCCTATTGCTCCTCAATATCTTAACAAACTTGGGGTGGCAACGAATAAGTTGTCGAATACTGAGGACAGAAGCTTCGAGAGAAGTCGTTCAAGTAGATGAACTTACTTCCGGAGTGAAATTTACCCCTTAGGAGTATAGATTGGATCTTAATCAAATTGGTTTATTTAAAAACAAACACTATAGAGATATAGGGTTTTTACATGATCAATTTAGGGCAATGACCATCGAGAGAGGCTTTGCTACTTTTGAATCTGCTCGGCAAATAATGACAAGACAAGTTGTTGTTAACGGCTGGCACGGCATGAAAAGCGTGAAAACTAGGCATTCCTTGCCAACGCTCATCGTTCATTAAAACACATTCCTTGCCAACGTCTTTACTTTTATTTCATTTCTTTACTTTTTAATTATTTTCCAAAACCAATTTCAAATCAACTTTTTCTTAAGGCAAGTAAGAATCAAGGCAATTGAATTCCAAGACAATCTATGTGGGATCGATACTCAGCTTACCAGTTGTATTACTTGCAGACCGTGTATACTTGTACGCAAAAGACTCATCTTGGCATTGTTTTATACTTTTCCAATACATATTTTTTGCCTCTTTTGCCAGCATTCACTTAGAGAGTCTACAACTGCCTTTCACTTTCGATAGCCAACTTGCAACTTTCTACCTCTTTCTCGATTGCTCGCTTGCTCTTCTCTCATTCTTCTTCAATTAAATGCATACCGTTCATTCTTTCCTTCTCTACGGCTAGGAATTGGCTTCGGTCGGCCTTCTGCACTTTTGCTTGCAGTTGGAGAGTATCTTTCTGATAAAGAGCATCCTTCTCACTCAGATATGCATTCAGCTTCCTTAGTTGCCTGATGGTCCCATCTCGTTCGTCAACCTCTAAACTTGCCTTGTAGAGCTCATCTATATGCTGTGTTTGTAAAGCCTCTATCTTCTTCTTGACTTTATCGAGTTCACTTCGCAAAATATCGGCCTCAGACGGTACTATCCTCATATGCTCCTCAAGTGACATGGTTGGTCCTTGGTCGGGTTCTTGAATTTTGTCGTTAATCCTGAGGCGCCTCTAAAGATCGTAATTCGGGGTAATTATAGGCTCGGTATCTCCTTCTACTCTGGTCCTGTAACAATGATCCCAAGCTCTCATGATGGTCTGAATCTTCTCCCTAAACTTGCCCTTAAAAAGAAACTCGCTTCGACTTAAACCGGCGGTGACTGGAACAAACTATCGCGATTCAAACTATCAGGACACCAAAAGCGGAGCACAAGCAATCCCACCATATAACCCTAACATCATCAGCCATTCATAATCTCTGCAGCTGTACAAGAAGTGACTAACCCTCCGAGCCAAGGAACTCTCCATACTATATCTTTGTCTTGAATGTTCTTAAAGATCCGGGTCCATTTCTCCCTCCCCAAGTCTTCTCGCCATTCCTTCGCTAAGTACTCCCGCAAAGGTGAAAAGTTTTGGAATAGTATTCTCGGTAAAACCCTCATCGGTGTTTTCCACATATGGCTCTGGATCCAAACCTGTAGTAGCTACGCACACCCTCTAAAACATCACTCTTCGTGCTTTCGGCTCACATTCAAAGAAATGAAAGTTTCAGTTAAAATGGCCGGTACTGGATTCGCCTTTCGCTTCATTCGCTCAAATAGGTATAGAATGGCTACTTTGATGTTTCCAAGAACCCTCGGGAAGATGACCAAACCATATATTCCTAAGGCAAGTAGGTCTATCTTCTTTACCTCATCTAGGTGCGCCGGTATGATGTCTCGGATACTCTCCCATGCAAAAACTAGGTTGTCTCCTCGAACTTGAATCAGGCCATAAACCAAATCATCACTCATCCTAGTAAAAGTTTTGAGCTTCAAAGGGTAATTCTGGTTCATCGGCCGTTTCGCATAGATCCAATCTTTCTGGACATTCTTCTGGTTAAGAAGGGTCGTGTATTCCTCCACCGCAGGCATCATATCTTGCCCGTTGAAAGTAGAGCAGCAAAAATCAGGATTCCAGAACTGGAAGATGGCTCGGAGTAAAGGTTTGTTGATCCGGACATACATCAACTGTACAATGTTGCCATAACTATCACATAATAAGTCTTGTAGTCTCCGTTCCCATCCTTCCCAAATCCTTTTAAGTTCCCGTTGGTCATTATATTGGAGACTTGCGTAGGTGTACCATGCCACTATGCGCTCGCTCGGTAAATTGTTGCCTTGAGTCATCTGATTGACTTCTGACCAATGTCTGAAAGCTGAGTTGAGTTTTTCCTTCTTAAGATACCTTTTTCCATGATGAAAGATTTTCTGGTCGGGCAAACCACTTGATCCAGTACTTTTAGGTAATGCAAATGCAATGATATATGCAAAAAAACAAAACAAAAAGAAAATGAGCCAGTACCGGATAAAATAAATAAATACATAAACAAAAAAGGCAAATTAAATAATGTAAACACAAAAACGACCCTATGTACATATCGTCTAAAAACACCTAGGCTATCCGCATGGCTCTAAAAGGGTGGGTTTTCTATATTCTCTACATGCAGTATTGGTGCTAGAAGGTACCCGAACTGTCCTTGTTGTCCCCTGCTAAAAGTACCAAGGCCACCGATCATCACCCATTATAGGCTCCTTTCAACTAGGTTCAATTCAGGGAGACCCATTCGTTTATGCCCATACGAAGGAACGATATCCTCACGAAAGCATAAGGTACTCGAGCCCCGAAGGTACTTCGGCTAGGCCCATACGGAGGAACGATATCCTCACGAAAGCACTAGCGTTTTCCCCCCACTTAAAAAGGATGGGTTTATATGCCAAATTTTAAATGTGTTAAAATGAACGCGCAATTACAACCGAATGTTAATATAATAGTCACTTTAATCCAGAACTTCCGATACTAATAAAGCGGTAATTTTTTGAAAAAAGCTCGACTCTTATTTGTTTTTAAAAAACAAAAAATGGATCCCCAGCGGAGTCGCCATCTGTAGCGATGTCATTTTTACGAGCGTTTCACTAAAAACGGATTTCAAGGTGTTTGTGATTTTTTCGGGTATTTAAAAATATATTCTGCGGGGTTTTGGAAAAAATCGTATTTTATTAAAAAATGGAGTCACCATCGGCCACTAAGGTAGGTCGGGCACCTTAAAACCAGAGATTTGAAAACTATTGGGTTCAGGAGTCGGTTACGGATGGGGAAGGAATAGCACCCCACACCGTCCAAAATTGGTACTTTAATTAATATTAAATTTTTCGGATTAAGGTGATGATTAAATTAAAACTCAATTATAAGTGATGGTAAATTTTAAGGGTCTCGTTATTCGAGAGTAAACTGATAAACCACTATCACTACGCTTGTCACTGGCCACATTTATGCTCGAATAAAAGGGCACCGCATTGACAAATATTATTCCATTATGCAATCTTATAGAACAAATTTATAAACATACATTCACACTGACATGGTACTAAAGTATAAAAAAACATAAATATAACAATATTAAGCAAAAAATTAATAATAAAAATACGATCATAATATATCACCTTAATAAAAATAAAGTATGCACATAAATTTGGAAAAAGAAGAAAAGCATGCTTTCAAAACTAAATTAATTAATTCTAATATGCTTAAACACATTAAAACACAAATATAATATATACATGACATGCATGAAATGTAATGCTAAACTAACATAACAACATGCTAACATAAAAAACTAATACTTGACTTCTATCATGTAACATAATTTACACCCACAACTTAACATGACATTTAAATGTGATAAATAACACCACACTAACATATAACCTAAAAACAAGATGAACATAAAATACATATTAAAATACAAAAACATACCAAATACAAGGAAACTAAGATACAAACCAAACGTACAAGATATGAACAAACGAACAAAGATAGAAATGCATGATATCGTAAACTAAGCATATGTTAAAACATAAAAAAAAACATGAAATAAAAACATAAAAACAAATGAGTAATACAAACATACTGAGACCACACATAGAATATGACAAGAGGAATAAAATAAATATGCTAGAACATATATACAACATGAATGAATAAACTAAGTAAAATATTAACATAATGACACACATAAAAGCATAAAAAACAATAATATACATATAACATATATATGAATGTCATTACAAATCATACTTAAAACACAAAAAAACATGTTGTAAAGGACCGAAATAAAATAAAAATAAAATAAGAGACATAATTAAAAGCAACAAAAAAATAATTCAAGGACGGGATTGCAAGATTGATGAAACTTGAAAGGACCAATGCTGTAAAATACCCAAGGGGCAAGCTCAAAGTGAAAACATTGAAAACGCGGAGGCACTAGGGGGAGATTTCACCATTTGCACGATGATTTTGGTTAATTTCAGGACGAAAATGAAAGATTTTAAAAGATAAGGGGGGACCAGGTTTGTGATTATACCAAGGGGCACGCTCAATTTAAAAAAAAACAAAACTCGGGATGGTTTATGAAGCAATTATACCCTTTTAAGAAAATAAAACTCTATAAAACCCCTTAATCTGGCCGAATTTCCACTCTTTGGCATTTTTTAAACTCTTAGAATAAACACCCCATTTCTCTATGTTTCCAAGCCAAAACCGAAACCCCAACATTCAAACCCTTTCCACGGCCGCCATACTCTTCCAGTCTCAGCGAGACTTGGCCGCATCGGCCACCTCAAGCCGTCATCGACCACCTCCCTGTCGGCATAAAGCAAACCCCTTAAAACCCCTCTATTGTGAACCCAAAAGCCTAGACCCTTTACCGTTTCAAAATGAAAAACAAAACCCTCAAAAGGCTCACCCCTTTAGGGTTTGTTGCTGGCCAGAAAGGGTATTTTTCAACTCATGTAAAATCATTTTCTTTGTTTCTTTCTTAGTTTGTGTTATTTTCGTTTACATGCATGCTTGAAAAAAAAAGAAAAAGAGAGAAGATTACCAATGGAAACTGGGTTTTTTTTTTATTTCTGTATTTCTGGTAACTGAACTCTCCTCCCTTTTACAGATTTTTAGTTAGATACATATACCTCTGTTATCTGATTTGTTTTAGTAGAAACAAAATATAAAAATACATACTTTCTGATTTTGGTACTGATAACCCTATTTTGTGTCTTTTGCACGTCCGATTTGGTGCGGTGGTTGGTACGGCCAGCATGGTGGTGGTGATCCCCTGGCAGACGCATCCTTGGTCGTTGGATCATATCTGACCAACGGTTAGGATTTCACGAGAAAAGGACGGACCTGATGCAGTCTCGAAACTAGTGGAAACGCACGAGATAAAGTCATGTGGCACATTAGAGCCTGAAGAATCCCGTGCGTGGATGTCACGCACATGTGGGAGACGGACAGCCCGCACGTGTCCTCATGAGGCAAGCTGGAAGGACGCTCCCCTTTGATCGTGGCCGTTGGATCAAAACTTGATCCAACGGCTCCTGGTGGGCTGCGCAAAATAAAGAGAGGGTATTAGGGTTATTAAATCTGATATGGATTAGGGTTTTAGGCCATTGGGTTAGAGTTTGGGCCGATCAGGCCATGTAAACTCAAATGGACTTGTAATATATATTGGACCGTGAACTGTTTATTTTTGGGTTTTTTTAATACATTATTTGTTTATATATATATATATATAACAACAACAACAACAACAACAATAATAATAATAATAATAATAATAATAATAATGCGATAATACATACGTACATACATACATACATACATACGTACATACAAGCATACATTAACATATATACCACATACATTCAGACACATACCATACATATACATATATTTGTTCACATACCCAATTAATATAAGTATACATACATTATACATACAACCAATTAAGGCATACGTAGCATGCAAACATACATACGACACATACACTATGATAAATATTAACACGTACACATACATAATATGTATAATATGCATACACTCACATATGTCACACAAACTTTACACACACATTAGTTACACATATAATAGACATATAATATGATATGTATACATGTAGCAATAATATTTATACACCGGATAAAATGAGTGATTACACAAGGGCAGACGTTAAAATGAAGGGTGGAACTTAGTGAATTCGGAATTGAGTATCGACCACAGAAAGCGATCAAGGCTCAAGTTTTTGTTCGAATTTGTCGCGGAGTACAAATTTATAGCCCAAGCAACTTCGCTCCCTGAAAAAGCCAGCATTAGTGAGAAGGATCAAGAGGTACAACAGCTTTCCCTGGTCGAAAGAGAACATGTTACAAGTACCCAACCCTAGACTTTACATGTCGATGGGTCAGTAGCTATTAGTGGAGCAAGAGCAGGCGTGCTGTTAAACGCACCCAATGCAAGAGAAGAATGGCAATATGTGCTCAGCTTCGCATTCACCCTATCCAATAACACGATAGAGTATAAAGCTTTGATAACGGGTTCAGAGCTTGCGGTAAGGCTCAAGGTAAATTTACTATCAGGCGAATATGAAGTTCACGATGAAACACTCATCAAATATCATTAGAGGGTGAAAGTTCACAACAATTCTATTTATTTTTACGCATTATATTATCTGCGATTATTTTATTTTATCTCATATGCGGTAAAATTTTGTGAAACTAATCTTTTACAATGCAAGACTATTAGGACACTTTAGTCAGTACTCCATAACACAAATACCTAGATGAGACAGCGCTAGAGTAGACACTTTGGCAAGATTAGCAACCACACTCAAAATCCAAATGAGGGGTAGGTTATTGATGGAATATCAAGAGTACCCCTATTTCACAGAAGAAAGCCAAGTGTGTCAACTTGATACAGAAGACACCTGGATGACTCCAATTATGGCACACATTAAAATGGAAAAGTTGCTCGATGATAGGACCCAAAGACTTACATTAGTGCGATAAGCCGCCCAGTACGCTGTTATCAATGACACTCTATATAAGAGATGGTTTACGCAACAGCTTTTGCGATGCTTAGGACCTGAAGAGGCCAAGTTGGTGCTACAAGAAATCCATGAAGGAGTTAGTAGACACCATCCGATTTTGCATTCCTTAGCCAAGAAAGTAATTAGACGGGGCTACTACTGGCCACCAATGCGAAGAGACGCTAAAGAACTCATAAGCAAGTGCTTGCCTTGTCAAGAGATTTCCCTAATCCCGAGACAACCAGCCATATTAATTAACTCCATCACAAGTCTTTGGCCATTCACGAATTAGGGTATTGATATCTTAGGCCCATTTCTATTAGCAATAGGTCAACAGAAATATCAGGTAGTTACGGTGGATTATTTCACCAAATGGATAGAGGCAGAGTCGCTAGCAACAATAATAGAGAGGCAAATAGAGAACTTCTTATAGAAATCCATAATTTGCAGATTTGACATTCCCCATACAATAATCACAGATAATGGGACTCAATTCCAGAAAAGATTCAAGGAATTCTGTATGGGTTTCCACATCACGCTGACCCAAAGTTTAGTTAAACCCCCGTAGATGAATGGTCAGATTAAAGCGGTTAACAAGAAAATAATGCCTGAGCTTAAAAGAAGGCTGGCGACGCAAAGAGAGCGTGGGCAGAGGAATTGCCAAGATTATTATGGGTGCTTCAAACAACTTCTCACACTGGCCCATGTAACAAATACTTTAAACATATGCTCACAACATCACTGTTATATCATTTCTCTCTTCCATAGATGTAAATATACCTATATTAAATCCCTAGCTAACCTAAACCAGGAGAGACACCATTCAATCTCGCATACGGTATAGAGGCTATCATACCAACGAAGATAGAGGTTCCCACATATAGAACCATGCAATATGATACTGATACAAACAATGTGGCCATCCGAATACTTCTTGATATGCTCGAAGAAACTAGAGCCAAATCAGAGATAATGATAGAAACAAGGACCAAGTTGTTGCGAACTACTATAACTCGCGCGTAAATAATAAGCAATTCTGGATGGGCGACCTGGTATCAAGGAACACGAAGGCTAGTAAACCACCAACTGAGAGGGGAAAGATGGCCCCCACATGGGAAAGATCGTATCAAGTTGGCAAGGTGATCGGATTTAGAGCATATAAACTTACTAAATTCGATGGAAAAAAGGTTCCAAGAACATGGAATGCCAGGCATCGAAAAAAATTCTATCTTTAAAATTTCTATGGATTATTTAATACAAGCAATATGCACAAAATGTTAGCTACATTTGGTGTCTAATGTTCCAAAGCAAGTGAGCCAAAATAAAACAAGCTATCGTATGAGCGTCAGCCACTTTCAAAAAGTGCGCATAAAGAAATTAGCTCGACGATCGCCGCTTCCAAAGAAAGCTAGCCAAAATAAAACAAGCTGTCATATGAGTGTCCGCCACTTTCAAGAAGTGTGTATAAAAGAATTAGCTAAATGATCGCTACTTTTAAAGTAAGCGAGCCAAAATAAAACAAGATGTCGTATGAGCGTCTTCCACTTTCAAGAAGTACGCATAAAGGAATTAGCTCAACGATCACCGATTCCAAAGCAAGCGAGCTAAAATAAAACAAGGAGTCGTATTGAGTGTCTACCACTTTCAAGAAGTGTGCATAAAGAAATCAGCTTAACGATCTCCGCTTCCAAAGCAAGCAAGCTAAAATAAAACAAGGAGTCGTATGAGCATCTGCCACTTTCAAGAAGTGTGCATAAAAGAATCAGCTCAACGATCGCCGCTTCTAAAGCAAGTGAGCTAAAATAAAACAAACAGTTGTATGAGCATCTGCCACTTTCAAAAAGTGTGCATAAAGAAACTGACTCAATGATCGCCGCTTCCAAAGTAAGTAACACGAAACAACAAAACATGTACACCGGAACTAAGTTAACAAAGTCGCTCCAAAATTAACAAAATCGCTTATAGCACACTGTAGTATAACTTGAATATGAATAGTCTTCATTCGCAAAAGAAGACACTAATTTATATTGCTCATAACAACCAATAATCAAGCTATTTATACGCAAGACTGACAAACATACGAAAAATACATTATAGCCAAACCTATCTTACCCAGGGGATAGGAGCCCTCTCAGCCCTAGATAAAAACGCAGTACGTAACCCACTCCAAGATGTTAATATCACTCCATGAAAAGAAACGTAAAGCAAAATCACTAGCGAACTCATAACTAAAGAGGGCAAGATGTTATTCGCATATCACTATTTCAAATGGAAGAATACGAGATACAAACACTAGAGTATAACCATAATTCCAAATTAACTACCCATTCTCCATACATTCTTTCCCCACTAGGGGGCAAGGGTTCACCATAAAGAAAGACAACATGAAAAATATAAAACTGCAATAATACAAAATCCTTCATGATCCGCAACTTCGCTTTCATTTCTGATCTCACTAATACCATACAACTGACAACAAATATGTGATTCATAACAAATAATATAAGCATTATCTATTCAAAGAAAACAATCTTGTTCGCGAATCCAAGTATGCAAATAGGAACATCGCAACCAATAAATACAACATGCGGAGAAAACAAAAATTTATCCATTAAAATATCAATTCGTATGCGAATGAGTCGATAAAAATTAAGTGACTATAGCATCTCCGATACTGATAAAACATACGTTCTTGTACAAACAAGAATAAATAAAATATTACAATCATAGACCCATGTAAGGGAAAAAGAGAGAACACTTGACAATATTCCTAGCAAGCTCAAATTGGAAAAGCCCATAAATTGACAACAACTTCTCATGTTGAGAAAGAAAAGCAGGTCCCTTAATGCAACATAAAAAATGCACGGAGATGATGCATATTTCTTCTATTTCTATTTCAGCTCCGCTGTAGGGACCATCAGGTGCGAACAGTTCATTATCACAGTTGCCGACGCCACAAGCACCACAACCAATAAATAAAGAGCCACCTTGATGATATATATATATATATATGGTAACATGGCCAATGCCCATCACAATCACAGGTCTAAAAAAATAACATGTATTGGCCGCGTCCCAATATAGTTCCAAACACCAACACATAGTGGCATTCGGAGAGCCTTGCTCTCAATATACCCTGAATACATCATATGTTGGCATTTTCACCACAAATGGCTATAAATAGCCTTCCGAATACTATTGTTTGTTGATACAAATAACCCAGATGCTAAATGACACTCCCCCAAGATTTTTAAAACAAAGTTTTCTCATGTTCCCTATCATTACAAATATATTTTCTTGTCCCCTCAAATCAGAACAAACAAAGTTGCAAAATAAAAAAATAGAAGAAAGTCCGCACGCAAAAGATTTAGCTATTCCTAAGTCAGTTTGCCCCAACATACACTTAAATGGTCCTATTTATAGTAGGAGAGTGAGAATACTAGACCAAGCCATTTTGGTTCCTAATATAAAAAATATTAAGATAAACATCAAATTTCTAATCAATAAATGCATGAATACCCGCATTACCTACCAAATCCCATCGTACATCGCACGTCAAACAACAAAGTTACTTTTTACGAATCTATTTTTAAAAAAAAGCAAAATTCTTTTTCAACACCAGCACATAATAACCAAGAAAATACTAAATAAAGCATCGCGAGCTACAAAGAAAACGACAGCACAAATAGTGACAGCCTACATAGATAGTCATAGTCCTTTTCGTAACTCAAACCTCAAGCAACAAAATTTATTCCACAAAAGAAGATTTAGCAAAATAAAGCAAATTACAGTCAGAGCTAATATGATGTCAGAGCCACTTCGAACTCATTAGTCACATTTTAACCAAACGACCTACTACCTCAACATGATATTCAAGAGTATTGCAGTTAAAGAAATTAAAGAACTTTCTAACAAACATCAAAAGAAAGTAGCAAAATAACTCTTTAGCATTCAAAAGAGAACCACCTTCATACAAAAACGTATAAATATAGGCGACACTAATAGTTATATACTTTTACTATTATCGCCCGACATGCCGCTACCATCTATTACACCCGCAGCATCACTACGATCACTAACGGGGGATACTGCATTTGGATCAGAAGTAGGAGAAACCACAACATCCCTATACATTACAGCAAAGATTTCCCACAAAGGTCTAGAAGGATTCTTCACATCGAAGTCAGCAACTACTCCGTAAAAGACATCAAAGTCTACAACGCTGACATCCAACAGGCTATGTGCTAATTGGAAGCTGAAAATGGCAGCATCGTGAGCTTTGTCTATTCCTTCAATTATGAAGGCAGAGGTCGTATCCGCAACTGCCTTTACTTTCTCGGCCACATCAACATTATGGGTAGCTTTCAGCACCATAATCGTTAGCCTTCTCATGAAATTCACAAAGCTTTCATCTACTGTATTCTTTGACTGTACTAGCTTTTCCCTCAAGCCCTGAATCTCAATTTTTAAACTTTGTTCAATAGCTTGAAGCATCTTATTCTTAATTCTAAGAGTGCGGTTGAACTCAGCTTCTTTTTTGGAAATCTCCTCCGTATGCTGTCTATGCAACTCCCCCCACACAGCCAGATGTCAGCTTCATATTTATTTCGTAGCTCCTCAAAATGTGCAATATAACCCTCCACATTCGACCGTAGCTTTTCACTTTCCTCAATGAGGGCAGCATAACCTTCTGCTTTTAAGCGCAACTGTTTGTTTTCTTTAAGGAGAGCCTTCGTGTTTATCTCGTCGTTAAACTAAACACAGCGCAACTCATGAATAAGGCTCCAACCCCTTCAACAGTCCTCCTGATACTGCTGCAAGGTTTCGAGGCTCCAAAACTACCATAATATAACTCAAACAGCCTCCTAGAAGCAGATTTAGGATGGAACCACCCCTTTACCTTTGTAACACCCATCCAAGGAAAGAATGCCTCCTAAGGAGCCAGAGGCTCACAACTTTCAACAGGAGAAACAACCATAGACAATGGCACCAAAAGAGTTATCACAGCCTCTGACAAATTCACAACCTCAGCAGATGCGGCCATAAGGGTACATTTTTTGCGAAACAATGAACAAGAATAGAGTCCGTGATAGTTACCCCTACGAAGATATCCACGAACAAAAATTTATTGCAAAATCAAGTAGTGAAAGCACCAAACCAAATGCAACAACACACTAATTAACACACCTAAAAATGCACAGAAAACAAGCAAAGCAATAGCCAAACTAACAAAAATAGTGTCCAAAATGACATCAGTTGCAATCAAACAAGGAGGGCCTCAACGTTCAGCAGCAATAGGGGAGATATCGAAGTCGAGCCTTGGTAAATCCTCAACAATCCCAGCGTCAAATGTGGGCCTTGATCCTAACGTCTTGTCTTCGGTAACAAAAGGCATTTTCTAGAGCTATAAGTTCTCATATGCCTTGCTACGCTTTCCTGGCCCATTTCTACAATATCCACTGAGGCCCATGCAGAGACATCTTTAATAACAGGCAAAGCCGTCAGACAAGAAGCAATAGGAATTACGTCTATAGAAGACGTCGCTGCAATGGTTGAGGCTAAAATAGAGTACGAACTAATTCTTTCGCTATTTAAAGCCTCTGAGGATGACACTTCCACCAAATTTGGTGAACCCAGTTGTTCATTAACAGACATAGAAGCCGACATATCTGACGACGAAGCCAAACCCTTCAATTCACTATCAGCAGGCTACAAAGGGGAAATCACCACCCCTACACACAAAAGAAAACGTACATTAAAAATAAAAAAAAATAGGCATATATAAATAAAGAAAATTTGTTCTTCCCAAAAGACTATTGTAAACCAATACCTCTATCCATTCGCCTCTTTGTCCTGCATTCCAAATGCACACAGCTTCCTTCATCCCTTGAATTGGACACAATTCCGAATTGGAGACTACCCACTTTTTCCCTGGATAGGCTGACACTAACACAACCCATCGGAGCAGCAGAAACGACTTTTCTGCTAACCCCACCTGGGGGAGCATTTTCTTCACGATACTTCCAGGGGCGAGTGTGAATGCCAACATACTCAAAAAAAATTCTTCCACTCGTCCATCACCCTCTTCACCAAAAGGCCAAGTCTCCGTACGAATGGGCACACCTGCCAAAGAACCCTTGGGGAAAATATTCAAATCTACTTTATCCCAACCATTGGGACTCTTTCCCTCTAGGCATTGCACCCAGATATTTCTAAGAGTGCATATTTCTTCACAGCGCAACGACGGATCACTCTCTAACCTCATGAGAAGTCTTAACTCAGCATGAGACATTTTTTGCACGTCAGGCGGGGCAACCCTATCCTTCGATGGTTGAGGCAAACAACGGTAAACAGAAAATCCCCAAAACACACTCTACTTTAATATACTTTGTCCTATCCAATCGAAGATTCACAACATAATTACTCATCACCAATGCCCTCCCTATACGATGACCAATGCTTATGAGGCCCTTCGCGTTCTTGTCATGACTAGCCATTACGTTATAACAATAACGAAAATGTTAATATAGGGCTCATCCCCATAGATTTTGCAATTTAAAAAATAGGCCATCAAAGTCCACCAGCTAGCACCACCCAATTGACCCGGCGCCGCATCAAACTAGTTCAACCAATCTACGAAAAAAGAATACAGCGGTAGATGAAACCCAACCTCAAAAATATAAAGAGGAACCAAACACCATGACTTCCCTTCATCGAAACAAGCACTCAGGTGATATGACCCATGCGACAAACTAAACCGATAGCGAAAGTTGTTAACAACGCGAAGGCCTCGACACTTCAGCGTTTTTAACATCTCATCCCCTCAGTAGTGAAAACTACTTTATCACTCACCACAATAGAGGAGCCAGCCATCAGAGTAAAAAGCAAATATCCCCTTTTCTTCAAAAACCAATAGAGAGAGAACATAATCAAGAGCCGTGTCGTCTTCAACACGCTTCGCTGATACAGAGGTTTATTATGTGATGTTTCATATATAGCGATTTATCCTCAAAGGAAAACTGGCCGGTTAGTCACAAAAATTTATTACGTGGCTCATTATCTATACCCTCAGCATCTCAAGGTTATACATATATCTATATATGTATATATAACTCTCAAAAACTCGCGCCTAATGAATCTTCCTCTAAATCCCTCAGGTTAGCCAAGGTCATTTTATAACCTTCTCTCACCTGGCCAGATGGCCCATGAAGAATGAACGATATCGCGAACAACATAACACAAAAGACGTTCGGCAATCAACGTGATTGATCATTGCGGACTGCCACGCACGTGTTCGCCCGCGAACTATACGATGCCCTTCGCAAACCTATGGCGGACAAGCAAAGCTACAAACAACATCGCATTCGACGATGACATGACTATGCATGTGATTGCCATGGACGAAAAAGCGAACTCAAGACGTCAAGTCATAGCTAGTCCAATCAAAACGCCACGACAACTCGATCATGACACATGTCCAAGTAGTATAAAAGGAAACATGCAGCAGGAGAAAGGGGAGAGCCACGACCAGAGATATCATCGTCCACAAAACAGTGACAATACACAAACTCCGACTCAGAATGACCGTCCAGACCACCACCGGACCATCGTCTCCGACTCTTGTTCACAATAGATTACTTGAGCTCGACTCGATAATTATAAAATCAAATATTTTTTTCAAATCAAACTCAAATAGCTTACGAGCATAGATGTCTCATTATAGATGTGATCGCATATATCAAGTACACTTTCTCTTCACAAGTTACATTTCCCTCAAAGAACAAAGCGTATACGATTTAGTTACAAGGAAAGAAAAAATTGTTTTTCAAAGGATAGATGGAGGCTTTCCATAAATATGGCAGTTGACTTTTTTTTCACGAATATGATACAAATAAAATTATTTACACAATTCAGACTTGTATGTCGCACTGGAAACGCGGCTGCTGACTGCTTGGCCAAATTGGCAGTGAGGGATAACTTCGATCCCATTCCTTTCCTACACCCTCCAAGTGTAGTGCACCCCATTTTGCAAGATGAGAGAGTAGATAGTTGATTGTTGATTTGTTGCTTGTGATTTTTTGACGAGGTTATCTCGAATGTTATTTTGTATTTATTATCATGTGTACTCTTTTCTTTCACCTAAGTTTAGGGAGGTTTTTAACGAGGCGCATGATAATAATTCCATTTTTTTACCAAAAAAAATATTTACACAAATATTGTACTTTGAACAGTAAAAGTGAAATCGGTGTGCACTCAATTCGACTTCACTGTTCATTCCAATTTTTTTATTAAAAAATAATGAAAATAGACGGTGGGAATGCACTTTACACAGAAAACATTGTTTAAAGTCGGATTGTAGGTGATCCGAATTTAATTTTTTTAATGAAGAAAACAATATTTAAAGGGAATGTAATCAACCCGACTTCAATATTACTGTAATAAATGTCATAGATCTGAAAATAAAATAAAAGATGCCGCACTTAAAGAATTTTTTTAGCGGCAACATTGCAGCTATTCAGCGAAGGATAATGAATGGTGGGGCATTTATTGTTTGTTCCATAATTTTTGTTTAAAGGTGAAAGAGATTAGTCTTCAATTCTTTCTCCATCTGAGTGGCCTACTTAACTTGGATTCTAAGTTATATACGTCTTTCCTCCTAAGATAAGCAAACATCACATCGGTATGTCTCTCATTGTAAAGGGTGTGAATATTTACAGATTTGAATACCAATTCTTTACCTATCCACCATCAAATTGCTTCAATTTACACGATAAAGAAATAACATGAAAAGGGATTTTGATGAATTGACATGGCCTCAAATTTCTCAGCTGCAGCACCCTTATCTTGTCCCTTTCTTATTACATTCCGTATAATGAAGAAAAGAATAGATGAAATGGATCAACGTGCTGCAATCAAATATGTACGTGTTCATTGTTTGATACTCCTACATGTTTCGTATTTATCCACCAGAATATTGGATTTTAGACTCCTATAAAGGGTCTCCAAAATTGTTTATCATCTCAATTATCAGATTCATTTTTGCAAGCAAGGGAATTGCACCGAAAGTTTCTCACTTTTATTTTCTTTTTTATCAAAATCCTTAGCTTTTCATGCTTTGCTTAATAATAATTCGTTTATGAAAAGAAGAAATCTAACTTTGTATGTTTGCTTGAATAGTGTTGAAATATGAAAGATGGGATGGCAGTGCAAGCAGAGAACTGAGAGCAAAATCAACCTCAGGGAGCTCCCAGCAAATCCGGGAAACCTTAAACTGTAAATATGATTATGAGTATGAGTATGAGTAACCAGAGATGAACAAGCAATGGCGGGTGACGATATCATTGGTTTTGTCATATTTCAGATTAAGGTCTCCAAGATTTGCATTTGAGCTTCTTGGGGTTCATTGATTCTGCTATCAGCTCTGCTTGCACTGCTCTTTCATTGTTTTAACCTTTAATTTCATCAGAAACGAAAAACAAACACTGAAAAGCAAGTTTCTTATTCCAATGAACATTTCTGTTCAACTTTCGGTTCACTTTCCTTTCATGCAAACATGAACCAATCTTCATCTGCTCTGCAAATCACAAACTGAAGAGCATATGGATCAACAATTTTTTCCCAGTTGAGGAAGATTTTTTTTTCTCTAGAAATATTGTTTGATAAATGAGTGGAAGAAATGGTTTCTCTGTTTTACGCAAAAAGGCCAGAGCATTTGCTTTTATTTCTTTGCTTCTAATGTTTTTCATTTTCTTCCCTTGGTAATAAAATTTGCTTTTGGTTGGGTTGGCGTTCAAAATGATTAATTGATTAGTTTATTTAATTAAATTAAAATTAAGACTAAATTAATAGTAATAATTAATAGAGACCAAATGTATAGTTATATAAATTTTTATTAACTGTCATTCTTAGTTGGGTGGTCAAAATAGAAACGACCCCATAATTAGGTAGTCATCTGTAGAGTTTACTCTTAAATTAATTGTTTAAAATAATAGTTTTTTTTAATTTTAGCTCATAATCTCAAAAATGTCTGATACGACTCTGTGTATACTTTACGAATTAATCCTTATACTCTAATTTAATTCATGGCTCTCTAACAAACTCTTGTACACCTAGCTATGGATAAAACCAAATACAAATTTGATAGGTCATGTTCTACTATAGGTTGTTGTACTATACATAAGTTGTATGCTATATGACATTTTAAAATTTTAGTGACTAAAACATAAATTTAGATAGATGTGAACATCTGTGTAGTTTCATCCGAGAAAACCGAGAGTAGGAAACGATATCTATATCAATATCGGTGAGTAGTATAATAAGAAGCCATAACTGACACTAACACACTGACACTGTTCAAAATCTCCTAACAAAATAAGGATGTTTGGTTTATGCAGGACTAAATTAATGGATTGGCCCAGAAATCATCCACAGGATCATAGTAGTGTTCATGGTGGCTGCGCCACAACTGAGAATTTGGCGACACTGCTTCACAATCGAAACCTTCAGCTATTAATGGCTGCTCCAAAAAACTCAGGATCTCCCAATAGTTTTCAGATGAAACAAAAGTTTCCCTCATGCTATAGCTGTTATCAACATCCACAGTTTGGTGGAAGCCTGATGGTTCTGGAAAGTCAGCCATTGTAGGAATATTCAGCAAGTTTGAGGAATCAGCATCACACGAATTCTCCTCATTACTGGAATGAGTTTCTGTGGTTGCTGATGCCGAGTTGTTATTCTCCAATATTACCCTTTTCTTCAGGCGAGTGTTCCAGTAGTTTTTGATATCGTTGTCAGTTCTGTTCGGAAGCCTTGCGGCTATAGCTGACCATCGATTTCCGAGCTTCTTCTGAAGGTGGATTATGGTTTCTTCTTCTTCCCTGGTGAAGTTTCCACGCCTTATATTCGGCCTCAAGTAATTCATCCACCGAAGCCTGCAACTCTTCCCTGATCTTTGCAAACCTACAAATCAAAACCAACTGCATATAATTAACACTCCAATAAAATAATCTTGACGAAATTAAAGTTTTTTCATTACATCTTGTTCATCAAAGTGATGAACATACCTGGGCATCTCGTTCCAATTCCAAATTCCATATCTCATGATATAAGCAACCAGCTTCTGGTCTTCATCTGGAGTCCATGTTCCTTTCTTTACATATGGTTTTCTCACCATCTTTCAGAATTCAGACTACTCTGCAACTTAATTCTTCAACTACTTATGGAACTTGAACGTCTGATCAATTCCATATATATATTTATACGGTGTTCTCAAAGATCATAGTCTTGCGATCAAACTAGTCAAAGGCGAAAGCGGTCCTGTACGTTATTAATTAATTAGTACGTTCCTTCCAATCAAAATGCTTCCGTTAACATATGAATGAAATTAGTTTTTTGTCTAAAATTTGGGGATATATATATATATATACTTGGAATTAAGATAATATAAGATCATGGCTGATGACTGGCATGGTCTAAATTAACTGAAACCTTTCATGAATGCATAATCCGTCGATGATTCCTTAACCTTAACCCTAAACCTAATTTTTTAGAGTAGGAACATAAATAAGAGCATCAAAAAGGGATAGATGATTTCTATTCAGTTCAAACATGATTACTCTAGATGGAGACACATCTTTTTATGATCAAAAGAGATTTTTAAAATATTGATTATTGTTAGGAATTTGGTATGCTGCAAAATAACCAAAGCGATAACGACATAGACCAAGACATGCACAAGAGACAAGATATAACGTGGTTCAGCATGGCCTACCTCCACGGATGAGAGAAATCAATTCACTATCAACATAGAGAACCCGAAGAGTACAAATACATGATAACTCATCTCTACAACATAGGCAGAGAACCTAAAAGTAATTATATATCTCCAGTGTAATTCCCCTCTCTCTCATTCTCTTGTATAATTCAAAAGGTTAAACATAGTCTATATTTATAGACCCAAATACTTGGTCACAACAAAATCTTATTCAAGAAGATCTCCTACCTAAAATAGATATTTACTCATTAAAGTAAATCCTAATTACGAAGTAATCTTCAACTACTAGAATTACAATAAAACCAAACTTAATTACCAATTAGAATTTGAGTCAAAATATAACAATTTTAGATTAGTTTAGTCCAGTTAATTGATCATACCAGTAAATTTGGACATTTCATTCCAAACGACATATCTCGTAATCAAAGCGAGTAGTTTTTCATCAACATCACGAGTCACCACTCTTCCCGTTTCAGACTAATTTGTAACTCAAATCTTCAACCACTCGGGGAACTAGTATCTTTCAGTTCCTTCTATAATATTTAGATCGGTTGCGGAATGATCCGAAGATTCTAATCATCCAATTAATCACTTGTCAAAGACGCGGATTAGTAAGTAAGTTGTAATTAATTAGTAGGTTTGTTCCTAGATTGTGACTTATGTTTGAATCTCATTCACAGTAAATAGTTTACTTGGAAAAAAATGTATGAGGGAGTCTTTTTATACTCCATTTATAATATGGATCCAGAAGTCATCCATGAATGTACATTGCATTTGGATGCAACTGTTGGGGAAAAAAAGACAAGAAAATGTTTGTCTAGCATGTGAATATTGTTTTGTCTAAAATTGGGGCTGCGATATATTTAATCAAATATTTAATTTCATGGATTCTTGGAATCAAGTAGAGAGACAATCTAAACTTGACATGGTCTAAATTGTGTACTTTCTAGTATCCTGGGAAGTCATATATATTGGTTATGGATTTTATTTTTATATTTTAGTTCAGTAGTATTTAAACAAAAGAAAGCACCAGATCAGCCAAAGTAGCAAGGAAACGGATGGAAATTCCATGCCCCCAATATATTCCCCCACGCGTGCCCTTTCAAGGAAATCACGCCACAACTATACCAACTGCAACACGAACAAAAATCTTTTTTTTTGTGTGTGTCGCTATATATATTCTAACATTAAAAAAATAGACTCTACACTAAATATTAATTTTAAATTTGTTGTTTAATGTTAGAACATACAAAAAATATTAGAAAAGACAAAAAAATTATATTCTCACAACACAATAAAAATCTTTCATTCCCCTACAGACCGAGAACACTTCAGTAAAACGTGTTTCTGGCCATGAGTAGAACTTTTTTGTTTTTTTTCAATGCCCTATTATACTCGCACACTACAAAAATTGACTTAAAATTTAGGATTTATAAAATTTTTGGTAGGGTGTAATTTAGGATTTAAGATTTAAAATTTAAGATTATGGCTTAAAATTTAATTTTTTAGTGATTGAACATAAAAATAGACACGAAAAAAGGCCGAAGAATTTTTGTTCTCTGGCCATTCACCAATAAAATCATCCAATACAACCAACAAACCCTATACAAGGATCAATCAATCAGATCAAACCTATCTATATGCCAAAAAAATAAAAAAAATACAAGTTTAGTTTCATACTAGTATCCTTCTTGACACGCAAAAACAGAGCATCAATCGTCTGAGGAGCCCATCCATGCAATCTCAAGTTTCTTTCCTGCCAAACTAAGTAGTTGACACAACACCATGAAAGCCGCAAATTGCTTGCCAACAAGCTTTTACCCTTACCTCTCGACTGCATCCAGATCAGCAAACAATCCATCTACTATGTGTAAATTGCAGACCACACTGCTCGAAAACCATCCCAAAAACTGCTGTCGCGTAAACCCACATTCAACAAACATATGATCTCTCGATTCTACTGCTTCATTACACAGTAAACATGTGGGGTCAACAACACACACCCATGAGAGCAATCTAAATTTCGTAGGCAATCTGTCAAGGACTATCAACCAAGTTATGAAGGAGTATCTTGGAATAGGACTACCCCATACAATCCTAGGCCAAGGTACCTTCTCTTGGTTGTGCCGGAGTTCTTCCCATATCAACCTCGCCTTAAAGTCCCCCTAAAATCTTAGTCATTTGAAACCATAACACCCGCAGTTTTAATATTTTCTTCCAAGCCCAACTATGATGGCATTTAGCTTGAATCTCCCATAACGAGTTTCCCTTCAGCATGTACTTATTCACTCAAGCAACCCATAATGAGCCAGAACAAGCTAAAATTAACCACAGACACTTCATGAGACATGCCCTGTTCTACACATACAAGTCTTTGATCCCCAAACCTCCCTCCTTCTTAGGGTAGCAAACATGCAACCAGCTGACTCGTGCACCTCTAGCAGATCCACACTCCCCTTTCCACAAAAAAGAGCCAAAGAGTGACTCAATCTGCTTGATTACTTTCGTAGGAAGAAAAAAAATACGACCCCAAAAATTATGAATGCTTAACACCACCGCTTGAATCAGTTGCAGCCTCCAGCAAAGGAAAGACACTTAGAGGGCCAACTAAAAATCTTCTTCGTTATCTTGCCCACCAAGCTCTCACAATCTACCTTCTACAAGTTTCGAGTCACAAGGGGAACACCCAAATACCTAACTTTTTGGTTTATTGTTTAAGTAAACAATTATTTAATTCATTGTTTATATAAAAATTAACTTTTTGGTTTAATCACGGGTATTCGACTCATTGGTAAACTAATCTGGATCAAGTTTTGCAGAGGTCCAATATAAGGGCAACCCTTCTAACTCAATTTTCTACATTCACGATGATAAGATTTGAACTCATGATCTTACTTATGGGATCTAATGCATCATCCTATTAGACAAACTGATTGTTAGTTAAATAAAAGGATAAAGTTCACAAATAATCACTGAATTTTAATAAATTATTCAATTCGGCAACCAAATTTTCAATTGTGTCAAAATGGGCATTAAACTTTCAGTTTTGTTTCAAATTAGTTACCGAGCCGCTAATGGTTGTTAAAAGGACGATGTGGCAATAAACAAAATGTGTATAATAACACATTTAGTCTTTTAAATTTACTCATTTAAATAATTTAGTCATAATTCAAAAAAATAATAAATTTTAACTCTCATTATTTACACATTAATTCAATTTGATCACATTTTAATTAAAAATAATTTTCTCTAAATTTAATGAAAATTTATTAATCACTTGCACAAACATAATCCGTTTTCGTTCAATTCAAGAAAAATAACAAAAATGAAAAAAAATAAAACATTATTGCAACAATGGAATGAACCCAGATCCTCTCTTCATCTTCTCAAACAATTTCTTATGAATGAAAAACCCAGCAAATCTTTTCTATCTTTAAACAAGCTATATAATTACGAAAGCAAAAACAAATATACAACTGCAAGAAACTCTCATTTCAATCCAGGGGAAACTAAGCAACAAAGATAACGAATCATAACCATGTAAATTTGAGATTATAATTGCTAATTAGTTTGAACTTACCGGCGAACTTTTGTACATTTTCTTTGTGGGCGTTCAATGAATCAAAGCGTACATCCACAGAACAAAGAAGAAACAGAGCATAAAGAGCAAAGGCAAGGATTCCAAAACCGTGACAAAAGTCCACAGCATATCATCGACGATGGAAAAATTCAGCCACCTCAAACTCCAATCACCAGTCAAATACGACAGGTTGAAGTTCGGCCACCTGAAAACAGATGTCGGAAGGGTGAATTCGAAAGCCAGTCGCCGGAAAACTGGCAGCCGGAACCACACCGGGAACATGATCGATCTCCGTTTTCTCTACCGACAAGGGGCGCTTTGCTTTAATATTTAAGTTGAATTTTTTTAAGAATTTTGTATTTCATACGTTTGTTAATGTGATATTTTTGGATTAAAAGAGTTTAATTAAAGGGTAAAGTACACAAATCATGACCAAATTGAATTAATGTGTAAATAATAAAGATTAAATTTATTTTTTTTTAATTATAATTAAAATGTTTGAATGTGCAAATTTGGAGGACTAAATATGTTATTATATAAATTTTGTTAACGGCCACATCACCCATTTAACAGCCATTAACGGCTCGGTGGCCAATTTGAAGCAAAACTAAAGTTTAATACCCATTTTAACGCAATTGAAAGGTTGGTTACCGAATTAAACAATTTACTAAAGTTCAATGATCATTTATGAACTTTACCCTAAATAGATCCTTCAAATATACTTAGTAATGTTATATTAAAAAAATTATTTTTCATAATCAAGTTAAGTAAACAAATATCAAATATAATCATGTCCTTATACGTTATTTTGCTTGTTTAAATAATAAAACAACTATCAGCTATCAGTTAATTTTACCAAACACTTTTATACAATCAGCTAATACAACCCTTAGTCAAATCAGCTATTGCAATCAGCTATCAGCTAATGTAATCCGCTATCAGCTATCCGCTAATTGTCAAACAGGGCCATAACATAAGTAGATCCTAATATATATAGGATGAGTCTACCACGCTCGACGAGCACCGCTGAATACCACTAACAATGAACACCGCTGAACACCATTAAATTGATTAATAAAGATTAAAAATTTAAAGGACTCAATATATAATTATAAATTATTTAAACATATAATTATAAATTATTTAAAATAAAATATTAATTAATTATTTTCCATATATATAATATTTTTAATTTTTTTAAATAATTAGATCAAATACCAACCTTAGTCAATTTAAAAAATATAAACCCTAAATCCTAAACTCTAAACCCTAAACTCAAAACAAAAAACTCTAAAACCCAAAACCATAAACCATAACCCTAAAACACAAACCCTAAAATCTGAACCATAAACCATAAACCTAGAGCCCAGAACCCAAAACACTAAACCATAAACCCTAAACCCTAAATTTAAATATTGAGTTTAGGCGTTATGGTTTATAGTTTAGGGTTTTGGATTTAGTGGTTGATATTTGATCCAATTATATTTAAAAAGAATAATTGAATTATATATATAGAAAATAATTTAATTAATATTTTATTTTAAATAATTTATAATTATATTTTTAAATAATTTATAATTATATGTTTAGTTATTGAAATTTTTAATCTTTATTAATTAATTTAATGTTATTTAGCTGTATTTAACCTTAGTGGTGTTTAACTGTGCTCGTCGAGCGTTGTAGAATTTTCTATATACAAGTAGGATTGGAGACGATTGGGTCCACATCTGAATACTAATCAATGCACTAAACGATACTTTATTGTTAAACTTATTGAGCAATTTATAAATTATTTGAATATATAATTATAAATTATTTAAAATAAAATATTAATTAAATTATTTTTTATTTATAATATTTTTAATCTTTTTTAAAATTAATTGGATCAAATACCAATCTTAGTCAATTTAAAAAATAAAACCTTAAATTCTATATCCTAAACCCTAAACCCTAAACCATAAACCTAAAATACAAAACCCTAAAACAATAAACCGTAAACTATAAACCGTAAAACCTAATTTTGAATATTGGGTTTAGGCTTTAGGGTTTATAATTTAAGATTTAGGGTATAGGGTTTAATGGCTGGTATTTAATCCAAATATTTTTAAAAAAAATATTAATTAAATTATATATATAGAAAATAATTTAATTAATATTTTATTTTAAATAATTCATAATTATATGTTTAAATAACTTATAATTATATATTTAAATAATCTATAATTATATGTTTAATCATTGAAATTTTTAATAATTAATTTAATATTATTCAGCGTATTTATTATTATTAGTGTTCGGCGATCGTTGTGAAATTTTCCATATATAAGTGGGATTGGAGTCAATGAAATACTGGCACAGATCTGAATTAAATCGAAATCCCAAAATAAATCAGGATCTCTGGTTTGTGCAGAGCACATTACATGGAATCATAGGGATTTTGTATCTTCTGGGAATTTAGTAAAGAGTCAGTCAATTCACTTCTCCAACAAATTGTAATCACTCATTTTTGTACGGGTTTTTAATATTTTTAGTATTGTTGTAATAATATATATAAATAATAATAATAAAATTAAAAAAAAAGCAAAAATAAAAAGAGTGGTTTAGGATGGTCCACGTCACCCACATGCCTCCCCCAATCCCCTATAAATAGAGGATTGCAGCGGGGAATTGGGGGAAGCAAAGAAGCAATTGCAGCAAGCAAATTGAATTGCAAAGGCAATTTCAATTGGAAAATTGCAAGCAGCAATTGGAATCGGCGGCAGGCCAATTCGGCTAGCCCAGGACCGGGTCGGTCCTAACCGGTTCGATCGGGGTCCTATTTTAGGTCCGATCTAGTTAATATTTTTGGAGAGGTCGTGGTAGATCTCGGTGGAGTCCAGTCAGGGTTCGTCGTTCGAACTCCTAATTAGGTATATTTTCTTTCCTTTTATTTATGTTGTAATTTTTATATTTTAATGAAGTAGAAGTTAATTTAAAATTGTGTTTTTAATTTGTATGTTTATCTATGTTTTATATTAGTATGTTTTAAATTTATATTTTATATTAATATTTTATTTATGTTAGATTTATTTTTATTTATGTGTTAAATTAATAGTTATGTATGTATGTTTTAGATTAGTATTTTATTTATGTTAGATTAATATTTTATTATGCTCTTATTTGTTTATATTTTTATCGCATTATATTTGTTCATATTTGCCATGTGTTTTTAAGTTTGCATAACAAACATATATTTTGTCAATGCGGTGCCCTTTTATTCGAGCGTAAACGGGGCCAGTATCAGGCGTAGTGATAGTGGTTGGACGTTTACTCTCGAATAACGGGGCCTTTAAAATTTACTCGCACTTATAACCAAATTTTAATTTAATCGTCACTTTAATTCGGAAAGTTTAATATTAATAAAGCGGTAATTATTAAAGTACCAAGTTTGGGCGGTGTGGGGGTGCTAATCCTTCCCCATCCGTAACCGACTCCCGAACCCGATATTTTGAAATCTCTGGTTTTCTACTGTGTCCGGTCCACCTTGAGTGGCCGGTGGCGACTCCAATTTTAAATAAAATACGGGTTTTCTAAAATCCCACGCGGAATACAACATTTTCAAACAAAAAACAAAACACATCTTTTTTTAGGAAAAAAAAACATCGCTACAGATGGCGACTCCGCTGGGGACATTTTTGTTTTTCAAAAACAAATGAGAGTCAAGCTTTTTCAAATAATTACCGCTTTATTAATATCGAAAATTCCGGATTAAAGTGACTATTAAATTAACATTCGGTTACAATTGCGCGTTTATTTTAACGCATTTAAAATATGGCATGTAAACCCGTTTTTTTAAGTGGGGGGAAAACGCTAATGCTTTCGTGGAGATATCGTTCTCCCGTATGGGCCTAGCAAGTACCTTCGGGTCTCGAGTACCTTATACTTTCGTGAGGATATCGTTCCTTCGTATGGGTATAAGCGAATGGGTCCCCCTGAATTGAACCCGGTTGAAAGGAGCCTACAATGGGTGATGACCGGGGGCCTTGCTACTCTTAATAGAGGACAACAAGGACAATTCGGGTACCTCTTAGCACCAAAACTGCATATAGTGAGCCGTAGGAGCCAACCCTTTAGAGCCATGTGAAACTCTGCCCGATTAGTGGTCACCCTATTTAGGTTCTGATGCCTTATTTCTTGTTTATGTACAATTTTTATTATTACTCTATTTTCCATTTGTTTGGTACTAACTCGTTTCATTTTATTCTCATCACATTGATTTCACTTGCATCATTGCAAAACATCATCACAATCTTGATTATGCATTACATCAATTTAGGACACATTTTGCATGCATATACATTCATTTTCAAAATAAGAAAATCGACTCGGGGATGCCCTATGATAGTGATAATTTGGATAAAGCGAAGATCGGTCAGCTCAAGCATCCATACGAGACCCGGTACAAAACAAAGATGGCGAACGATGAAAGATTGAAGAAAATCGAGCAAGACCAAAAAGAATTGCAAGCGAACATAGCCAAGCAGGTTGAAGAACAGTTGGCGAAAGTCCAACAGGATATGAGGGAACAACTTGCAAAGTCACAACAAGACATCTTGGGCCAAATGGCACAAATCTTTGGGATTGAAGCTTCCGAGCACGGAGAGGCCTCTGTTGTAAATCCCTTTGCAAATCCTAGACCCATTGCCGGGACGAGGATCTTATGTATCCTCGGGGTTTACGCCCGTTCAAACCAGATCTGACCGAAAACTCAACCCCGGTGATCATTTCACGAGGAAAGTCTCATCTACACCAGGCGGTACCGATCCCTATAAATCATCCATCCGCATCGAAGTTAAGATCGGGGCAATCAAGCTGAAAATTTTATTTGAAATGGATCATCTGTTTGAGACCGAGGGGGCGAAGGTAGAAGCTTCAAAGGAAATCAAGATCGATGTAAAAGACTCAAGAAGAGAAGTTAGAGGCTATGGGAATAGAGATATACCTTGGTGGATTCGATGCGGTGAACTCGGTCTTGTTCGGATTTGGTGTTACCCGAAATTTAAGGTCCCGAATTTGAAAAGTATGACGGAACCAGCTGCCCTCGCACTCACCTCACTATGTTCTGTCGGAGGATGACTGGATACGGCCGAGACGACAAGCTGTTAATTCACTGCTTTCAAGATAGTCTATCGGGATCTGCTGCCCGATGGTATAATCAGTTGAGCTGCCGTCAGATTAAGTCATGGAGAGACTTGGCAAAAGCTTTTCTGGAGCAATACCGACACGTCAATGATATGATGCCAGATCGGTGGACACTACAACAAATAAAACAAAAGCATAATGAAAGCTTCAGGCAATACGCTCAGCGTTGGATGGACATAGCAGTCCAAGTCCAACCCCCGCTCAGTGAGAGGGAGACGGTGGTTACATTTGTACAAACTTTGGAGGATCCGATCTTGGGTCGCTTGATAGGCAACGCGACTACCAATTTTTCTGACCTCGTGCTATCCGGGAGCTCATTGAGAATGCCGTCAAGGCGGCAAAATTGATGAAGGAGGTAGTTCGTCCCAGAAAAAGCCCTACCATACAAAGAAAGATCATGAAGTAAACTCTGCGGGAGTTTATAATGCCAGTTATTCTAAGCCTATCACAGTTGTACAATCTCAGGCCATGCCAAGTGCTCACGGTTCCTCAAGCCAAGGCTCTGGTCAGAGGAAGAACATTGAACACGTAGAATTTACTCCACTACCAGTTTCTTATAGAGAATTGTACAAGCAGCTGTATGATGTCCATATGGTGGCACCCTTTTACCGGGATCCAGTACAACCTCCCTTCCCGAAATGGTATGATCCCAATGCAAAATGCGATTATCACGCGGGGCAGGTTGGCCACACCATTGAAAACTGCTTCGGCTTCAAAAAGTTGGTGGAAAAATTCATTAAGCTTGGGGTGGTAAGCTTTGATAACTCAACAAGAACGGCTACAAGCAAAGACCCTTTACCGAAGCATGAAGATGCCAATTGAGGGTGTGTTGAAGGTTTTTTTAACTGGACCATGTTAAGTATTGTACTGTCTTGACCATAGTAGGTCCCCTTGTAGTTTTTATCACTTTCAGAGTAATACCTTTTGTAAACAACCTCACCGACAATAGTGGTGAGAGTATTTTGTAAGGGATCAAAACTACAAATACCAATGCAAACATCTTTTGTTCATATCTGAGTCTTGAATATCCAAAATACATCTCCCTAAAGTTTCAAAAATATTAAGAGAACAGTGTCAGATGATGTCATGTAATGAACAAAATTTTGGGGCATCAACTCAGATAAAAGCTGAACCCGATACAAGGTTGGGGCACATACAAAAAACCAAGATCCTGACGGGACCAGTGAGGAGTCAGAGGCATCCCTTTGAGAAGAAAAAAAATATCATATCACATTCATGCATTTAGATTGCATTCATCTTGCATTAAACCATTGTTGCAAACGTCATACATTTAGATTAAGTGCATACACCAAAATCACCATGCATTTAGGGTAGACACATGCATTTAGACATAAAATTAGATACATTCATGCAAATCTTTCTTGTACATATAAACAGGTTCAAAAAGAGACCGAACATCTTCAGTCGTGGGGGCAACAACACGACAGCCAACCTTAGTCTTAGAGGAGGCCAAACACGAAGAAGATGGAAACACCCAAAATAAAAGGTATCAGCGACAAAATCTTTGACAATTACTGACTAATGTTTGTTCTTTTGTAGGATTTGATTCCTCCGACAATGGTGTGACGGATGCCAACAAAAATTCTTTCTAGATCATGCCCTCAGTCGATAGAAAAGCCGGGCAATTTTTTCAAAAAAATTATCTCGCTGTCAGTGGCGCAGTCACCCAACATCTTGCAAATCATGCCTCTGTCAGAGGTGGTATGCCAACTTAATGAAGATCTTGCCTCCGTCGGTGGTGTTGCAAATCAAAATTTCCATCCGGATCATATCTCTCGTTGGTGGTGGTGTAATGGATCTCACGTTTTCTTTGATCTAGTCTCTCCGGTAGTAGTGGTGTAGCAGATCAAATCCTATCCAGTCTTGCCTCTTGACGGTGTTGCAGCTAGACCTAAATTTTACTCGGAGTTTACCTTTTATCTTAATGGTAGTAAAAAAAAAAAAAAAAAAAAAAAAAGAAAAAAATCAAAAATCAAAAAAAGAAAAGGAAAAAATTGAAAAAAAAAGAGAGAAAAGAAAAGAAAAATGGAAAAAAAAGCAAAAAATGAAAAATGAAGAAAAAGAAGAAGAAAACTATCCGATCCTGTCTCTTCTTCGATTGTGTAATTTGGATCAAATCTCGGACCTTGCCTCTTCGTCGGTGTTGTAGCTTGGTCAAATTTAAGCTGCGGTTCGCCTCCTCGTCGGTGTTGTAGCTGAACCAAATTTACTAACTTTTCGGTCTTGCCTCTTCGTCGGTGTTGTAGCTAGACCAAATTCACTAACTCTTGATCCGCCTCTTCTTCGTCGGTGTTGTATTTGGATCAACATTACTAACTTTAGACCATGCCTCATCGTCGGTGTTGTAGCTTGGTCAAAATTCACTAACTTTCTAGTTGTATCAATGTTGTATCTCAAAAAAAAGGGAAAAAATCAAGAAAAAAAAAAAAAGAAGGAAAAAAAAGAAGAAAAAAAGGAAAAATCAAAAAAAAAAAAAAAAAAAAAAAAAAAAAAAAAGAAGGAAAAAGAAAAAAAAAAAAAAAAAAAAGAAGGAAAAAATCAAAAAATGAAAAATGAGCTTTCAACCAAATTCGATCATGCCTCTTCGTCGAGTCGTAGCTTGATCACAAAAAGAACAAACTATCGATCCGCCTCTTCGTCGGTGTCGTATTTGGATCAAATCTTGGACCTTGCCTCTTCGTCGGTGTTGTATTTGGGTCAAATTTAACTTTCGGTTCGCCTCTTCGTCGGTGTTGTAGCTGAACCAAATTCACTAACTCCCGGTCTTGCCTCTTCGTCGGTGTTGTAGCTAGACCAAATTCACTAACTCTTGATCCCGCCTCTTCGTCGGTGTTTGTATTTGGATCAACATTACTAACTCTAGACCATGCCTCTTCGTCGGTGTTGTAGCTTGGTCAAAATTCACCAACTTTCAAGTTTTAAGAAAAAAAAAGAAAGAAAAAAAAAAAAAAAGAGAAAAAAAAAAAAAAAAAAAAAATAAAAATAAAAAGAATGAAAAAAAGGAAACAAAAAAGAGAGAGAAAAAAAAGAGAAACAGTTGTCGGTTTTACGATCTTGCCTCTTCTTCGTCGAGTTGTAATTTGGATCGGACATCGAACTTTTACCTATCGATCTTGCCTCCTCGTCGGTGTTGCAATTTGGATCAAATTTTGTAGACCCTGTCTCTTCGTCGGTGTTGTTGCACCGGTGGGTGAAATCTATTTAGGTATTAGCTTATTACCAATAATATATCAAGTAGAACTCGGTTTGGCTTCCCCAACAAACAACCCCCATTTTGAAGGCTTTGCTTCCCAAGAGTGACAAGGTGGATCAACCAAAACAAGAAAGAAGACATCTATTTGAAGAGAATAAAGATCTACCAAAGAAAGAAGACGCATCAAAGGGAGAGAAGTTTAGCTTGAGATAAGACAAAAATGAGTGCTTTTGATCTTTGCTTTGTTCTCGTTTCACAAGAACAAGCAAAGAGGGCAATCTGTAATCACTCATTTTTGTACGGGTTTTTAATATTTTTAGTATTGTTGTAATAATATATATAAATAATAATAATAAAATTAAAAAAAAAAAGCAAAAAAAAAGGAGTGGTTTAGGGTGGTCCACGTCACCCACATGCCTCCCCCAATCCCCTATAAATAGAGGATTGCGGTGGAAATTGGGGAAGCAAAAAGCAATTGCAGCAAGCAAATTGAATTGCAAAGGCAATTTCAATTGGAAAATTGCAAGCAGCAATTGGAATCGGCGAGCCAATTCGGCTAGCCCAGACCGGGTAATATCCTCGGTCCTACTGGTTCGATCGGGGTCCTATTTTAGGTCCGATCTAGTTAATATTTTTGGAGAGGTCGTGGTAGATCTCGGTGGAGTCCAGTCAGGGTTCGTTGTTCGAACTCCTAATTAGGTATATTTTCTTTCCTTTTATTTATGTTGTAATTTTTATATTTTAATGAAGTAGAAGTTAATTTAAAATTGTGTTTTTAATTTGTATGTTTATCTATGTTTTATATTAGTATGTTTTAAATTTATATTTTATATTAATATTTTATTTATGTTAGATTTATTTTTATTTATGTGTTAAATTAATAGTTATGTATGTATGTATGTTTTAGATTAGTATTTTATTTATGTTAGATTAATATTTTATTATGCTCTTATTTGTTTATATTTTTATCGCATTATATTTGTTCATATTTGCCATGTGTTTTTAAGTTTGCATAACAAACATATATTTTGTCAATGCGGTGCCCTTTTATTCGAGCGTAAACGGGGCCAGTATCAGGCGTAGTGATAGTGGTTGGACGTTTACTCTCGAATAACGGGGCCTTTAAAATTTACTCGCACTTATAACCAAATTTTAATTTAATCGTCACTTTAATTCGGAAAGTTTAATATTAATAAAGCGGTAATTATTAAAGTACCAAGTTTGGGCGGTGTGGGGGTGCTAATCCTTCCCCATCCGTAACCGACTCCCGAACCCGATATTTTGAAATCTCTGGTTTTCTACGGTGTCCGGTCCACCTTGAGTGGCCGGTGGCGACTCCAATTTTAAATAAAATACGGGTTTTCTAAAATCCCACGCGGAATACAACATTTTCAAACAAAAAACAAAACACATCTTTTTTTAGGAAAAAAAAACATCGCTACACAAATCTGATTAAAATAAATATTTGATTAATGTCATTGTCAGTCTAAATTTGGGAGCTGTCATTAATATATAATTTTTTCTATTATGGGAATTAAGTTAAGACTAAAGAGTCAATCTAAAACTAAAAGTAATATATAAGATGAGGTCAACTGTATAGTCTCAATTTTGTATCTTCTAACACTCTAGGACTTGGAAATCATAGAAATCGAATTCTATTTTCCCAAGAGTGTCCTCTTCTTACTAATTAAATTGTTATGTCCTCTTTAAAAGGTAATCGAATTTTTCAAGACACCAAGACTTAGAAGAATGTAATAAACCATTAGGCCTTGGTTTAATGGTAGAAAAAATGTTTGATATTAATTTTAAAAGGATAGTCATATATTTAGTCACTAAATTATGTAATCAGGTTTTTCTGACCATTAAACAAATATATATATATATGTCAATTGAGGAGAAATTAATGGATTGGCCCAGAAATCATCCACAGGATCATAGTAGTGTTCATGGTGGCTGCACCACAACTGAGAAGTTGGCGACACTGCTTCACAATCGAAACCTTCAGCTATTAATGGCTGCTCCAAAAATCTCAGTATCTCCCAATAGTTTTCAGATGAAACAAAAGTTTCCCTCATGCTATAACTGTTATCAACATCCACAGTTTGGTGGCAGCCTGATGGTTCTGGAAAGTCGGCCATTGTAGGAATATTCAGCTAGCTTGAGGAATCAGCAACACACGAATTCTCCTCTTTACTGGAATTGGTTTCTGTGGTTGCTGATGCCGAGTTGTTACTCTCCAATATTACCCTTTTCTTCAGGCGAGTGTTCCAGTAGTTTTTGATATCGTTGTCAGTTCTGTTCGGAAGCCTTGCGGCTATAGCTGACCATCGATTTCCGAGCTTCTTCTGAAGGTGGATTATGGTTTCTTCTTCTTCCCTGGTGAAGTTTCCACGCCTTATATTAGGCCTCAAGTAATTCATCCACCGAAGCCTGCAACTCTTCCCTGATCTTTGCAACCCTACAGATCAAAACCAACTGCATGTAATCAATACTATAATTAAAAAATCTTGACGAAATTAATGTCACGACCCGGATTTTAGAATCTGAGAATCGGGTTAACCCGAGTGTAGTGTTTGGTCGAAAATAAGGCCTTGAGCATCTTTTGGGCTTGTTTTGTGTGTTTTGGGCTTAAGTTGAGATATTGTTGGAAGGGCTATTTTAGTAAAAGCAAGGGTGGATGTAGGGGGAAAAGGGCTGATGGTGTTTAATTTCTTGTAAGGTGAATGAGGTAACCATTGTTCTTTGTCACTCTTTTTCCCCTACCCTAATCTCTCACCCAAATTGAGTGTTAAAGGTAGGATCTTTAAGGTTTTGAGGTGTGAATCTCGTTTTGTTTGTTAAGGGAGTTTCAGTCAGCTTGGAAGGATCTACCATTCAAGGTAAGTTTGGTTTAAAATGGTGGCGGTTGAGTTTTAATGGGGGGTTGGTAAAGGAGAAGGGGAATGGGGAGTTGGGGGCTCTATTCTGTAATTGAACTGTGTCATTAGCTTCCCAATCTCTCTACTAGTGTTGTGATGCATTTACCATCTATCTTTGTAGTTAGAGAGCTTGGTGAGCACTTTAAGGCTCAAGGAAAAGGGAAGGTTTGAAGCTGGTAGGATCAAGTTGTTGGTGCTTTTGAGAAGGTTAGTACACTTCCAGTTCCTTTGTTTTCCTGCATATCATAGAGATAATTGCTTGTATGCCATTCTAGTGATTTGAGCATGTTTGAATGTCTTGATGGGGTGTTAATGGCAAAATCCATAATTGTTGTTAAAAGTTTGTAAAACTGGTAGAAATCGACTTAAAACTTCCCCCATAACTTGTAGGACGAGTTTCAGGATTTACCTTGTTGTTTAGAATGTGTCGGAATTGAGTTTCGAACCCCAGACCTGGAAATCTGGGTTCGTATACCGGTACTAGTGCTTTAGTATCGGTACCCCTTCTTAAAGATGAGTCAAGTTGTGAGTGGTGTACCGGTACGAGTCCTCGAGTATCGGTACCCCTTGCTTGTTAGGAATTCCAGCAGCGTGTTCACGTACCGGTAGGCTATGGGGCGTATCGGTACCACTGTTCCATTGCCTATAGGAGGCTTTAGCGTAACGGTACAGGTAGGTTAGGGTACCGATATGGATGAGGATCGGTACGGGTAGTTTAAATACCGTTACCAAGTACCGATACGAAGTCAAGCGTATCGGTACGGCTTGGGGATTCATTTTGTTCGAACCTAAATCGAGTATCGGTACCCGAGGTGGAGTACCAATACCAATAGGGGAGTACCGATACCCACATAGGAGTACTGGTACTCACTGGGCAATCTCCCAAGAAATTTGAGGTTTAGTTTGGGGGTTCTATAATTCGAGGTATAGGTCCCAAAGGGTCCCTAGGGGTATGAAATGAGTTTTAAAACTGAGAACTGGATGTCCAACCCCGTATATAAATAAATGAGAATGAAAAGGAAGATTTATGTGTGAATAGACCTTATGTTGGTTAAAGTCTTTAATGTATGAATATGGTAATAATGAGTTGTGCCATGAGTGCACTTGGTTGATGGGATCCGGATGCCCAAGATTGTGTTGCAACACCATGGTAAGTTAAGGGATGAAGGTTACCGATGCTATGTGACTCAAGCCTCATCTGTATGTGCTCGAGGGATAATTCCGAGCGGGGTGTATGATCCGATGCTGCGTGACCCGGCCTCACCCAGGGTGTATGTTCCGATGTTGCGTGACTCGGCCTCACCCGGAGTGTATGTACCGATGCTATGTGACCCGGCCTCACTCCTGTACGATATGGGATGGTACACGAGCTTTGTGAGCCCTTATTTACTGATAATTGAATTGATGTTGACCATGTGATCCCATGTGTTTAGGCAATCAGAGTAGCGCCATTGATATTCATATTTGTTCTATCATTGTTGACTACATGTTTATGCTTATGATCTGCATGAAGCATAGTAGAATAGAGGTGTATCCATTGGGCTTTCGAGCTCATCGTTTGGAATTGCCATTTCCTTACGCAGGTTCTTAGGTTGCCGCGTGCTTTACAAGGAGCCATCGGAGTAGGACTTCAGCTCATCGATATGTAAATAGTACAGTACCTAGATTTGTAGGGGCAATGTATTCATAGGACCCTTATATTTTGTTTCTGTAACTCTTATTTACTTATTTCCGTATCGAATGTTTTTTTTTATGTTTTAAATCGGAGCTCCAAAGCAACGTTTGCGAAATTGTATAACTCTTTTTTATTTTTATGGTTTATGAAGTATGAATTTGGGCTAAACTCGCTCGCAGATTTTCATAATTGGGTTTGAGTTTGAGGCCCAATGTGACATCGGGTTTTAGGTGTTACAATTAAAGTTTTTTCATTACATCTTGCTCATCAAAGTGATGAACATACCAGCAAATCTGGGCATCTCATTCCAATTCCAAATGTCATATCTCATGATATAACCAACCAGCTTCTGGTCTTCATCAGGAGTCCATGTTCCTTTCTTTTGAGATGGTTTTCTCACCGTCTTTCAGACTACTCCGTCGCTTAATTCTTCAACCACTTGTAGAACTTGAATCTCTCAATTAGTTCCATCCCTATTTATATCGGTTGAGTGGGGAAAAAAAACTTGGCAAAGATGCGGGTTAGTAAAACAATTAATTAATCACTAGGTTTCTTCCTAGATCGTGGCTTATGTTTGAATCCCATTCACAGTAAACAGTTTACTTGGAAAAAAACGAAAGTCTTTTCCTATTCCTTATAGAATATAGGTCAATCATCCATTAGTGTACATTGCATGCAACTGTTTGGAAAAAAACAAGAAAGTGCTTTTCAAACATGTGAAAGTGTTAGTGTTTTGTCTAAAATTTGGGGATATGATAGATGTAATCAAATAATTAATTTTGTTATTCTTGGAATTAGGTTAAGTGGGAATCTAAATTAATATAAGTAAGATCAGTAAGATCAAGGAACACGGTCTAAAATGTGTACTTTCTAGGATCTTGCAGCGGGAAAATCCTGAGTCCTATAATTTTCCAAGGATCAAAAGTTTTTAATTTTCTGCTATGTGAAAGGTGTGGAATTATATTTTACTATAATTTAATTATTTTTTATCTTTATGTTTTCTTATTTTCAAATTTTTTGTTATAATATAACCTTAATGGTAGATATTAAATATGTTATGTAAAGTTATGCTTTTACTCTTCGAGTTTGAGATCTTGTATACAAATAAAATTTTAGTTGGGAGACTCACTCACCAAAATCAAGTGTATGAAGCGCGTAATTTAATCATTGTACCGGTACGCCTTGTCTACGTATTTGATAATTGTTAATTTTGGTCTTAAAATTTTATATTAGATACTTATTAGATCATTGTTAATTTTAATGTTAGGTAATTTGATTTATCTTGTTTAAGGGTGCTCAGTAAGCGAGTTGATCACAAGTTGAACAATGCTCGACTCGACTCGAGCCTTGATAAGCTCTATAAAATTTTGCTCGACTCGTGCTCTTTATGATTATATTTTCGGTTTGACATGATTAAACAGGCAAATTAAGGCATAATTGATAAGAACTTATTTGTTTGAAAATCAAAATTGTTGGAACAATTGTATACTAATACACTATACTCATTTAGATGTACAAATATCTATTCGTATCTGACACTCGTATTTGAATCCAAAGGCCAAAAAGAATTAGAATTGAATATATTTTTTATTTAAATCCAACTATCGTTCAAGATTAAAAAGTAAGGTAAATTAACTAATTATTAGTAACCTGAATCTCCACCGCGTTGCAACAAAGGGAAGAAAATCACAAAACACCGTAAACATCGTAATTGCAAATAAGCTTCCATACATAGCTTCCAATAACTGTAATTACTTCCAACCAACTTGCCTGTAGAGGCCTAAGGAGCACTTCCACCGTTCATTTTCTAGAGTATTAAAATCACGAGTTTAAGCAATTTGTCTCTAATACCATGTACCAAAATTAAAGCAGCAACAACAACAATTTATGAAGTGAATGATGTACCAAAATTAAAGCGACAATAACAATTTATGAAGGCAATGATTTTATTACTCTAAAAGATAAATACAAGAGAAATAGTTAAAACTGAAGTATTACTCTTTTACCCGCAAATGCAATATAGGTATTGGGTTCAGTAATAATGATATCCCAACATACCAAAACTCGCGGTCACTTCATCAGTAGTAGGAGATGTAAGAATTGATACCTAAAATAACTCTTTATTTGATTGATAATCATATAAAGCGGAAGATATTTTAGCCATTTGCATCAAGCTCAAACTTCCTTCTTGCATGCGTGCTCCTCCAGAAGCACACACTAGAATAAGAGGTAAAAAATTATTGGTAGCATATTCGATCAAACAAGTGATTTTCTCGCCTACTACGGATCCCATACCACCCCCCATAAACTGAAAATCCATAACCCCGATTGCTATAGGAATACCGTTTAGTTGACCCGTGCCTGTTTGAATAGTCTCAGTTAATCATGTCTTTCTTTGATAAAAATCAATACGATCTTTAAAAAGCTCTTCTTCAGACTGAAATTCAATGGGATCCAGAGAGATCATGTCTTCATCCATAGGACCCCAAGTGCCTGGATCAATCGAAAGTTCGATTCTATCTAAACTACTCATTTTCAAATGATATCCACATTGTTCACAAATATTCATTTTTGACTTAAGCAATTTCTTATAACTTAATCTATAACAATTTTCACATTGAACCCACAAATGCTGCTTGTATAGATCGAGATCATTAGAACTTTCTTTTAGAGTTAAATCATTACCATTTTCTCGAGTTATTATATCGAAATTCTTGCCTTCACTACTCTTTCCACCTTCGCTACAAATGTAATTATAAATATAACTATCGTTGGAATTGTCACTACCACTAAAAATGGAACTATCAATACAGATTTGAGAACGAAGATAAGAGTCAATACAGAGTATTCTAGAACAATTCATAGAAGTAGAGGAACTCTTCCTGTTGAACGAAATGATAAAAGAATACCCGGAAATTCATCTACAAAAACTACGTATAGGAATCCACAAAGAAACGATCCAATTGATCAAGATGCACAATGAGGATCATATCCATACAATTTTGCACTTCTCGACAAATCTAATATGTTTCGTTAATCTAAGTGGTTATTCTATTTTGGGGAATGAAGAACTTCTTATTCTTAACTCTTGGGTTCAAGAATTCCTATTTAATTTAAGCGACACAATAAAAGCTTTTTCTATTCTTTTATTAACAGATTTATGTATCGGATTCCATTCGCCCCACGGTTGGGAACTAATGATTGGCTATATCTACAAAGATTTTGGATTTGCTCATAATGATCAAAAAAATACAGATCTTTATTTAAACTAGAACTCCTAACTAATTGACTGAAAAATAGCTAACTACTCCTAGAATTATTCCACAACTCAATGACTGATTCTAGTACGTAACAAACTCTTAAGAAATAGAAACAACTAAAACTACTTATAAACTAAAGGTAGGCTGCACTAATTTATGACAGACAAGGTCACTTAAGAATCACATTCGACAAGCAAACCCGCCTTTCCAAACCAGTCGGTCGCCATGAAAACTTCTAAGGCAAACTTAATCAGTAAAATTTCTGCATGATCAGAGTCATTCACCACCACCGGGCCAAAAAATAGTGCTCGGATCTCGCGACAGTAATCTCTCAAGACTCATATGAATCCATAACTGACGCTGACACGGTTCGAAATCTCCTAACAAAATAAGGATGTTTGGTTTATGCAGTACTAAATTAATGGATTGACCCAGAAATCGTCCACAGGATCATAGTAGTGTTCATGGTGGCTGCGCCACAACTGAGAATTTGGTAACACTGCTTCACAATCGAATCCTTCAGCTATTAATGGCTGCTCCAAAAATCTCAGTATCTCCCAATTATTGTTTTCAGATGAAACAAAAGTTTCCCTCATGCTATAACTGTTATCAACATCCACAATTTGGTGGCAGCCTGATGGAGAAAAAGTAGTACCGTAAGCGAACGGTTCCGGGAAGTCGGCCATTGTAGGAATATTCACCAAGGACGAGGAATCAGCATCACACGAATTCTCCTCATTACTGGAATTGGATTCTGTGGTTGCCGATGCTGAGTTGCTATTCTCTAATATTACCCTTTTCTTCACGCGAGTGTTCCAGTAGTTTTTGTTATCGTTGTCAGTTCTGTTTGGAAGCCTAGCGGAAATTGCCGACCATCGATTTCCGAGCTGCGTTTGAAGGTGGACTATGGTGTCTTCTTCTTCCCCGGTGAAGTTTCCACGCCTTATATTAGGCCTCAAGTAATTCATCCACCGAAGCCTGCAACTCTTCCCTGATCTTTGCAACCCTACAAATCAAAACCAACTGCATATAATTAACACTCCAATAAAATAATCTTGACGAGATTAAAGTTTTTTCAGTACATCTTGTTCATTAAAGTGATGAACATACCAGCAAGTCTGGGCATCTCATTCCAATTCCAAATGCCATATCTCATGATATAAGCAACCAGCTTCTGGTCTTCATCAGGAGTCCATGTTCCTTTCTTTACATATGGTTTTCTTACCATCTTTCAGAATTCGGACTACTCTGCAACTTAATTCTTCAACCACTTATGGAACTTAAATCTCTAAATGAATTCCATCTCTATGTATATGGTGTTCTCAAAGATGATAGTCATACAATTAAACTAGTCAAAGGCGAACGCGGTCCTGTGTACGTTATTAATTAATTAGTATGTTCCTTCCAATCAAAATGCTTCTGTCAACATATGAATGAAATTAGTGCTTTGTCTAAAATTTGGGGCTAGCATATATTTAATCAAAATATAAAAATTTAAAACTCTTATTTTAGATTAATATGGTCCAATTAAGTGATCATACCTGCTTCTCAGATTAATGATCCGAAGATTCTAATCATCCAATTAATCAACTTGTCAAATACGCGGATTAGTAATTAATTAATTAATTAGTAGGCTTCTTCCTAGATTGTGACTAATGTTTGAATCCCATTCACAGTAAACAGTTTACTTGGGGAAAAAATGGATGAGGGAGTCTTTTTCTATTCCATATATATATAATATGGTATATGGATCCGGAAGTCATCCTTGACTGTACATTGCATTTGCATGCAACTGTTAGGAAAAAAAAAACAAGACAGTGTTTGTCTAAAATGTGAATATTGTTAGTGTCTTGTCTAAAATTGGGGGCTGCGACATATTTAATTTCATGGATTATTGGAATCAAGTAAAGAGGCAATCTAAAGTTAATAAGATCAAGGCTGACATTGTCTTAATTGTGTACTTTCAAGGATCCTAAGAGTGGGAAGTCAAGGATGAAATTAACAACATTTAGAAGATATTATAGAAATTGATACACTGTTTTTTATTGAATAAAATATTTCTGATATTTGAGTTTGCTTTCTAAGAAAAAGAGGATTTGAAATTAGAAGAAAAAAAAAACAAAGCTCTGAACTAAACACAAAACTCTATTAGTTTAGCACAAAGAGATTCTGCAAATATAATTGGAATAGAAATTTATTGTCTCTCTTTGGTGTCTCTATTTATGTCTAACGATAAAAATTTATATTTAGGGTTTAAAATCAGTGTTTAAGATGGGAGTTTAGGGAATTTAGGGTAGGGTGTATTTTTAGGGTTTAATGTTTAAGATTTAGGATTTAGAATTTAGAGTTATGGCTTAGAATTTGATTTTTTTGAGTTGGGTCATAAAAAGAGGCAGATGATTTTTATCCATATGATTGTTATTTTTTATTCAACAAAATCTATTTTTATTTGCTTTTTAAATGAAGTTAATTAATTCAATTCGGGTTATGCATAGGCTCATTATGGGGTGACCCTCTCAACTTAATTTTTTTCTATCATAACGTTGTGAATGAAAAAACTGAAATTAGATGATCGCAATAATGTGCATCTATACAATTCAATATAAATTAGTAAATTAGAAATAAATGATCAAATAAATAAAAAAAAACCGTCACTTGAGATCAAGACATCTAATAAACGAGAAAAAACAATATCCTTATATATTTTTGTTTTTCATTGTTTCATGTGTTTTTCGATTTAACAGAAAAAAATAGAATCAACATATAAATAAGGCTTAACTACAAAATAAGTGCTCAAACTATATTTTTTTTGCAATAGGTGCCTAAAGTATTTTTTGGCAGAAATAGGTGCCTAAAATTTTATTTTTTTTCTTGTTTTAAAGTTAACTGAGGCACTTATTCTGGCAACTATTTCAACTAAAAATGAAATTTTAAGCACATATTTCAGCCAAAAAATACTTTAGGCACCTATTTCAGCCAAAAATGAAACTTTAGGCACTTATTTTAGCAAAAAAATACTTTAGGCACATATTGTAAAAAAATACATAGTTTGAACACTTATTTTATAATTAATGTTATAAAAAAAGAAAAAAATAGTAGTTGACACGTGCACCAATAAAAATTATGGGTCATGTACAGTGGAAGGGAAAATGGCAGGCAGAGGTGCAATCGAATTGTTCGGATCGAGTTCGAGTCGGGTCACTTTGGGTCGAGTTAATTTTCGGTTCGAGTTATTTTCGGTTTAGGCTCGATTTAGGTCGGATCGGTCTGATTCGGATTTAGTTTGAGTCTAAGTTATTTCGGGTCGTGTATCGAGTCAGATTAATATCGGATCGGTTGATTTTCGGGTCTGGTATTGAATAAAATATACTATAGAAATTGATACATTGTTTTTATTGAATAAAATATTTCTGATATTTGAGTTTGCTTTCTAAGAAAAAGAGGATTTGAAATTAGAAGAAAAAAAAACAAAGCTCTGAACTAAACACAAAACTCTATTAGTTTAGTTTAGTTTAGTTTAGTTTAGCACAAAGAGATTCTGCAAATATAATTGGAATAGAAATTTATTGTCTCTCTTTGGTGTCTCTATTTATGACTAACGATAAAAATTTATATTTAGGGTTTAAGATCAGTGTTTAAGACGGGAGTTTAGGGAATTTAGGGTATGGTGTATTTTTAGGGTTTAATGTTTAAGATTTAGGATTTAGAATTTAGAGTTATGGCTTAGAATTTGATTTTTTTTGAGTTGTGTCATAAAAAGAGGCAGATGCTTTTTATCCATATGATTGTTATTTTTTATTCAACAAAATCTATTTTTTATTCATTTTTTTAGATGAAGTTAATTAATTCAGTCCGGGTTATGCATAGGCTCATTTTGGGGCGGCCCTCTCAACCTAATTTTTTTCTATCATGACGTTGTGAATGAAAAAACTGGATTTAGATGATTGCAATAATATGCCTTTGTACAATTCAATATGAATTAATCGACCAGTGAATTTAAAATAAATAATCGAATAAATAAAAAAAAAAGTCACTTGAGATCAATCAAGACATCTAATAAACGAGAAAAAACAATCTCCTTATATTTATATATATATATATATATATATATTTCATTGTTTCACGTGTGTTTCGATTTAACAGAAAAAATAGAATCCAACGTAAAAATAAGGCTTAACTACAAAATAAGGGCCCAAATTATAACTTTATTTTTGCAATAGGTGCCTAAAGTATTTTTTGGCATAAATAGGTGCCTAAAATTTTATTTTTGGCTTGTTTTAAAGTTAACCGAGGCACTTACTCTGGCAACTATTTCAACAAAAAAAAAATTAAGCACCTATTTCAGCTAAAATTTACTTTAGACACATTTCATCCAAAAAATACTTTAGGCGCATATTGCAAAAAAATGACATAGTTTGGACACTTATTTTATAGTTAATGCTATAAAGAAAGAAAAAAATAGAAGTTGACACGTGCACAATAAAAATTATGGGTCATGTACAGTGGAAGGGAAAATGGCAGGTAGAGGTGGCAATCGGGTTTGGGTCGGGTTGATTTTCGGTTTGGGTTATTTTTAGTTTAGGTTCGATTCATGTCGAACTGGTCTGATTCGGATTTAGTTTGGGTTTATGTTATTTCGGGTATCGGGTCAGGTTAATGTCAGATTGGTTGATTTTTAGGTCGGGTCTATATCAGATTGGATGTTTTTCGGGTCGGGTCAATATCAGATCGGTCGGCTTACAATTTAAGTCAATATATGAAAATAATCTTTTAAAGGAGAAAAAACAATATTAAACCATTACTAAAGGTGGTTATTAATTAGTAATATAATAAAAAATAAGAATAAAACATACATATTTGAGGAAACAAAATTCGGATTGCTTTCAGTTTGGGTTTCTTTCGGTTAAAGTTTCTTTCGGTTAAAGTTTCTTTCGGTTTCCGTTATTTTCAGATTCGGTTAGTTTCGATTCGGTTTAATTTTTGGTTTAACTAAATTTGGGTCGATTTTGGTTCAATTCGATTTTAGTTCAAATTCGGGGTAAATTTAAATCATCACATTCGAGTCTATATCAAATTTTGGGTCGAATAAATTAATCCGAATCTTAAATTTCAGGTCAAGTCTGCCGGGTCTAATGGCAGGTGAAATCTATTCGAATTATGGGGATTTCGTATCTTCTGGGGAATTGAGTAAAGAGTCAATTAACTTCTCCAAAAAAAATCCAATTAAAAAATAAATATTTGATTAATGTCATTGTCTGTCTAAAATTGGGAGCTGCCATTAATATATGATTTTTTCCATTATGGGAATTAAGTTAAAACTAAAAAGTCAACTTAAAATCGGATGATGTTCATCTTAGAAAATACGAGGTATATATATATATTATTTAAAGATTAAGAATATTTATAAATAGATATTATTTTGTAATTATATTTAGATTATTAAAAAATTTAAAGACTCAACCTAAAATAATAATATATAAGATGAGGTCGACTGTATAGTCTCAATTTTTTATCTTCTAACACTTAGGACTTGGAAATCATAGAAATCTAAAACTAACTAAATTGTTCTGTGCCCAATGCACTGCTTCGTACGTATACGTGTCCTCTTTAAATGGTAATTGAATTTTTCAAGACCCCATGGTTTGAAGAATGTAATACACCATTGGACGGGACGAAGTCAGGATTTAAAATTATGGTAAAATATAAATATTTAAAAGTAGAAGATAAATTTACAAACAATTCAAATGTTTTTAAAAAAATTATAGAAGACCAAAGATAAAAAAAAAATTGGGAGACTAGGGGGCAATTGCCTCTCCCACAGTTCACACAATTCTGTCACTGCTATTAGGTCTTGGTTTAATTCTAAGCTTTTTACCTGCAAACTGATTTTAGTAAAAAGAGGATAATGTTCATTTAAAGAGATTCGGAGTTGAGCATTTGTGTGTAGGGTGTGTACCTTATCAAAGGATTAAGAAAATATGAAAAGATAATATCATGTAATCGCAACAGTTTACTCAAAAAAATATAAAGTTTTTTTATAACCATCGGTATACAATAGCGACCCTTCCAACTTAATTTGTTCTATTCATAACGTCATGATTCAAACCCCTGACCTTGCTTGAGGATAAATACCAAGTTTAGTTTAATGGTAAAAATTTCTTGATATTTATTATAATAGCAACTTTAGGCCCTAAAACTTATACATTCTATCAATTTATATCAATTAAAAAATATTCAATAAATTTATATTTTAAAAAAAGAATTCAATAAATTTGACAATTTATATTATAAAATTATCCATTTAGTCCTTGAACACTTCATCCATCATCATCTTGATCGCCATCCGAAATAATAAACGAAGTAGATAACCATTCAATTGCTCGAATCAACCTGAACGACAACAGTGAGCAAGAAGAACGGAGGCTATGGTTAATAGGATAGGAGAAGTTTTTTTTTTGCGTCTTGAAGGAATAAGGAACGAAAAAAAAAAGTGTTCTTTAATTATGAGATGTGGTGTTTGTTTACCTTATTCTTTAACCAAGATAACACTTGTAGTGAGAAAATTAATCACAGTTATCGACATGGATACCTTACTTTCAAAAACACAAAAGTGTTCATTTAATTAAAAGGATAGACTCTTACATTTCAAATGAAATCGAAACACAATCAGACCCATAAATTTTATTTACACGGAAAATATGGGGAAAAAAACATCAATGATTTAATCTCGTTATCTTGTTGATGGTTGAGTGCTTAATGATTACAATATGACATTTTAAAATTTTAGTGACTAAAATATAAATTTAGACAAATATAAGTGAACATCTGTGTAGTTTCATCCGAGAAAACCGAGAGAAGGAAACGATATCTATATCTATATCGGTGAGTAGTAGTAGAGAAACACAAATAAGAATCCATAACTGACACCAACACACTGACACTGTTCAAAATCTCCTAACAAAACAAGGATGTTTGGTTTATGCAGTACTAAATTAATGGATTGGCCCAGAAATCATCCACAGGATCATAGTAGTGTTCATGGTGGCTGCGCCACAACTGAGAATTTGGCGACACTGCTTCACAATCGAAACCTTCAGCTATTAATGGCTGCCCCAAAAAACTCAGTATCTCCCAATAGTTTTCAGATGAAACAAAAGTTTCCCTCATGCTATAGCTGTTATCAACATCCACAGTTTGGTGGCAGCCTGATGGTTCTGGAAAGTCGGCCATTGTAGGAATATTCATCAAGGCCGAGGAATCAGCATCACACGAATTCTCCTCATTACTGGAATTGGTTTCTGTGGTTGCTGATGCCGAGTTGTTATTCTCCAATATCACCCTTTTCCTCAGGCGAGTGTTCCAGTAGTTTTTGATATCGTTGTCAGTTCTGTTCGGAAGCCTTGCGGCTATAGCTGACCATCGATTTCCGAGCTGCCTTTGAAGGTGGATTATGGTGTCTTCTTCTTCCCTGGTGAAGTTTCCACGCCTTATATTAGGCCTCAAGTAATTCATCCACCGAAGCCTGCAACTCTTCCCTGATCTTTGCAAACCTACAAATCAAAACCAACTGCATATAATTCAAGTTTTTTCATTACATCTTGTTCATCAAAGTGATGAACATACCAGCAAATCTGGGCATCTCATTCCAATTCCAAATTCCATATCTCATGATATAAGCAACCAGCTTCTGGTCTTCATCAGGAGTCCATGTTCCTTTCTTTTGATTTGGTTTTCTCACCATCTTTCAGACTACTCCGTCGCTTAACTCTTCAACCACTTGTAGAACTTGAATCTCTCAATTAGTTCCATCTCTATTTATATCGGTTGAGTGGGGAAAAAAACTTGGCAAAGACGCGGGTTAGTAAAGCAATTAATTAATTGCTAGGTTTCTTCCTAGATCGTGACTTATGTTTGAATCCCATTCACAGTAAACAGTTTACTTGGAAAAAAACGAAAGTCTTTTTCTATTCCTTATAGAATATAGGTCAATCATCCATTAGTGTACATTGCATGCAACTGTTTGGAAAAAAACAAGAAAGTGCTTTTCAAACATGTGAAAGTGTTAGTGTTTTGTCTAAAATTTGGGGCTATGATAGATGTAATCAAATAATTAATTTTGTTATTCTTGGAATTAGGTTAAGTGGCAATCTAAATTAATATAAGTAAGATCAAGGAACACGGTCTAAATGTCTATTTTCTAGGATCTATCAGCGGGAAAATCGTGAGTTCTATAATTTTCCAAGGATCAAAAGTTTTTAGTTTTCTGCTATGTGAAAGGTGTGGAATTATATTTTACTATAATTTAATTATTTTTCATCTTTATGTTTTCTTATTTTCAATTTTTTTATAATATAACCTTAACGGTAGATATTAAATATGTTACGTAAAGTTCTGCTTTTAGACTTCGGGTTTGAGGCCTTGTGCACAAAAAAAAAATTGTTAGGAGATTCGCCCCATCAAAACCAAGTGTGTGACGCGGGTCTGAGAAATCGGGAGGGAACAAAAAAAATCATGCTATTAATTATTGTATGAGTTATATTTTTATGTTATAATATAACCTTTTAATTTTAGGGTTTATGGGTTTAGATTGTAGGTCTAGAATTTAGTGTTACAATTTAGAGTTTAGGGTTTATATTTTAGGATTTAGGGTGTAATGGCTACGAATTTAGGTTTTAAATCTTATAATTTAAAGGGTAAACTACATGGGTGACCACTCAACTATTGAGTCTGGCCTATTTTGACCACCAAACTACAAAAATTCGACCACCCAACTATTTAATTGGACCTATTTTGACCACCCGCCATTAAAATCTGACGGAGGGGTGATGCGGTTGCTAACAGAAACCCTAATAGGTATCGATACAGTTGAGACCACATCGGCACGGGACTTAAGAAATATCAGGTTTAGCTATTTAAAAACGTTTTGAAGCCTTCCAAAACCTTTTGAAAACACATGAAACATATTTTCAAGTTGTTTGGACTTAAAATCATTTTTGAAATCTTTTCAATTTAGTCCAAAACTATTTTTCAATTATTATATTAAAACAAATATCCTAACAATCTCCCCTTTTTGATATAATAAAACCAACTTGAAAAATTGTTTTAGTGATTCTCTCCCTTAGTAAAAATAAATTTTGAATAAGAGAATATATTTTGAAAATATTAAAAGCTCCCCCCTTATTCATTTGAAAAATCAATTCTTTAAACTTTCTCCCCTTTTTGTTATATCAAAAATGATTCAAGCCAAGGTTGAAAAACTTTAAAGTGCCATAACAATGGAGAGTTAAAAAAAATTGACAAAATAAGAATTTTGTTTTAAAATTGGCTCCCCTTTCTCAAAGCATTCCAAAAAAAATTTTGGCTCAAATGCTTGACACTTAAAAGATATTGAATTTCATCATTAGATCAAATCAATTTAAAAGCTAATGAAACTCAATTATCCAAGTCTTCAAAACAAAAGAATAGATAACCAAATAAATAAAGAATTAGCATAAATGTTACCAATCTTCTTCATTTGCGTGACTAGAGCATTCCAAAATCTTTGCTATCATCATCATTGCTCCAACACACCTATAAAAGACATTTTCTTGATTTTTGGTATACAAATTGCTTTGGATCCATTTACATTAGTCACATTGTCTCTAGTTCCCTTAGGAACCCGTACTTGCCTAATTTTATAAGACTTTCTATTTCTTATAGGAAAAGTATTTATGGAAAGATCATGATAATGACAATGTGAGCAATTTTTCATTATGGGATTAGATGAATTATTAAAAATAATTTCTTTTTCATTTGTTAAGCTTTCAAGCTTAACCTTCAAATCAAAATTTTCTTTTTGAAAATCTTCACTCTTAATTTTTGAAAGCTCTAAATCATTTTTCAAATTTTGATTTTGGCATTCAAAATTGAATTTTGATTTCAAAAGAAAATCATCTTCAATCTCAAGTTTTAAAATTATTTTCTTAAATTTAGAATTCATGGTCTCAAATTCCAAAAATAATTCATCAAAATCATCTTGCAACTCATCAAAAGAATAGGAATTAAGCTTACTTTAGTTAGAAGTTACCTCGAGCTCATCGAGAGCCATCACACCATCCACCTTAGGTATTGAGAAGAGGTTTGCACATGATGAAGCGTCATCTTTCTTCTCTCCCTTCTTGTTGTCGTAGGATTTCTCAAGCTTCTCCCATATTTCTTTGGCACTTTTGCATGTAGAGACCTTCTTGGAAACATCTTCATTAAGGCCACAAAGAAGAGTGTGCATCGCCTTTGCGTTTAGCTTGGCCTTTGTGCCATTGGCACTCCTTTTCTTCTTCTTCTTCTTAGGAGCTTTCAAGTATCCATCTTCATTGATATCCCAAACATCAAAATCGAGAGATTTGATGAAATACTTCATGACGTTGCTCCATTGAAAGTATGAATCTCCTTCGAAGAACGGAGGACACGAGATAGAGCGGCCTTCTTCAAATCTTGCCATTTTCTTGAACCATCGAGAAAAAGATCTTTACTCTTGGATGTTAGTCCTTCGATAGAGACGAGGCTTTGATACCAATTGAAAGGCTTGTAGCACGCTCAAATCAATCTCCTGAAACCGTCAAGAGGGTTGATTTTCGCTCTTTGATGAATTGGCTAAAATCGGTAAAAATAGTAGACAATTTGCACATGGATTTTAGAGTGGTTCGACTACCCAACTGAGTCTACATCCACTACCTCAGCACACCACTAAGGATTTATCAATTCACTATGAATTCTTCCCTTTTTACATGCTCAAGAGGAAACCTTAACAACCCTATCTTTTACTGGCTAAGATAGAACCGCTCTAGTTTTTCCTAAGGCTAAACTAGACCTCTCCCTTTTACAAGGTAAAAGATGTAAACAATTAAACCTCACAAGGTGGGTGTTTACACAATTGAGCTCACAAGAAATAGTGAAAAGATTTACAATTGAAGCACTCTCTAAACTATGTACAAGGGAAATGAAGAAATAAGATTTGGACTCAAATTCTCTTGATCATCTTGCTTGGATATGTTCTTTAACCATCTTCAAGTGTTCAATGTCTTCTTTTATGGTGTGGAATGAGTTCCTAGCCGTTGGAAACCAATGGGGATCAATTAGAGCCGTTGGGGATAATTTTCATGCCAAATTTCTCAATCTGGAGTTGTCGGTATCGGTATGCATGTGTGCGTATCGGTACGCTCCTTATGGAAATAGCCGTTGTGCTCTGAACAGCCTGTGCATATCGGTACGCCTATATAGCGTATCGGTACGACCTGACATGGAAATAACTGTTGGGGTAGTTAAAACATAGGAGTATCGGTATGCATCAATGCGTATCGGTACGACCCTCTCCATATTGGTAAAGCTAAGCCTGTACCGGTATGAGTTTTCGATTCTGAAATTTTCCTGTAGCTAAAACCCTAACAGGTATCGATACGGTTGAGGCTGTATAGGTACGGGCCTTAAGAAATCTCATGTTTAGCTATTTAAAAATGTTTTGAAGTCTTCCAAAACCTTTTGAAAACACATGAAACATATTTTCAAGTTGTTTGGACTTAAAATCATTTTTGAAATCTTTTCAACTTAGTCCAAAACTATTTTTCAATTATTATATCAAAAAAATATCCTAACAAGAACCATTTATGCATAGCCTCATTTTCAAGAAATGTCCGGCGCGTATCCACACTTGAGAACATTAGCAGCACCCTTGACCCGGCAATTCTCATTACAAAAAATCCAACTAAACCCGCCGCCTGCAGTTCCCGAGCCAAAGACGCAACGCCTATGGGGGCTCGGCACCATGCCACCGCGCATCACTGAAGAATCCCTACTTTCCCATCATCTTTTACACCCTTCGTGCTCCAATAGGGATTCCGCGCCTCTGAATCCTTTCCACTAACCATTAACTCGTCGCCTCGCAAAGATTTCAACCCTTCCTCACGGCGCCAATACACGTCTCGCGTACCCCTCATTGCCAACGCCACCCTTATTCTAGAACCATAAATCCATTTCTTGTTTAACCTTTCAATTGCCCTCATAGCCGCAGCCTCCGTAGACATCCGAACAAAATCAAATCTTGAACCATTTTGTGTTCGTTTGGCCAGCACGAAAACATCCACAGCCTATCAATGACGATAAAAAACCTGTCACACACCTTGCCAATGAATTTGCTCCGAAAGATTGTCCACAAAAAGTGTCCAACACCGACGATGGTTGTTCTCCTTTTAGTTTTATTTTTAGGAACTCAGCGGTTAATATTATTTAATCGTGAAATGATTTTTAAGTAGTATAATATCAATTTTAATATAACACAAGGACTAATGACATAACTTTGACATTTTTTTCAAAGGCCTTTCAATGAGATCAAGTTCTCATCCATTATTTTTCCTCTACTATTATCTAATATAAACTTAATAAATCATCATTCAATGATATCAAACTCTTTTAAAGATATAAAAAAAATTACTATGAATTTGAGATTTGAGGGTTACGAGTAAATAAAAAATTGTATAAAAAAAACATTTAAGATTTAACTTCAACAAGTTCAAAACTTTTGAATTGCTTCAATCTGAGTATAACTGTCTTGTATTTGTGTTTCGTTTCAAGAAATTCAAAGGAAAAGAGAAACTTTAGAATAAAAGAATTATCTATAAAGAAACCGGCTATTTGGCGTTAACTTTGTTTCTCTAAATTTCCACAAACTTCAACCACTCTCTTTAAGTTTTAAGGGTATTTTCGCCCTAATTTGTTTATAAGTGCAAAGATGAGACGGTGCGGTTTGAAAGAGAGATAAAGTAGGAAATAGAAGAAGAGAGAAATGGAGGTTGAAGCTGCAATGAAAGAAAGAGGGTGATTCTGGGTGATTGTCCAAATTTATTATAGTATTATTACTACTACTATCATCGTCATCTTCTCATCTTTTCTGGAAATCGGAAAGACAATGGCCTCACTTTCGAACAAAAATCCTCAATCCTATAAGTATGTTTCTTTTTATGCACATATTAAAAAATTAAATTATAAATTTTAACACTAAATTTTATATCCTAAACTTTAAACCTTACACTCTAAAAAATATACACTATCTCTAATTTCTTAAACCCTAAACTCACTTTTTTAAAGTGAGCACTAAGAGAGACATAGTTAGAAACATACGATATCCATCCCTCACTTTCCTTAACATCTTTGCTTCTCGATTGTTTCCAGACTATGCAATATTTTCTTTCCACGACACCCATTTAATTGTTCTATATTGGTTTAAATATACATTTAATATCTTAATTATACTTTTCAATATCGGCAAAAGTATATATATCTGATACAGACAAAGCTCAAATCGAAATACCAAAATAAAACAAGGATCTTAGTTCATGCAGTACTAAACTAAAGGATTGGCCCAGAAATCATCCACAGGATCACAATAGTAGTGTTGACTGTGGCTGTGCCACAACTGAAACTTTGATTCACAATCGAAACTTTCTCCCATTAATGGCTGCTCCAAAAAACACAGTATTTCCCAATAGTTTTCGGATGAAACAGAGTTATCCATAGTATAATTGCCATCGACTTCCCCAGTATTGTTAGAGCCTGATGTAGAAAAACTAGTATAACCAGCTGGTTCTGGCCCTGGGAACTCATCCGCTGTAGGAATATTCAGCAAGGTTGAGGAACCACTATTAGACGAATCGATTTCAGTAGGTGATGTAGTTGCTGATTCTGAATTGCTATTCTCCAATATTTCCGATCTTTTCTTCAAGCGAGTGTTCCAGTAATTTTTGATATTGTTGTCAGTTCTTTGCGGAGCCTTGCTGCAATTGCCGACCATCGATTTCCGAGCTGCTTTTGAAGGTGGATTATGGTGTTTTCTTCTTCCCTAGTGAAGTTTCCACGCCTTATATTAGACCTCAAGCAATTCATCCAACGAAGCCTGCAACTCTTCCCTGATATTGCAACCCTACAAATCAAAACCAACTGCATGTAATCAACACTCCAATAAAAAAAAATCTTGACGAAATTAAAGTTTTTCGGTACAACTTGTTCGTTAATGAGATGATCATACCAACATATTTGGGCATCTGATTCCAATTCCAAATGCCATATCTCATGATATAAGGCAGAATTTGGTGATAGAGTTTGGGGGTAACTTAAAATTTTCAAAATTTAGAAGTTTAAATTAAAATTTTAAAAATTTTGAAGGGTTCAATTTACTTTTTTTCCAAAAAAAAATGAGGTCTAACTAAAATTTTTGATGTTGAGAGGCTTAATGAGAATTTTTAAAAATTATGAGAGGAATTTAATAAAAATGTTCAAAAATTTTGAAATTTAATTTGATTTTCTAAAAAAAAATTTGGGGCCAAATTAATTTTTTAAAAAATTTTAAAAGTTTAAATTATATTTTTTTCAAATTTTAGGGGTCCATGTTTCTTTCTTTACATATGGTTTTCTCATCATCTTTCGGACAGTACTACTCTGTAAGAACTTGAATTTCTCAATTAATTTCGTCCCTATTTATATCAGCTGTAGATAATTATCCCAAGATTCTAACCGTCCAATTAAACAGTTATTTCCATCACTCAACACTAAAAAAAATTAAGCCATAAATCTTAAAAATAGACAATGCCTATTAATTCCTTAAACTCTAACTGTATCGATATCTCTTTTTTATTACGCTAAAAAAACAGGGTTTTAAGGGTGTTTGGGGTATTTCGGGTATTTTAAAATATATCCGTGGGGTTTTAAAAAAAAACGTATTTTATTAAAAAATGGAGTCGCCACCGGCCACTGAGGTAGGCAGGACACCATAAAACCAGAGATTTTAAAACTGTTGGGTTCGAGAGTCGGTTATGGATGAGGAAAGATTAGCACCCCCACACCGCCCAAAATTGGTACTTTAATAATTACCGCTTTATTAATATTAGACTTTCCGGATTAAAGTGACGTTTAAATTAAAATTTGGTTATAAGTGTGAGTAAATTTTAAGAGCCCCGTTATTCGAGAGAAAACTGATAAACCACCAGCACTGCGCTTGATACTGGCCACGTTTACGCTCGAATAAAAGGGCACCGCATTAACAATTAATATTCCGTAATGCAACTTAAAACATGGCAAATAAAAATAAATACAATGCGATAAAAATATAAATAAATACTAACATAATAAAATACTAATCTAACATAAATAAGATACTAATTTGAAACATACATACATAAATATTAATCTAACACATAAATAAAAACAAATCTAACATAAATAAAATACCAATCTAAAACATTCATAAATATTAATCTAACACATAAATAAAAACAAATCTAACATAAATAAAATATTAATCTAAAATATAAATAAATATTAATCTAATACATAAATAAAAATAAATCTAACATAAATAAAATATTAATCTAAAACATAAATAAATATTAATCTAATACATAAATAAAAATAAATCTAAAATAAATAAAATATTAATCTAAAACATAAATAAACATACAAACTAAAAAATAAGAATACAATTTTAAATTAACTAATACTTCATTAAATTATAAAAATTACAACACAAATAAAAAGGGAAGAAAATATACCTAACTAGGAGCTCGAATGACGAACCCCGACTGAACCCCACTGAGTTCTACCACGACCCCTTTTAAAAATTTAACTAGATCGGATCCAAAATATGACCCCGATCGAACCGGTTAGGACCGAGGGCATTGCCCCGGTCCTTGGCTACCCGAGAACATGGCTCTCTTATTTGGGTGCCTCAACCGGCTCTCTTTGCTGTTTTCAATCCCTATGCCTCCTATTTATAGGCAATTGGGGTTTCTAAAGGGGTGACGTGGAGCACCCTCCTCCACGCAATGCATTCATTTTTCTTAAATTTTTTACACTTTAATCAACTTTTTTTTAATTTTAAATTAATAATATTACTATTACAATAATACTAAAAACTCAGACAAAAATGAGTGATTACAGTGCCCCTCTTTGCTTGTTCTTGTGAAACGAGAACAAAGCAAAGATCAAAAGCACTCATTTTTTTTACCTACTTCCTTGTCCTTGGATTCGGAATCACGGGTTCTTCTGGAACTTTCCGCTCTTTCTCGACCAACTCTTCAGGCTCGTAAGTTCTTCCTTTATAGAACTTCTTTACCTTCTGATCTTGGAGCTATAGGCTCTTCCTATATAGAACCTTTCGCTTTGAAGCCTCGAGTTACAAGTCCTTCCTATATAGAACTTTTCACTCTGAGACGGTAAAGTTCGAAGTCCTTCCTATATAGAACTTTTCGCCTTCAACGCCAGTTTCTCCTATATAAAACCTACTGCGTCACAGATGGATTCTTTCGACTGGAGTTCTTCTTATATAGAACTGCTAGTCTTCAAACCCTGGAGTCGTAAGTCCTTCCTATATAGAACTTTTAGCTTCTGAATTCTTGTAGTTACGGTTTCTTCCTTTATAGAACCTTTCACTGTGAGTGCTCGAAAATATATGTCATTCCTATATAGAACCTCTATCTTCGCATTTGGGATTCATGCCAAAATAGCTATCGATCTTTTCAGAAATTTAGGGATTCACGCCAAAAATGGCCACCAATCTTTCTGGACTCACGCTACTATGGTTGTCGAACTTTCTTCAAATTTGGGGATTCACGCTGAAAACGGCTACCGAACTTTCTAAACTCACACTACTAAGGCTGCCGAACTTTTTTCAAATTTGGGGATTCACGCTGAAAATGGCTACCGATCTTTCTAGACTCACGCTACTATTGCTGTCGAACTTTCTAGCCTTACGCTACTGAGGCTGCCAAACTTTTTGGACTCATGCTACTGAGGCTGCCGATCTTTCTGGACTCACGCTACTAAGGCTGGCAAGATTTTTCTTCAAATTTAGGGATTCACGTCGGAGACGGCCACCGAACTTTATGGACTCATGCTATTAAGGCTGCCGAAATCTTTCTTCAAATTTGGGGATTCATACCGAAAATGGCTACTGGTGGCCCGAAGGTCTTATCATCATGCCTGAAGGTCTTATTAATAGCCCGAAGGACTTAATATCGGGCTTTACGCTACTTTGGCTACCGTCATCTGGCCTCACACTACTATGGTTGCCAACATCTGGTCTTACGCTACCATAGCTGCCGCATCCTACCCGAATGACTTATCACAATGCTCGAAAGACTTACTGGTGGCCTGAAGGTCTTATTATTATGCCCAAAGGTCTTACAGATGGCCCGAATGACTTAATATCTGGCTTTACGCTACTTTGGCTATCGTCATCTGGCCTCATGCTACTATGGTTGCTGACATCTTTCTTTAATAAAATCTGCTTCTTCAAACTTTTTTGACAATTCTTCAAATACATGTCTAAAACAAGCAGAAATTGACATGCCTCTATCTATAGGATGCATGCAATGTAATGCTTTCCTTTTCTTCTTCTTCTTCTTCTCTTCTTTTTTATTCTTTTTTTTCTCTTTTTCTCTTTTTTTCTTTTTTTTCTCTTTTTTCTTTCAATCATTTTCTGTTCTAAAGTCTTACACCTTGAAAGGTCATTCCTCAGATTTCTTCATCTCTTTACTTCTTCATTGTATGCTCTTAAATCCTTATTTGATCAATCTTCGAATCTGAATTATCATGCTTTCAAATTTTTCGTGCGGAAGGTTTTCTTGTCTTCAAGGTTATCACCTATCTTCATAAATGATCTCCTGGTCCTTATATTATTCTTATAAGAACCCTTGTCATCTTTTTCGTTTGGCGTTGCCTCATTCAATCACAGGCTCTACTGCTTTGAATTTCCTGACCCGTCATACAGAGCCTTGATTTATTTTTAATCACTAGGGTGAGCAAAAATGCTTCCATCCCCTGAGCTCATTCTTGATCTTCTCGTAGCATTTCGCCGGGAACTGACTCTCGGTCCCTATACTTTAAATCTCATCATCATTCATTTTTAAAGTAATGCAAAAGGCAATTTACTTGTGTATATTTCAATACAAAAAATAATGATTGTTTGAAAAGATAACAGTCATTTTGAAAACCACAACTTGGAGGGGATACCAAACATCTTAAAAACATTGTTTGGAACACATGGCAAACATCTTTTGTCTTTTTTTTCTCTCTTTTTTAAGCCAAACATTTTTTAAAATTAATGTTTGGAGAATGGTAAACAAAATTTGAAGTATATTACCAAACATTTTAAAAACTAATGTTTGGGGGAAATGGTAAACATCAAAACTTTGGGAGAAAATGTCAAACCTTTTAAAATATGTTTGCCCCCAAAATATCAAACACCATAGCACATCGTTTCAAATTGCCAGAGATCAACTCTAATGAAGCGCATATTTAGAAGATCTTGACTATTGTGGAGATTTGCGCAAATGTATAGTTTCTTCTAGTCTATTAGGCTTTCAAGAGGCACAATCCCATACCTAATTTCTAACCCATTTAAGGTGGCTCTCTTAATCTCACTAACTCACCATGCCTCATTCTTCCCTCATTTGAGTGTCGATCAAACACTTCGAGGTTTGACGTTCCTTGAAGCCAGGTTAACCCTTATAGGCGGAATGAAATCTGAAGACATTCTCATTCAACTAGAATATCTATGGATGATCAGAATGGTCTTTGGAGGCTTGTAATGTAGGCCTTTGGTTCATGGTTAGACGAAGCCATATCTATGTGCTCGTATGATCTGGATATACTCATATGGAGTATTCTTTTTTTCTTTTTCGGGATCACTCTAGACTGCCCGTTTTCGGGTTTTCACCCTAGAGTTCATTTCCCTACTCTCTTTCTTTTGGTCCGTCTTGCATTCTGCTATGTATTGATGCTCATTTTTTGTAAAAAAATGATTGATCCTCCAAAGTTCCTTGAATGAAGGATTATGTATATTTCTGGGAGTTCTTGTGATTGGTATGCCCAGATGAAATGTTCCCCTTTATTTCTTTCTTTCATCTTCTTTTTTTTTCTTCTTTTTTTGCTCTAGACTGCCCACCTTTGGGTTTTTACCCTAGAGTTCACTTCCTTCTTCTGTATCATCATATCAGTGTATTTTGGTTGGAAATTGATGCCAACATGCTCATACAGACTACTCTTTCCTTTTCATTTTCGAGATCGCTCTAGACTGCCCATTTTTGGGTTTTCACCTAAAGGTCATTTCCCTTTTCAAAATTGGCAATCTTCGGGCCGACTTGTCTTGACTTGGCTTCAATTCAAGCTTCTATAAAAATCTTCAAAATTGTGGATTCTTTATGTATCTCTTGCTCATTTCTTACAGTTGAAGTCTTGATCTTGTATTGTTTGATCTGTGTGTGAAGTATATACTGTATTTTCTTTTTATTCCTTTTTGTCTTTTTTTCTTTTTTCTTTTTCTTTCTCTCTTCTTTTTTTTCTTCTAAGGGAATTCAACTCATCATAGTCCTTTGTCTCGAGGATAATGATGGAGCATACAACAGAACCCCGAGTTACTCGGCATAGTCATGATTTGAATATATCACTCATGTAGCTACTCTACTTTTGACTTAAAATATGGATAGAGCATACAACCACCTTCTGAGCTTTTCACTACAGCGGAGTGCCCCAGAAAATTCTACTGATTTCTCTATTTTTAAACACTATTATCTAGGAATACCTTTTAGTAAACCCAAACAGTGGAGTGTAATCTCTCTTTTTTTGTCTCTTTCTTTCTTTCTTTCTCTCATTTTTTAGACTGTCCATTTTGGGTTTTCAGCCTATAGTCTATTTCCTCTTGTTCTGGTTTATGGATGTATTCTCGAATCAAATTGTATCTATACCGAACATTGTCGCTTGTTCCCACTTGAACGTAATCAATTCTACCCAGCTCTTCTAAATTGGTGCCTATCGAACGGTGGAGTCTTCATGTATCTTCTCCTTACACTATTTAACTTAGTGAACTCGCTCTTGATTACTTCGGCCTTCTGATTGCCATTTCTTATGTTGCTTGGTTTATTTTCTGAGCATAAACTTGTCTTCATCCATTTTCCTCTGGTAGTTCTATAGTCTTCATGTCCAATCTATATGGTTTCATCTATTTCTCTTAGTAAAGTGAAAGAATATCATTCGCCATTCCATTCATTGATGTCCTAAGAAAGCCTTCAGGGGATAAAGGTTTAGGGTCAACTCTCGATTTAAGGATCTTAAACGACAAGTGCCTGAGAAGACAAATTCCTAAAATGGGAACTGCCCATTGTCTAAACACTCGCTTTGTTCCTCTGTTGGCCTAAGTGGATTAGTAGATACTCACATTTGCAATATCCTCACAACTTTCAATTTCTTCTAAATATAAGCAACTTAGAGTTGATCTCTGGATCTGAAACAAAGGTACTGTTGCATTCAAAATTCGAGGACCTGGTATAGAAATGATATATACATATGCCCATTCAAAAATGCATGTATATGCATATGGGAGAACAAAAACTACCCCATAAAAATAAAATGTTTAAAGAATCAAAAATGTAAAAATGCTTTCTAAATGGAAATGTGATTTGTTATTCTAACAAACAATGAGTTTTTTTGAGAATTTCTTTGTAAAATGATAAAAAACCGTAGAAACCTTCGGACTATCCCCGGGTACTAACTCATTTCGGCCCTTTCAATGTAGTGTAGGCTTGTGCCACTTTTCTTGTTTTTTCACCGCTGGATCAACTCTCTCATCATGACTCCCTCGTTAACCAGTTTCTTGATTTCTTCTATTAACGACCCCAAATTTCTTAGTGTCATGCCCCGGCGCCTTAATGTAGAACTCACATGTACTGTATGAATCAAGAATATGAGTAGATGAGCTGGGTGTAATTTTTATCGGCCCGAAGGTAAGGTACTAACCCTTGACCAGATGAGGCCATATGTCCGAAATGGAATACTCTGAATATCTCTAAATATGTACTTGTTCGAGGATTTTTTCTTGGTGATTCAGAGGAATCTGCATGTTTTCTTCTCTTACGATCACGAGAACCTTGAAAGTGTTACCCATTTATCTCTTTCTTTCCTTCTACTCCTAGGTAGGTCTGCTCCTTAAACTTAGGTCCCGGAGTGCATGTTGGATTCTCTCTCTGACTGTCATGAAGTCCTCAAAGCTGGCCTTCATTTTCCCGAGCATCTTATCAAAGAAGAAATATGAAAGATGGCATGAAACATGAAAGTCACTTTCCTCTTCGTCTACGGGAGGCTGTACCTGGGTCGTTAAACACAACCACCTCAAAGCACATTTCTTGAAGCCTTCATCAGGTTTCATCTTCGTACCCTGGAGATACTGACGACTTGGTGCTAGGTCTAAAACATATATGTATTGCCCATAAAGACGTCGGTTAAGTCTCTGCATGACTATACTTGGTCTCTACTCAAACAGTTGTACCATATCACGGTAGGTCCTGCTAGACTATGTGGAAGTAATGGATCGGCAATTTTTTTATTCTCGATGTAGCCCTCTATCTTTCTGCAGGACGTGGTCAGGTAAATCTTGGGGCAGCTTGTTCTGTCATTCTGCACAAATCTTAGAATCTTGATATCCGGTGGAATGATCAAATCAGGGCTTTCTTGCATCGAAGGCATCAATCTTTTTTTCGAGCCCATCTTCTAACTGCTCAAACCTTGATTTTTGAGTGTGTTCAATTCTTTTATTCACGATAAAACTCTAGTTGGTCTTTGGATTACTCCCCAAAAATTTTATGCAAGGTAATGTTATGTAAAATATGCCATGACTGTACAATATGATGCAATGCAAATGCGGTGTTGATTCTCGAACAGTCCTTAAAAGACTTTCATTCAATAGAAAAATGTCTGGTTGCAAGAAACTAATAATGAATTACAGGTAACAGTTAGCCTCCTTCTGGAGATCTTGACTTTGAAAAGCAAAGCCTGTGCTCGACATCGTCTTCAGGATGATGGATGACCTCGTCTTCTCCTCTTATTCTATTCCATGGACTCGTGATGTCATGATCTTCATTTTGGGGCTTCTAAAAAGGACATCAACAAGTGCATGCATAATGCAGACAAGATCTTCTTCTTCTTCTGTTGATCTGGGCGCAAACAAACCGATCCTCAAATAATGCGTCTAAATAGGGTTGGATCCTAGTGGTCCAAAAAGGGTCTACTTAAAGTCTTTAAAACTTTTGGGTTTACATTAAAATTCTCAAAGATCATTTGGTTTAAAGATTTCCCCTTTTTATTATCAAAAAGTTTTAACTTACTTAAAAATGAAACTTTTAGGTTTTTTTTTAAGTTTTAGGAGGAAAAAGAATTCAAAACACAATAATAATATTTTCAAAATTTTTTGAAAGGGTTAAATTAAAATCTTGGAGATTTTTACAAAGGGCTAAATGTGAAGATTTTAAAATTAGTGTTCTGTAGTCCCCACTGGATCCTCTGCGCCGCACGTGCCTTACTATCGGACCGTCTTCTTTCTCGATTGGTCTTTGCTCGGCCTAACTTGATACTGTAATATTATCATTTTCAACAAAGCAGACTTTTTTTCTATTTTGAAAGCCTTTTAAATGAACCGTTCTTGAATCAACACCATGTCATGATATGCAAAATGAATGCAAATAAAGGCATTGATTCCACTGGTAATCACCATTTCGAATGACTTTCATAGGAATTAAAGGGTTCAGATTCTGGAGCCGGAAAAGTAGACTTCTACAGATATGCCCATCTTCATATCTTCGGGTCATACTCAAAGAAACTGAAAGTCTCGGTTAAGATTGCCGGTACCGCATTCACTTTCCTCCTCATGCGTTCAAATAGATCTAAGATGGCTACATCGATGTTTCTGAATACCCTCGGGAAGATGATCAAACCATGTATCCCCAAAACAAATAGGTCTATCTTCATTACCTCATTCAGGTGTACTATCTCTGATACATTCCAATGAAGATGCTAGGCTATCTCATCGACTCTAAATCAGGCCGTTGAACCAATCGTCACTCATCCTGGCAAAGGTTTTGAGCTTCAATGGATAATTCTAGTTCCTTGGTGGCTTCGTATAGATCCAATCTTTTTTAACATTCTTCATGTTAAGCAAGGTTGTGTACTCTTCTATTGTGGGTATCATGTCATGTCCGGTAAAAAGCAAGGTTCCGGAACTGAAAAATGGCTCGACACAAAGGCTGATTACCCCGGACATGCATTAAATGTGCTATGTCGCCATAAGTATCAAAATATAGGTTTTGTAGTCGTCGATCCCATCCTTCCCAAATCTCTTTAAGCTCTCATAGGTCATTCTGTTGTAGGCTCTTGTATGTATATCCTGGCATTATGCGTTCACTCGGTGAACTGTTACCACCTTGGGCCCACTAGTTGACTTTTGACCAATGTCTGACAACTGAGTTGATATCATCATCCTTAAGATACCTTTTTTCCATGATGAAAGATTTTCTGATCGGGCAAACCACTTGAATCAACACCTATATATAATGTGGATGCAATGATGATGCAACAAAAATATGTGTAAAATAAAAATAAAACACAAAAAGAAATGAGTTAGTACCGGATAAAAAATAATAAATACATAAATAAAAGTAAATTTAAATAAAGCAAACAAACAGAATAACCTTATATATATTCGGTCTAAACACTTAGGTTATCCGCATGGCTCTAAAGGGGTGGGTTTCTATATGTTCTTTACATGCAGTGTTGGTGCTAGGAGGTACTTGAATTGTCCTTGTTGTCCCCTACTGAGGGTAGCAAGGCCCCCGATCATCACCTATTATAGTCTCCTTTCAACCGGGTTCAATTCAGGGGGACCCATTCGCTTATGCCTGCACGAAGGAACTATATCCTTACGAAAGCATAAGGTACTCGAGCCCCGAAGGTACTCGCTAGGCCTACACGGAGGAACGTTATCCTCACGAAAGCATTAGCGTTTTCTCCCCACTTAAAAATGACGAGTTTATATGCCAAATTTTAAATGCGTTAAAATAAATGCGCAATTATAACCAAATTTTAATTTAATAGTCACTTTAATCCGAAACTTCCGATATTAGTAAAGCGGTAATTATTTTGAAAAAGCTTGACTCTCATTTGTTTTTAAAAAGCAAAAATTGTCCCCAGCGGAGTCGCCATCTGTAGCGATATCCCTTTTTTATTACGCTAAAAAAACGATGTTTTAAGGGTGTCTGGGGTATTTCAGGTATTTTAAAATATATTTGTGGGGTTTTAAAAAATTGTATTTTATTAAAAAATAAAGCCGCCACCGGCCACTGAGGTAGGCCGGACACCATAAAACCAGAGATTTTAAAACTATTGGGTTCAGGAGTCGGTTACGTATGAGGAAGGATTAGCACCCCCACACCGCCCAAAATTGGTACTTTAATAATTACCGCTTTATTAATATTAGACTTTCCGGATTAAAGTGACGATTAAATTAAAATTTGGTTATAAGTGCGAGTAAATTTTAAGAGCCCCGTTATTCGAGAGTAAACTGATAAACCACCATCATTGCGCTTGATACTGGCCATGTTTACTCTCGAATAAAAGGGCACTGCATTAACAATTAATATTTTGTAATGCAACTTAAAACATGGCAAATAAAATTAAATACAATGCGATAAAAATATAAATAAATACTAACATAATAAAATACTAATCTAACATAAATAAGATACTAATTTGAAACATACATACATAAATATTAATCTAACACATAAATAAAAATAAATCTAACATAAATAAAATACTAATCTAAAACATTCATAAATATTAATCTAACACATAAATAAAAACAAATCTAACATAAATAAAATATTAATCTAAAACATAAATAAATATTAATCTAATACATAAATAAAAACAAATCTAACATAAATAAAATATTAATATAAAACATAAATAAATATTAATATAATACATAAATAAAAACAAATCTAACATAAATAAAATATTAATCTAAAACATAAATAAACATACAAACTAAAAAATAAAAATACAATTTTAAATTAACTAATACTTTATTAAATTATAAAAATTACAACACAAATAAAAAGGGAATAAAATATACCTAACTAGGAGCTCGAGTGACGAACCCCGACTGAATCCCACTGAAATCTACCACAACCCATTTTAAAAATTTAACTAGATTGAATCTAAAATAAGACTTCAATCGAACCGGTTAGGACTGTGGGCATTGCTCCGGTCCCTGGCTACCCGAGAGCATGGCTCTCTTATTTGGGTGCCTCAACCGGCTCTTTTTGCTGCTTTCAATCCCCATGTCTCCTATTTATAGGCAATTGGGGTTTCTAAAGGGGTGATGTGGAGCACCCTCCTCCACGCAATGCATTCTTTTTTTTAAAAAAAAATACACTTTAATCAACTTTTTTTAATTTTAAATTAATAATATTACTATTACAATAATACTAAAAACTCGAACAAAAATAAGTGATTACACTAACCTTAATCATAAACCTTAAACCTCATTCTTTAGTACGAGGACATAAATAGGGGCACCCAAAAACAGACATTTTTATTCTTAAATTTGTACCTTCTAACGTTCTAGATGTATGTATACATCTTGTCTTACGTAAAAGTATAGCTAATTTTAAATCCGTCATATTTATATTTTAATTTTAAAAAAATATTTTTTAAAATATAATCCTCCATATTAATAATATAAAGTAAATATAAAATTTTGAGGTCAAAGCTATTTTTTTCATTTTATTGAGTAAAAGTATATTTAAAATTTTGTTTATTTAACGAGCCAACTAGAGATGAGGTCTCTTCCTATCAATTATCATTTCACCATTACATTAATTTTCAAGCTCGGTTCATGGGAGGAGTATGAGTTTTAGTTCAGAGCCCCACCTTCTATTTTCACAATTTGACTAGTATATACTAACATTTTTTAATGAAATTGAAACATTAAAAAGTTTAGAGTGTAATTTAAAATGAGAATTATAATTTGGAAATGAGATTAAAACGTTCGAAAATTTAGAGATCAACTTAGAATGAGATCATAATTTAAAATAAAATTAAAATTAAAAAATAAAAATCATAATTTAAGAACCGTAGTGCAACTCTTTCATTCCTAAACCAAATGTCAAGAAAAGCAAGCCACAAAAACTCAGCTGAAACGAATCCAATCAAAGCATATCTTCAAATTTTCCATGTAAAATTTACTTGATTTTCTCTATAAGATTTTTATCCACAATATCTGAACCTAACACACAACCGGATGGTAACATGTTACATATACCTACAGGACCAGCAAATACAGATCAATCCCCAGTTAAAAAAGCTTGTCGGTTCAATAAACAAGATCAAACTTACTATGCCCCCACAAATTAACAGATGCTATGTGATTCAAACCCAACCCCTGAATTTGCTAAACTACTGGGGTTTTTCTTGATCATCTGATCAATGTTTTGGCTTTGCCAATTGTTGGTACTGTTGGCGACCTTCTGGTGGTGATTACAAAGCAAAGATTCTGTGTCACCCTATGACGAAACATCCAAACAGTGACTATATCTATATCTTTTACCAATCCATGTTGTTTGCAAAACCTTATCCAGCCGTTAGAAGTAAGCACGTACATATTCGAACTCCAGAGCTTGAATTTCATGTCGTATTTGTTCCCCTCTGGATCGTACACGGTCACCGGGATTCCGGTTCGAACATTCTCGTCTTGTTTCAACAATGGTATCATGAAGTGTAGGACGTGATCCTTGCAAAGAAGCAGCCTTGTTTGATCTCTCTTTAAGTCGGTCTCCGTCAGTCGCTTTTGGTAAGGCTTGCTACACACGGTAATGAGACCGGCGAGATCTGCTACCGGAGGGATATCTGGGGGCTCATAATCGTCCAACACTCTATTGTTTCTTCCACCAATAATTAAACGCGGCGCTTCTTCCTCTTGTTCTTGCTCGTCGTCTCTTTTCCGCTTCTTTAAGGGAACGCCAGATTGTTTGTCTAACTTTGCGTACTGTAAAGAAACAAGAGCTTCAGCAACAGAGCATTCCTCATCCGTCCACCAACGTTCTCCCCTATTATTGTTATCCATTGCTTTGGACTTGTTTTTCTCACACTCTTCCTTCATCGTTTTACAGGACAAAAGAAAGGGTTTGCTTGAGGAACAAGGGTCTGAACTAAAGAATATCTCAAGTGAACTGATTAATTCTGTAACCTTAGCTTCAACCTGAAAGTTGAAATTCACAAGCCAAGATTTTGAATTGATTGAAGCCCCCAAAGCAACAGAATTAATATTTCATAGTAGTTGAACAATACCATATATGAGTATTCAGGGATGCAGCATCTGTTTGATTGTTCTTCATCTCTCATCTCGCTGCTCAGCTTTAATTTGTTGCTTCTTCCTGCAACCATGTGAAGTTATACAAACACAATGTATAATCTATATCAAACTTTATACTATAATAGAAAATATTAAATATTATATATGCATATGAATGCATGAGTATGTCTAATAATTCAATTCATTCGACAATGATTAATAAAGTATACATATAGTGATATAACGTTAGGGTCCAAACACAAGTACTTACTTCTACTACTTCCCCATCTCAACAGCGTTGGCAGCGACCTTTCTCTGGCGTTAACAAATAAAAGTTTGTAATTGTGCATAGTACAATGGCGAAGCATCCAAATATGAAATATCAATATCTTTCTCTAGTCCATGCATGTTTCCTGCAAAACTGTTCCTACTGGGCGTATATAGTAGTAGTAATTAGCAGTTTGCACATAACACGAACCTCATGTGTTCCTCCGGGGTTAGGGTTTCCTTAGCCACATTCTCGTCTCGTGGTTGTGGCCGTATCACCACGGATTCTTGGTTTTGATTCTTTTTAAAGAAGAACCTCACCCTTTTCCGTCTCTTTTGACAAGGCCTGCTGCTACATTCGTCGTTGGGGACATCTGGGGTTTGGTAACTTTCACGAATTTCACTTCTTCCATGAACATCTGAACTTGGTTCTTCATCTTGCCTGTCTTTGTCTTCAAGAAACTTTCTTTTCAGATTATCTAATTCCAAAGAAGTTTTGTCATCTAAATTCTTATACTTTAAATAAAGAAGAACGAAAGCAGCATCGTATTCGTCCTCGGTCAAAGCTACTCCATTATCTTCATCATCAATGGCTTTGGAATTGGACTTATTTGCTTCACGGTCTTTATTCATGGTTTTAAAATATAAGAAAGAGGCTGGTTTCTTGGAAAAATTTAGCTAAGAAAGGAAGGCCGGTTTTCTTGGAGGATGGAAACGATGCCACAGTCGCAGAGGAAGTGAAGTATTGATTTGGTGATGATTTTATGATAGCCAATGAACCTATGGAGGGATTGTTATTAGAAGCCTTTAATAAATTGGCAAGACAACCCAGCAAGCCTAACAAGAGCCCATACTCTACATATCTAATGGATGTAATTTTTTTTATACAAAGTATAATATTTAAAGGGTTATATTTTTTATACTAATAAAATTTACATAAGTCTCCATATTTAAATTATAAGATCTAAATCTTAAATTTCTAATTCTAAAATTCTAAATCTTAAATTCTAACCATAAACCCTAAATTATAAATTATTAAACTCTAAACTGAACTCTTAAACCCTAAAATTATTAAGATTGTATAAACTAAAGTTTACATAAGTCTTGTGTATTAAAGTATTTTCCATATTTAAACTACCATAACATTCAACCCTTAAATTGGAGATAAATGTATTTATGTGTACTCGAATTCACGACCTATTAGATATTATAATAACAATAATATCAATGGTGCTAGAGAAAAAATTTGATACACAAGCTTGTGTGAACCGAAGTGTACACATGCTTAATAAATTTAGGGGTTAAAAGTTTAGAGTTTACACTTTAAGATTTATGGTTTAGAGTTTATTCTTTAGAGTTTATGATTTAGGGCGTTAAAGTTAAAGATTTATATTTTAAATTTTAAAGAAGTGTTGTGTAATTTTTTATATAACTTGTATATCAAAAATATAACTCATTATGCTAGTGTTTAAACGATTTTTTTTTTGAATAGTTTTAAGGTAATTACAAGTTATTATCTTTTCATACATATTCGTAACCTTTTGTCAATGCGCACCTTGCAGACAAATAAATTTGAACACGGATCTCCTAGGATGGACATAATCTACTTTTTCACTAAGACCACTTGTTGGGTTCATGATTTTTTTATTTTTAAAATAAAAATAAATCGATATATATATAGTATTAATTTTTGTACTATATCATTGGCATCACCAATATGTAACGTTCCAAAGAACTCCCCCACACCCGAGAAATTATATCATAAACCCTTCCTACCACCTAAGATATGGGCCCAACCAATTAAATTAATACATATCACATATTTTTTCCATGTCATATTTACACATAATCATGTCCATGTCATCTATTTTAATACTTAAGGTAACATTTTAATACCTAAGGTAACAAAGGAAAAAAAAAAACTTGCCATAAATCTCTTCTGCTCTAACTCTTGGTTTATCTTCAACTTTTTTCTTGAATCAAAATTATTATTTGAAGTTTTACTTCATTTGGTACGTTGTTGTGCAACAAAATGGTGTAAGAACTAATCAGACATCTAAAATATTGAAATTAATTGAAACTAAATAAGTTGTTGGTATTCTACCCCATACGAGATTAAAATGAAACGAGAAATTTGACTTCGATTGAAACACAAAATGATTTCACGAACCAGACGTATTAGAAAGAAGCAGCGAAGAAAGTATAAAAATATACCGAAGTAGTAGACCAAAGCGTTCTATTACTAAAAGAACACATTTCTCTATTTATGTAGAGGAAACGAATTCCATTCATTCTCAGATTCATCTCAAATTCATAGTTTTAATCCCTTATCGATTAGAATACCAACAATTTATATAATTTCGATTAGTTTTAATAATTTAGGTGTCTGATTAGTTCTCACGCCCTTTTGTTGTAAAAGAACATATCAATAGAGTAAAACTTGAAAGAAGGATTTTGATTCAAGAAAAAAGTTGAAGATGAAACTAAATGTTAGAGAATAAGAGATTTATGGCAATTTCTTGTTTTCTTTTGTTACCTTAAGTATTAAAATAGATGACATGGACATGTTTATGTGTAAATATGACATGAAAAAAATATGTAATGTGTATAAATTTAATTGATTGAGCCCATATCCTAAGTAGTAGGAAGGGTCATATAATTTCTCCCCGCATCCCTATAAGCAACGTTTCCTTGTGCCACATCACGACGAGCTGTTGAAAGTACAAGATGTACCATTGACAAGTTCGTTCCACTTGAGCAGCCAGATTTATTTGTTAAGTGTCTTGTAACTAGCATCAGCACTACTTTAATGTGCTTCAAGTAACAGTCTATAGCTACTACGAACAAATTACGAACATGGTCTTAATTAATTTATCAATTAATTAATATTTATTAAATATTTGTTAATTTTTAAGTTAAATAACTATATTTTTTAATGTTTGATCTTAATTCGGTTCTTATATACGTATATAGGATAAAGATAACAAAAACATGCGAATACATCTCTATTGTATATACGCATATGTTTATATGAACCCAACAAGTAGTATCAGTAGAAAAGATGGTGATATTCATTTTAGGAGACTCAGGTTTAAACAATTTTATTTGTTTTATCGAATGGTTAAAAAAAGTTGTAATCGCCATAGCAATGGAATCAGCGGAAGAGTGAAAGACAGACTCAAAACAAAAAAGGTCACCTACACCAATTCAATCACCAAACATCAAAACTCAATTAATATTTCATTCGAGTTTGAAAAGACAATAGTATAGGGGTCTTCAGCAACGCAGCATCTGCTCTCAGTACTGCTCAGCTTTTGTTGCTTCTTCCTGAAACCAGATCAATTCAACAATTAGTACAATTCACTGAAACGTATCGGAGGATAAACCGCCATCATATTAACATATACAATCCAAACTAGTAAAACGAACCTCGTGGCGCGGTCTTTCCCTTGGAATGGTCTGGGTTAAGGGTTTCCTTAGCCATGCATTCTCATCTTGTGCTATCTCCATGGATTCTTGGTTTAAGAAGAGCCTCGCCCTTTTCCGTCTCTTTTGGTATGGCCTGCTTCCTTCTTCATCTTGGGGTTGGTAATTACTTTCAAGAATTTCATTTCTTCCATCAATATGATCTGAACTTGGTTCTTCATCTTTCGAAAATTCCCTTTTCATATTATCCAATTCCAAAGCAGCTTTTTCATCCAGCTTCATGTACATTAGAAGGTTACCAAGAACTGTAGCAGCATCGTATTCGTCCTCATCAGTCAAACCTACTCCATTATAGTCATCCTCGATGGCTTTCGACTTGTTTGCTTCACACTCTTTATTCATGGTTTTACTGCAAAAGAAAGTTTTAGCTAAGAAAGAATGGTTGCTTTTCTAGGAGTATGAAAACGAATGACACAGTTGCAGAGGAATATATAGGGAAGGGTTTAAAATTTAGAATTTAAGATTAGAATAAGGGTTTGAAATTTAATATTTTAATATTTTTTTAATGTTGAAATATAAAAAAAATACCAAAAAAAAACAAATAATTTTTGTCCGTTAATAAAAGAAAAGCTTTAATTATATGGCAAAACAACCCAGCAAGCCTAACGAGGGCCTATGCTTTGCATTTGACATAAAGAATGAGAGAATGATTTCGAAAGTATTTATGTTTGGTGCATTAATTATATACAATTTTATGTATTGGGTGATAATATAATACCATAAAAGTTTAAAATTGAATTTATTTAATTTTTTTAAATATAATGGCCGTTAGGTTTAGTTGAAAGTATAGCAGAACCTTTATAAATTGATACTCAATAAATTAATAATATTTTTAAAATAAAAAAAATTTTGGTCTCAACTTGTGCTCAAGGTCTAAATTAATAATTTTGATAAATTAATAAGATAATAATTTTTCAGAAGATCCTTATATAAATTTATGGTCCCTTTAATATTATAAATTAATAATTCTATAAAATTACAAATATAACTACGATAATTTAGTAAAATATGATTCTATTATTGTTTGCTTCTACTTAAAATTTAAATCTAGCTGTGTTTCATCTCTAACTTTTCTTACTGCATTCAAAAGTTCTAGTGTTACGTTCTCATACTACAAATCTTTTTTAGTGCATGTGTGGTGATCTCTCTTTATACTCACATAGTGCTTTATGTACTTGATTTGTCATGGTTGATTTTTGGACACCTCTTAAATGTAAAACAAAGGTTGATTGGTTTTAATTTGGATTGACTAATTAGGAATGTTTGATGTTGTTTACATAGTGGTTGATTTCATTACCATACATGAACTTGCATTAAATTTTAACTAGTACTACGTACTACAATGAACTTTGTTTTTTAGGAGTATGTATTATATTTAATTAATCACTTTGTACATGAACATCATTCAATTAGTCAATACAATGTATATGTTTTATTCATGAAGAATAATGTAAGTTCGTTGAATCGAAAAAATCTCTTTAAATTAATAAATTATTAATTTATCGATTAATTAATACATCTTTAAATTAATAAAATTGCATGGTCCCAACATCATTAATTTATAAAGGTTTTATAAAATGTTTGAATTTAATGAATTTAAAACTTATTGTTATGCTCGAATTCCTTCAACCGAAATGCTTGCCAAGTGGTGGAGAAGACAATTTTTGGGTGTATGTGGTGGAAGCAAAAATATAGACAAAATGACACAAGGATTTATATTGGTTCAAGCTTTTAACAAGCTCTACATCCACTACCTTAGCTCCAGCTAAGAATTTCCCAAATTCATTAAGAATTTATTCCCCTTTTACAAGGCTTAAGAGACAACCTTTACAATCCTAGACCCAATTACCAAGTCTAGCATCCAAAGCTTACAACCCAAGCTTTGGGAATCATCTCAAACAAAGAAATAAGGCAAACAAAGAATTCTCTCTACAAGGTAGATGTTTGCACTCTTTTAAGCACTCACCCAAACCTAAAACACTTGAACAAATCTAACAATTAAAGCTCGCAAGTGTTGTCTATACAAAGAATGTGTATTTAAAGCCCTAAGACAATTTTGGCATCATAATGTTGTTGACAATAAGATCACTAGTTGTTGTTGAAGCTTGAAGGTCTCTTTTTATACTCCCAAATGAGTTCCTAGCCGTTGGAGACCGTTGGGATTGAATTGGAGCTGTTGGAGCCTCTATTTCCCACAATTAATACAGTTCTACAGCTGTCCGTATCGATACACAGGTTACCCGTATCGATACACCCTTCTTGGAACCTAACTGTATCAGTACGCGTGTATCTATATCGGTACAACTACTAGTTGTTGCGCTCAGTCTTGCTAACCGTATCGAAATACCTTGGTCTGTTTGCTAACCGTATCGGTACGCCTTGGTTTGTTTGGCAAACCGTATTGGTATAGGTTGGTCTGTTTCGGTACGCTCTGCAATTTGAAAGACCGTTGGGAAATAGCCATTGAGGATAGTTAAACATGGATCGGTACGCATGTATGCGCATCGATACGACCCTATCCATAACGATACAGTTTTTCGGTTCTGAAAAATCACTGTAGTTGAAACCTTAGAACCGTATCGGTACAGGGTATACCGTATCGGTACGTCTGTGTTGAAAACGTTAGTTTGGCAACTTTAAAACATTTAAAACATTTCCAAAACCTCTCAAAAACTTCTCAAACTTATTTTTCAAGTTGTTTGAACTTAAAAACATTTTTGAATTCTTTTCAATTTAGTCCAAAACTAATTTTCAATTATTATATCAAAACAAATATCCTAACAATCTCCCCATTTTTGATATAATAAAACCAACTTGAAAATTTGTTTTTGAGATTCTCCCCCTTAGTAAAAATAAGATTTGAATAAAAGATTTAATGATGAAAATCTTATAATATCCCCCTTATTCATTTGAAAATTCAATTTTTCAAAACATTCTCCCTCTTTTTGTTATATCAAAAATGGTTCAAACCAAAGTTTGAAAACTTTAAAGTTCATAACAATGGAGAGTTTCAAATGAAAAAAAATTGTTTTAAAATTGGCCCCCTTACTCAAGCAACATTCAAATGTTAGTTCAACATATATGATTAACTAGTTGAATTAAAATAAATAAATTAAATTAAAAAAATAAACTAATTTTACCACACTTGAACCAAAGGGGGGATGTGAAGCCTTCATTCTTCAAGTGTTCATCCTTTGTGTGTATAGAGCTCCCTCTCAATCTTATCACTTGTTGATAAAAGCTCCATCACACCTACAGAAGACAATCATTTGATCTTTGGTATCCAAATTGCTTTGGATCCATAGGCATTAGTAGCACATAACTTAGTCCCCTTAGGAATCTATTTCTCAATTTCATCCTTTTTTATTTAAAGTACTTAGTCCTTTTAGTACCCAAATACTTCTAAACACTTTTCCATTAAAAATCTAAGGGCACTAGATTGTCTTTGATAAAAATTTGATTTTCCTAAATTGTTTTTCTTTTCAAGCTCTTTGGAAATCAAATCTTTTTCTTTCTTAAGATCATCTACTTCAATTTGATGATCTTTTTCTTTCTTTTGAAGCAAATTTTGTAAATCTAAAACTTTAAATTCAAAATCCTTTAATTTTGCTTCAAATTCCAAATTGGTTTTCACAAGCAAATCATTTTCATTTTTCAATTTAGAAATTAACTTTTTGTTTTTAAAAAATGAGGCTTTGAACTCAAAAACCAATTTGTCATAGGCATCTTACAACTCATCAAATGTATATGAATTTGAATTAGAACAAGATGAGTTAGAAGTTACCTCCTACTCTTAGAGGGCCATCATGCATAGGTGGGCTATCTCATCTTCATCGATGGAGTCTTCATCACTCAATGTAGCCACATATGCTCTCTTTGATGATGATCCTTCGTGTTGAAGTGAGGGCAATCGAATTTGGTGTGCCTCATCTTCTTGCATTTCGAGCACTTGGGGAATCCACCATCTTCTTCTTCGATTCATGCTTGGATTCTTCTTTGTTGCTCTTCATGAATCGGGCCAATTACTTGAAGAGATAGGCCATCTTTTTATCTTCACTTTCCTCCTCACTTGATTCTTCTTGGTCGCTTTTGGAGGATTCAAGAACAATGGCATTCACATTAATGCCTAGCTCCATGATTTTCTTATTCCCCATCTTCTTTATCTCTTCTTTTTCTTCTTCTCCTCTTCTTTTATTTTCTTCATGATTTCATGAGTGAGAAAAGACCCCATGAGCTCATCTAGCTTTAGAACTTTGAGATTTTTGGCTTCGATGATGGCGGTTTTCTTTGAGTCCCATGACTCGAGAAGAGAATAGATAAGCTTCCGGACAAGCTTTTCTTCCAAATGATTTCTCCATGGCCTTTGAGTTCATTGGTGATGGTGGAGAATCTATTGAACATTTTTGTGATGTCATCTTCCGGTTCCATCTTGAAGTTCTCATACTCAAGGTTGAGAAGGCCGATTTTGGTCTCCTTTACTCCGTTTGTTCCCTCGTACATGACTTCAAGCTTGTCCCAAACTTCTTTGGCATCCTCACAAGAAGACATCTTCTCATAGATATTGGGGCTAAATGTACAAAGGAGAATGTGCAAAGCGTTGCAATTTAGCTCCATCTTCTTGCGATCATCTGCATTCCATTTCGCCTTGCATCTTTGTGGTACGTATGGACCATCTTCAACAACGTCCCAAAGTTTGTAATCTTTGGCCTTGATGAAGAACATCATTCTAGTCTTCCAATAGGCATGGTTGGTCTCGTCAAAGAAAGGTGGCTTGTCGATGGATTGCGCCATTTATCTCATGTTGACTTGTTAGTTGATCGAGCTTTCGGATCGTCTCAATAGGTTGTTAGACCTTCTCGATTAAGCCTTGCTCTGATACTAATTGTTGGGCTCGAATTCCTTCAACCGAAATGCTTGCAAGTGGTGGAGAAGACAATTTTTGGGTGTATGTGGTGGAAGCAAAAATATATACAAATTGACACAAGGATTTATATTGGTTCAAGCTTTTAACAAGCTCTACATCCACTACCTTAGCTCCAGCTAAGAATTTCCCAAATTCATTAAGAATTTATTCCCCTTTTACAAGGCTTAAGAGACAACCTTTACAATCCTAGACCCAATTACCAAGTCTAGCATCCAAAGCTTACAACCCAAGCTTTGGGAATCATCTCAAACAAAGAAATAAGGCAAACAAAGAATTCTCTCTACAAGGTAGATGTTTGCACTCTTTTAAGCACTCACCCAAACCTAAAACACTTGAACAAATCTAACAATTAAAGCTCGCAAGTGTTGTCTATACAAAGAATGTGTATTTAAAGCCCTAAGACAATTTTGGCATCATAATGTTGTTGACAATAAGATCACTAGTTGTTGTTGAAGCTTGAAGGTCTCTTTTTATACTCCCAAATGAGTTCCTAGCCGTTGGAGACCGTTGGGATTGAATTGGAGCTGTTGGAGCCTCTATTTTCCACAATTAATGCAGTTTTACAGCCTGTCCGTATCGATACACGAGTTACCCGTGATCGATACACCCTTCTTGGAAACCTAATCAGCTCTTAGATGACGCGTGTATCTATACGCGTGTACATCGATACAACTACTAGTTGTTGCGCTCAGTCTTGCTAACCGTATCGAAATACCTTGGTCTGTTTGCTAACCGTATCGGTACGCCTTGGTTTGTTTGGCAAACCGTATTGGTATAGGTTGGTCTGTTTCGGTACGCTCTGCAATTTGAAAGACCGTTGGGAAATAGCCATTGAGGATAGTTAAACATGGATCGTACATATGTATGCGCGTATGCGCATCGATACGACGACCCTATCCATAACGATACTGTTTTTTGGTTCTGAAAAATCACTGTAGTTGAAACCTTAGAACCGTATCGGTACAGGGTATACCGTATCGGTACGTCTGTGTTGAAAACGTTAGTTTGGCAACTTTAAAACATTTAAAACATTTCCAAAACCTCTCAAAAACTTCTCAAACTTATTTTTCAAGTTGTTTGAACTTAAAAACATTTTTGAATTCTTTTCAATTTAGTCCAAAACTAATTTTCAATTATTATATCAAAACAAATATCCTAACAATCTCCCCATTTTTGATATAATAAAACCAACTTGAAAATTTGTTTTTGAGATTCTCCCCCTTAGTAAAAATAAGATTTGAATAAAAGATTTAATGATGAAAATCTTATAATATCCCCCTTATTCATTTGAAAATTCAATTTTTCAAAACATTCTCCCTCTTTTTGTTATATCAAAAATGGTTCAAACCAAAGTTTGAAAACTTTAAAGTTCATAACAATGGAGAGTTTCAAATGAAAAAAAATTGTTTTAAAATTGGCCCCCTTACTCAAGCAACATTCAAATGTTAGTTCAACATATATGATTAACTAGTTGAATTAAAATAAATAAATTAAATTAAAAAAATAAACTAATTTTACCACACTTGAACCAAAGGGGGGATGTGAAGCCTTCATTCTTCAAGTGTTCATCCTTTGTGTGTATAGAGCTCCCTCTCAATCTTATCACTTGTTGATAAAAGCTCCATCACACCTACAGAAGACAATCATTTGATCTTTGGTATCCAAATTGCTTTGGATCCATAGGCATTAGTAGCACATAACTTAGTCCCCTTAGGAATCTATTTCTCAATTTCATCCTTTTTTATTTAAAGTACTTAGTCCTTTTAGTACCCAAATACTTCTAAACACTTTTCCATTAAAAATCTAAGGGCACTAGATTGTCTTTGATAAAAATTTGATTTTCCTAAATTGTTTTTCTTTTCAAGCTCTTTGGAAATCAAATCTTTTTCTTTCTTAAGATCATCTACTTCAATTTGATGATCTTTTTCTTTCTTTTGAAGCAAATTTTGTAAATCTAAAACTTTAAATTCAAAATCCTTTAATTTTGCTTCAAATTCCAAATTGGTTTTCACAAGCAAATCATTTTCATTTTTCAATTTAGAAATTAACTTTTTGTTTTTAAAAAATGAGGCTTTGAACTCAAAAACCAATTTGTCATAGGCATCTTACAACTCATCAAATGTATATGAATTTGAATTAGAACAAGATGAGTTAGAAGTTACCTCCTACTCTTAGAGGGCCATCATGCATAGGTGGGCTATCTCATCTTCATCGATGGAGTCTTCATCACTCAATGTAGCCACATATGCTCTCTTTGATGATGATCCCTTCGTGTTGAAGTGAGGGCAATCGAATTTGGTGTGCCTCATCTTCTTGCATTTCGAGCACTTGGGGGAATCCACCATCTTCTTCTTCGATTCATGCTTGGATTCTTCTTTGTTGCTCTTCATGAATCGGGCCAATTACTTGAAGAGATAGGCCATCTTTTTATCTTCACTTTCCTCCTCACTTGATTCTTCTTGGTCGCTTTTGGAGGATTCAAGAACAATGGCATTCACATTAATGCCTAGCTCCATGATTTTCTTATTCCCCATCTTCTTTATCTCTTCTTTCTTCTTCTCCTCTTCTTTTATTTTCTTCATGATTTCATGAGTGAGAAAAGACCCCATGAGCTCATCTAGCTTTAGAACTTTGAGATTTTTGGCTTCGATGATGGCGGTTTTCTTTGAGTCCCATGACTCGAGAAGAGAATAGATAAGCTTCCGGACAAGCTTTTCTTCCGAAATGATTTCTCCATGGCCTTTGAGTTCATTGGTGATGGTGGAGAATCTATTGAACATTTTTGTGATGTCATCTTCCGGTTCCATCTTGAAGTTCTCATACTCAAGGTTGAGAAGGCCGATTTTGGTCTCCTTTACTCCGTTTGTTCCCTCGTACATGACTTCAAGCTTGTCCCAAACTTCTTTGGCATCCTCACAAGAAGACATCTTCTCATAGATATTGGGGCTAAATGTACAAAGGAGAATGTGCAAAGCGTTGCAATTTAGCTCCATCTTCTTGCGATCATCTGCATTCCATTTCGCCTTGCATCTTTGTGGTACGTATGGACCATCTTCAACAACGTCCCAAAGTTTGTAATCTTTGGCCTTGATGAAGAACATCATTCTAGTCTTCCAATAGGCATGGTTGGTCTCGTCAAAGAAAGGTGGCTTGTCGATGGATTGCGCCATTTATCTCATGTTGACTTGTTAGTTGATCGAGCTTTCGGATCGTCTCAATAGGTTGTTAGACCTTCTCGATTAAGCCTTGCTCTGATACTAATTGTTGGGCTCGAATTCCTTCAACCGAAATGCTTGCAAGTGGTGGAGAAGACAATTTTTAGGTGTATGTGGTGGAAGCAAAAATATATACAAATTGACATAAGGATTTATAGTGGTTCAAGCTTCTAACAAGCTCTACATCCACTACATTAGCTCCCACTAAGGATTTCCCAAATTCACTAAGAATTTCTTCCCCTTTTACAAGGCTTAGGAGGCAACCTTTACAATCCTAGACCCAATTACCAAGTCTAGCATCCAAAGCTTACAACCCAAGCTTTGGGAATCCCTCAAACAAAGAAATAAGGCAAACAAAGAATCCTCTCTACAAGGTAGATGTTTGCACTCTTTTAAGCACTCACCCAAACCTAAAACACTTGAGCAAATCTAACAATTAAAGCTCACAAGTGTTGTCTATACAAAGAATGTGTATTTAAAGCCCTAAGACAATTTTGGCATCATAATTTTGTTGACAATAAGATCATTAATTGTTGCTGAAGCTTGAAGGTCCCTTTTATACTTCCAAATGAGTTCCTAGCCGTTGGAGACCGTTGGAATTGAATTGGAGCAGTTGGAGCCTCTATTTTCCGCAATTAATGCAGTTTTGCAGCTGTCCGTATCGATACACGAGTTACCCGTATCGATATGCCCTTCTTGGAAACTAGCCGTTAAGCTCTTAGCTGTCTAATTGTATCGGTACGCGTGTACCTGTATCGATACAGCTACTAGTCGTTGCGCTCAATCTTGCTAACCGTATCGAAACACCTTGGTCTGTTTGCTAACCGTATCGGTACGCCTTGGTTTGTTTGGCAAACCGTATCGGTACGGGTTGGTCTGTTTCGGTACGCTCTGCAATTTGAAAGACCGTTGGGAAATAGCCATTGGGGGTAGTTAAACAGGGATCGTACATATGTATGCGTATCGATACGACCCTATCTGTATCGGTACGCCTAAGGGCGTATCGGTACTGTTTTTTGGTTCTGGAAAATCACTGTAGTTGAAACCCTCGAACCGTATCGATACGAGGTATGCCGTATCGGTACGCCTGTGTTGAAAACGTTAGTTTGGCAACTTTAAAACATTTAAAACATTTCCAAAACCTCTCAAAAACTTCTCAAACTTATTTTCAAGTTGTTTGAACTTAAAAATATTTTTGAATTCTTTTCAATTTAGTCCAAAACTATTTTTTAATTATTATATCAAAACAAATATCCTAACACTTACTATCTGGGAATTTAAGGATTGGTCCTAGTGGTATTCCACTAAAATAACTAGAATTTAAGCAATTTAATTTATAAATATGCATAAATTTATTTAAATATGAAATCGAACATAAATATTACTTTATACTCTAATAAAATATAAAAAATCACACTTTTAATGTGTCATAGGCTAAAATATTTTTTTTGTCCGAATACTAAATTTTAATTTGTTAATAACCATGTGACTACTATATGTATAGTTTAATATTAAGTAAATACTACTTATAAATAGATAACCATGAGTACAACGAAAAACTTTTTCTCGGAGGAATATAAAGAACGACGGCCTAAATAACGGTTAAAAAATATGTAATCCAAAATATTATCAAGACGTATAATATTTTAGGTTGTATGTATAACATTTTTAATTATTTGTTTTTAGTATTTTAGGTTGCAACCTAAAATGTAATATGGATCAACTTAAAATATTTATATGTTTTGGTAACATTTTAAACTGGTCTTGTCTAACTGTTTTTTAGACTGTCACACAGCAGACTTGTCCTTTTTTCTCTTGTTATGGAGAAATTATTTTATGGACTCGGGTCATCACGTCATCCATGATCCTCATCCACTAAAATTAAGCTAACAATTTTTTTCTCATGTCACTAATCCATTCATAGTCAATTTCTATGTAACCACCCACTCTCTATTTACATGTCATAAAAAATGACATGAGAAAAAAATTGTTGACTGAATTTTAGTGGACAAAATTATTTATGATGTGTTGAGCCGGGATCGTATAATAATTTTTTCTTGTTTTATAATCTTAAAAAACTTGTGTTGTTCAACGATTATGGTATCATCGGTTGTCGATCCATCCTCTATCTTCTCCTCTTTCTTTCTTCCATCTTTTTTCCTCTCCATTCCTAATTTATTTTGTTTCAATGTTTTCCTATGATCAGCTCAAAGAAATTTCCTTTTACGACATATAGTAAAATCTTAGGCGATGTTTTTGTGAAGAGAAAGAGACATTCTCCCTAATAAGTCGACTCTCGAAGAGCATAACGGAGGGTTATTATTTTTTTGTTTTTCTTTTTTTGGTTTATTTTTTTGATGACGGAAATCTACTATTGGGATCAAAGGTTATATCTTTCTTTTAGTCTTTATCGATATTAGATGATTTTTTTAATGAAAAAAAAATGTTTAATTCAAACATTTTTTTTGTAAAATGTTGTTGTACGATTTTATTTTAATTTAAACTACTTTATGTAATTATATAAGATATGCATATATATTTATATTTTTTATATGTGGCATGTATCACTTTATATTTTTTATATCGCTATATATATCAGAAAAATTAAGAGACTCGACTCGAACTTAAAAATTAATTTATTAATTATTAAAAAAATTTGAGTTGCTCGAATTTCTATTTTACAACTCAAACTTTATATGAAATTCTTTTGCGCCGAGTCAAATTTATGAAACTTTGAGTTGAATCAAGAAAAGTCGAGTGAAAAAAATTAATTTTTTCGAGTCGAGTTTTGTTCACTCCTAAGTACAATAACTTGTTTTTTTTCACAAATATTAAATTTAATCTTAATCTTACCTAAAAGATGAGGAAGAGGAAACTAAGAGAAGAAAAATGATGGTTCTAATGAGTTTATAATCAATAATCTATAATCTAAGAGAATACAAAAAAATAAAGATAAACAATTTATCTAATCGGTCAAATATACTTGCTCACCGTAAATTATTTTGAAAATAACATTATAGAACAAGGGCGTTTTAGTTATTATGAAAAATTTAGTCTCTACTGACACGTACGGTACATAGCATAAATGAGAAAAACAAGGCCAGAAAGGAAAATTTCTGAAGAGAAATGGGGAGCGATAGGAAGGAAAAGAGAAGTAAGAAACGATCAAATTCTTCTGCTTCAGGGTCTGAAGGTTGGCTCTAATTCTCTATTGCTCGACAACAAATTTCATTTATTTAATTTCGAAAAAAGCGTTAGAACCCTAATTTAAACTGCTTAGCGTTTCAAGCAAGATTGATTCAAAATTAATTTAGCTTAACGAAAGTTTTTGTTTTTACTTTTTAGTGTGATTATATTTGGTTTTCTGTACAACCACAGATGAAGGAAGGGTTAAAAGGCAAAGGAGAGGCGAGGACGAGGAGAGGAAAACTAGGAAGAAGCATGATAAGAAAGAGAAAAGGAAAGACAAGAAATCTCACAAGCACTCATCTGATAAAGGTTTTAGTTTTAAGCTCATCAGTTCATTATTATTCCTTTTTCTATTTTGTTTAAATCTATCGAGTCTTTGTTGAGCATTGTGTTTATGAGGCAAATGTTGGAAGAATTGGATTATATGCTTCTGTTAATTTAAAATTTTAAAATTTCAACTTAGGAGTATGTATTCCATTGTGAATGGAGATGTTTATATGTCTGTTTTAATGAGCTTCTAGCAGGTGTTGTTTTACTTGATATGTCGGTTGTTCTATTTTCTGCCGTTATGATAGTAGGATCTATGGGGGACTCTTTGTAATGAGAGTGGTAGTTATCCTACGGCGTTTCTAGAAGTTCTAATTTGTTTCTTAAAACTTCAGCCGGGAAGATGTTGATGTATTAACTATGCTAACCAGGGTCAGAACCGTGATTAGACAGTGGGAATGGTCAAGTTACCTAACTCAAAGTTAACTGGGACCTAATAAGCATTTAATCCAAATTTTTTCTTTGAGGGGAGGGGAGGAAGGCTTTAATTTGACAAGTATTCAAACTAGCAAGGACTAAAATTGCCATTAGACAAAAGTTTGGGAGGGCCAGGGCCCTTCTCATTCCCTATGTAGTCCTGTCACTGATGGTAACTCTTAAGATGGCTTTGGTTGGTGTGTTCATCTGGATTATTTTTTTACATGCTTTTTTGGGTCTATGCTCAAACTGAAAGTTGGGTGGTATAGATTAGTGAAGTACACGAGTTGCGGAGAGTTGATAGATATAGTTCTATTTGAAGAAAAGCACACTATCCAAAATAAAAATTAACTTTTTGTTAGATTCATGATTTGAAATGTAAGTTGACAATGAGAGACTGCAATAGTAATATGATTGCAGTGACTGAATTTGATGGATAGTTTTACTTGAATAAATATTATTGTTATATATTCAGTTAGAAACTCTGATAAATTATTGTTATAGAATTGTGTTGAACTACATCCCTTTATTACAACTGAATGTTGATATGTTCTGTTTGTTGGATTTCTTTATACCAATTCTTTGGGATATGCCTTGGAGATAATGCTTAAAAAATGCAATTTTCGCTTTGCTTGTCATTGCATTTTGCAAAAATAGTTATAACACGTTGATTTACTTTGCTTGACACAGAGAAGAAGTTGAAGGAAAAGCACAAAAGTAAACATCACAAAGGCGACCGCCTCTCGGTGAGTCCTCTTGTTCTGCTTTATAGAAGTCGACCTTGATATTTATAAGTTTGCAAGTCTTAGTTTGTTTTAACTGCTGCGCCTAAGAATTAGGTACTTATTAAGATACATGATGTGAAATTGGAAGCAAAATGCAATCTGTATAATTTGACCACATTGGTTTAATAGTTCACTGTTAATTTGGGGGAGAAGCTTCTTGTGTTTAGTTTCTCAAAACGAGGGCCATGCATTGATAATTTTAGAGTATTAAAGATACTGTTTCTATGAACTATACGTTGAAGGAATTCTGATAGCGCGAGTAGATTCCTTAATATGTATACCATCTTTCATTTTATAATGGTGGAATACTTTGAAATCAGCTCAGTCACTAGATAAAATAGATTATTTTCCTTAAGGAGGCATAGTTGAATTACAGTCCCGCCCATTGTATTTATAAATTGAGATAGCTCTATACTGCAGTCTGTTGCATTTTGCTTTGTTTAAATAGGTTGGCTAGATGCTACAAGTTGTTGAACTTTAAAGGCGAATTTGCCTTCTCGGTTCTCATTACTGAACATTTATGGTTTCACATATTTCATTTAACACACACTGCATCTTTATTTCATGGGTCTTAAGTGTTCATTTTGTTTAACTTGATGTACTAGAATGTTCTAATTATCTTACACATATCTTTAATTTTGTACAAAAAGATTTATACATATACAACAATAACAAAAACAATTAATTATCAATTTGGGGTTAAGTTTTTCATTCAACCTTTCACTCTTCTTATATATTGCTTTCATGGGGTTTGGCTATTAAATATAAAACCGTTTGGTGTTAAGTTCAACTTTTGAAATCTTAGAATGATAACTAGTCACGTGAGGATCTTATGCCTATACATCATTTGCCTGTCTACGCAGTTGGTGGTGGTTGTGTGAGAATGACATTAAACACAGGGTTTACGTGAAATTTATGACCTGCTCATGTTCTCATCTTGATTCCTGCAGAAACATGGGTTCCAAGAGATCTCCGGTGATGACTATTTTTCAAAGAGCAATGAATTTGCTACGTGGCTGAAAGAAGAGAAGCGTGTGTTTTTCTCTGATCTTTCCTCTGAGTCTGCTCGGGAATTATTCGGAGACTTTGTCAAAGATTGGAATAACCAGAAACTCGGATCTCAATACTATGAAGGCATTGCAAGTGGGCCACGGACTGCACATAACTGGAAAATCAAACAGTAGGGAGAGAGGAGGGAACCTTTTGCAGCTTTCATCCCTACTTTTTTGTTTATTTTTCACACTCCTTTTATATGTACTGATTTGCACTCTAGTATCGGATGAATGTTGTAGTTTGCATCGTGCATTTACAGATTTGCAGCAATAGAAATAGATTTGATGTTTTGTTTTTATCCATATTTTGCTTGACCCCTGATGATTTATTTAAACGTGGGATGCCTCAACTGGATTTGAATCAAATAGATATGTGCAAAACTCCCTTATCACAATGTATGCCTCAACTGGATTTGACAGATTGCTTGATCAGAACACTATCTCATGGAATGCAATTATTGCTGCAAATGCTCGTCATGGTCTCGAGTAATAGGACTTAAAATGTACTGTGAAGATGACAAATGCAGGTATAGATTTAGATCAATCGAGCTTCTCTGAAGATCTTGCTGCTGCAGCTAAGTTGAAAAAATACTAATATCAGCTTTTGCCAGACATAGCTATTTCCAGAAGGCGAGAGAAACTTTCCATGAAATGCATGATCATATCTCACCCAAACACGTGCATCTGCACTTGTAGGCAAGTGCATGCACACACTCACACACTTGGTAGGTGCCATTGGAATGTGTTTCACTGAGCATTGGTGGTGAAGATGAGAAATTGTGTGATTCATTTTTTACGTTCACAGAAGCTTCTGTTTAGTTGAGATTGTTTATACACACATACACTACAATGAGTAGGTTGTTTCACTGAATCTTGGTTTCCAACATGTTGATGTTCCATGTATTTGGTGTCATTTGTAATTGATTAATTGGTACTGGGGTTCAAATGCTATCAAGCAATTTAAATATTTGTTGGTTTAGGAATTCAAATGCAAGTACTCTCAGGAACATGTTCTGTTCCATATGAAGGATTGTTTTGTTGAATTTTTTTTCCTGTGAATTGTAGAGTTAAATGTTAAAGGTGGAATTATTTTCTGCTAATTGTCATTATCATCCAACATGACTTTGCATTGCATTGCATTTGGTCCATGATCCAGTATAGTTCGTTTGTTGAATGCCTTCTTTAGTGATTATTCAACACTAATTCAGATCATATATTGTAGAGACTCATTATTAAAACGACTCTTGTAATTCAATTTACTTCATTCATAGTGTTAGTATTTAAACTTTGACTTAAGGGTTTTATCTCACCGTATCAATTGATTGCTTGGAATATTTTTTTTAATTGTTGACTTCTTATCCATTTATTTTTTTATATTAACTAAATATAGTTATTTGTGTATATAATATGCAAATGAAAAAAATGCCTATAACAACTTTAGTAATTTGTAAAAACTAAATCAAATAAAAAAATCCATAAAAAAACAATGATATACATTTTTTAATAAATGATATACATTTTTTAATAGAAAATAATTATATATAATTGAATTTTATGTATTTAATCAAAATTAACGAGTAATGCAATTATTTATCCTTAAATAATCATATTTTTAGAGTAAATATTTGATGCATATGACTTTGATTTTTTTTTCACAAACATATATATTTTGATTTTATAACTTAAAATCTAGTTCGACAATCTTTAGAGCAAGTGGATAAGGTTCTCAGTTTACACCCTCCCCTCTCGCCTAGGTTGTGGGTTTAAAATCGATTAGGATCAAATTCCCCCTTCTCCCTCTCCTACGTAAAATTTATTTTTAATTTTAACCCGGGTTAGAATCCTTCTAATGTCATTTTTTAAAATTTTAGTTTATTTACTCATTTTTATTATTATTATTATTATTATTATTATTATTATTATTTCTAACTATATTTTTTAATTTATTTAATAATTGTTTATTTATTTATATTTTGAAAGGCTATATATTAAATACATTTTCACTATTTTTCATTTTTGAAAACAAGTTTCTATCCATGTTAACGAAGCATGTTTTCTAATTTTTATAAAATCGAAAATGAAAATTATTTTTTGAAAATAAAAAAATAAAATAAAAAAATATTTTATAAAACGAAACGAACCCTGATTCTCTAAATTCTTAAATCCTAAACTTTAAATTTTATGTTATAACCCTAAATCCGACCTCTAAACTATAACTCCAATTTTTTTTGAACAATGACATCTGAATTTTATTAATTACCATGAAAGATAATACAATACAATACATCAAAAAGAAAAATGGGGGGACAAGTCCACTAAAATCTCTTACAATGGTGTAAAGAAAAAGCAGACACTTCCATCGAGAGTAGCATACAAAAATCTAGAAAACCTTCTTGAATTCCATTGTCTCTATCCAAACGAGATGCTTTACGGGGTAAAAAAAGAGTGATGAGTGAACCATATTATCAGGCAGATTGCCCCGCAACCCAGGTCTCATTACATCGGCAACCAACCATCAACGAGTAGGGATCCATCTTTCTAAGACCACTGGCAGAATATAATCAGAGATTAGCGTCGTGAAGATTTTTGTGTGAGCACCAACCGACCGCTAAGGTATGCTGAAATTATGCCACAATGACAAATGAAATGAACCACAAAAAAACAAAAAAAAATGTCATAAGGACAGAGAAAACACGTACCACAAAGGCATAGATTCTTATTAAAATATGAAAAAACAAAAAAAATAATAGATCTGGTGGTTGACGACCAATACCAAAAGTGGTTACCGACCACCAACCAAAGGAAGAAAAGCAAAGTTGCAAGCGACAGAAATTTAAAAAAGAACAGTTAGGTTAAAAAAATTATAAACTCCAAATTAAACTAGTGCGTAATCTTAATAAATATTTTCCATTTTTTATACCCTCGACGCCTATAAAATAATACTAATCTAATAAAAATACAATATATAACAAATAAGTAGGGGTGTTTAAAAATACCCGATCCGATCGACCTGACTATCTGAACATAAATAATCAGGTATTTACTTGAGTTGAATATCCATGCCGCCATTTCTCGGGTCAAGTTCGGATAAAAAAAATCAAAAATTTCGAGTACCCCATTACCAGAATACCATAATATATTTAAAATTAATATTTTTTATATTCAATACATATATTTTTATATTAAACTAATAAAAAATTAAATTTTTATATACTTTTATATTTAATAAATACATATTTTTATATTAAACTAATAAATATGTATTTTTATATTTTTATTTTAAACTAATAAAATATTTTTATATAATATATATTTTTTATATTCAAATACCCAAATACTCGATTATTTAAGTGCCCGCAACATCCGAATACCCGATTAACGGATACTTGCAATACTCAAATCAGAACACTGGCCGATCATAGAATATCCGACAATTCGAGTACCCGATAAATCGAATGCTCGAAGACTTGGATTTGAACACCCTACAAATAAGGGTTCCGGACCTAGAGCTACTCTCATTTCCCTTCACACGTCCCGCCGCCGCCAAGTTCCCTTTAACAATAACGTAATTTGTGAAACCCTAAACTTGAATTTTTTAGTTATCTGCCTCTCTGTATCACTCTGCTGTATTTGATTTTCTATTTTCAAACTCACTGCTTGTTACTCTGTCTCGTCTCATACTCTCTCTCTGTTTACGTTGTTGAGAAGCAGACTTTTTTAAGGCTATCGGTTTAGCGGAAAAAGCCGCCCGCGACACCGCTACACCACCGCTATTTGAAACCTCGCGTTGAAACAAAGATGGCTGAGGAAGAGAAGGGCGAAATAAAGTCGTTTAAAGATTTAGGTTTATGCGACGAGTTAGTGGAAGCCTGCGACAGCTTAGGTTGGAAAGCCCCTACTAAAAATCCAAGTAGAAGCCATTCCCCACGCTCTCGAAGGTTCTGCGGCCTTTTCTTTCTTGAACAACTTTGTTTGATTACATTCTTTTTTTAATGTGTGGATTTTCGTATTGTAGGGAAGGATTTGATTGGGCTTGCACAAACGGGTTCGGGTAAAACGGGGGCGTTTGCTCTTCCAATTATGCACGCGCTTTTGGAATGCCATTCGAAGCAAGAACATAAATCTGCACCTGTATTTTTTGCTTTGGTGCTTTCCCCGACACGGTCTGATATCAAACAAGTTAATTTTGTTGTCATTCATGAATCACGATGCATTTAGTTTAGTTTAATTATTGCAGGGAGCTTGCAATTCAAATTGCTGATCAATTTAAAGCTTTAGGATCGGGGATTAGCCTAAGATGTGCTGTGGTAAGCTTCCTGGCAAAATGTACCAGATTGTTAGCTTGTTAAGATTGAAATTTCGTTTTGACTGGTTTTTATATGCTTTACATGAATAAAGTATGATGCTGTTGTTTGTCGATTTTGAAATTTTTGGCTGCTTAATTTTTTCGTATCGTAAATGAGTTTACTTGGATTTTGATTCTTAATTTTGATAGCTTGTTGGAGGGGTGGACCTAATGGAACAACAAATTGCCCTTGGGAAGCGGCCACACATTATTGTAAGTTCATTTATTCTCTCCATAGCATATTTTCTAGAACTTTTAAGTAAATTTGAGCATAGTGGATCTATGTTAAGCTGACCCATGGTTTAAGACTTGATTGCAATTATAAAGATGCAGATAACTGTTAGATTTAAAATTGATTGCAGTTGCAATTACACTAGTTTTAGGTTGTTGATGCCTTCTCCTAGTTGTTTATTTTCTAAGATGTAGTGACAAAAATTATTCCATGTGGTATCCAATATACTCCTGCTTGATCTATTCCATAATAGTCCTTTTCTATGATCTTGATTAATTGGTTGACTGCACTACATGAATGAATCTCCTTTTACGATATTGATATCATCTAGGTTGGCATGGATATCTAGTATTTTTACTTGCAAACAATTAGGGCGAGGGATATGTACCCTAGGTTTTGGTAGTAATCTTCCTTAAATTATAAAAACCCTAAGAAAAAAATGTCAGTATACTGTTGTTTAAGCAGCTATCGATTTTTGGGATATATGCAGACAATTGACTTAACAAAGAATACGTTCAAATCTTTATTTTTTAAATGATAGAAATTCAATCTTTTCTGTGTAGGTTGGAACTCCTGGACGCCTTGTGGATCACTTAACCAATACTAAAGGTTTTTCTCTCTGCATGCTAAAATATTTGGTAAGAATTTCTTCTACTTGCTGTTTTTTATTTTTTAACACCGCTTGGGATTCAAAATTCTTGGTCATATTTTAGTTTAGAAGAGGATCTATAGTATAAAATGACTGTCATATTTTATGTAGTCTTTTTGTTCTTTTTCCTGACGCAACACTGTGTTTATATTTTAGCTATAATAAATCTATTTCGTTATGTGTCTCAGTAGTTCTTTTAAAGAACATTTCCATTGTTCAGCTGCCAAATTTTACTTTGGCCAGTTTCACCTTCATGATATGAATGCCAATGTTTTACATGGCACTTTAAACCAGAGTCAATGCTTCTATATTAAGATGTTGCTTGATATAATTGGAGTAAATGAGTAACAAAATACCTATTTTGTAACATGTATTTATTGTTGACTGTTTGATATGTATATATACTGTTGAAATAATATGTGCATGTACTTGACAGGTCTTGGATGAGGCAGATAGGTTGCTGAATGAGGATTTTGAGAAAGCACTGGATGATATTTTGAATGCTATACCTCGGGATAGGCACACATAATTGTTTTCTGCAACCATGACCAAAAAGGTATGTGTGGGAAAACACATTTTTTATGTGTTGATTGTGTTCAATAAGAAACATGTCCTTTTCCTATTTTGAATGTCATTCCCCATGATAGGCATACATATTTGTTTTCTTCAACCATGACTAAAAGGGTATGCGTGGGATGCAAAATATTTTATGCATTCAATAAGTAATATATCCATACACTTTGATCTGTCTCACGTCAGTATGGATTAAAACGATTAGAAGAAAGACATTTAGATCTGTACAGATGAACCTTGTAAAGGCTTAGTTTAATCTTGGTTATTGGTAACTATCTTTGCAAAGAGGAAGTAGTGCATTGGCTGCACTTTGTTGCTATTGTACTTGTAGGCATTCAATTTCTTATTAGGAATTATCTAATATATTATACCCTTTGATATGTGAATACGGATATTTTTGTTTTTTCTCTCTTCTTGTTGCCTTATGTGGCCAGTCTGCCATCTGGGAACAGTATTTTTCACAATTTGTCCTGATTTTGTGTTTATTACACAATATTTTCCAATTTGACCCGATTCTTGCATTATGGTTGGCTTTACTATGTGGTGGAAGTTTGACTACAATGTTGATTCGACAGGTGAACAAGCTACAAAGGGCATGTCTGAGAAATCCTGTGAAGGTTGGTGATGCTATTTAAGCAAAAAAAATTCTGCTTTCTCTCTCTTTAAGTTTAATGTTTTAAAGACTTTCCGTTCTTTCTTTTCTTATGCAGATTGAAGCTGCCACAAAATATTCAACTGTTGACACATTGAAGCAGCAGCATTGCTTATACCTGCAAAGCACAAGGTGTTTAATCTTCTTAGCATTAAACTTAGTTTCAAGGATGTGATATATTATATAGATAATCAGCCTTGTGATGATTTTCGTGTTGGTTATGTGCTGAAGTTCTAGCCACTGAAAGAGATCGAGGAAACTTGGGGTAGGTCTGGGGTGTGGCATGTCTAGGGTGCGGCTAAAAGACGGCAAGTTTTCTAAACTTGTCCTCGAACTGAAAATGTTAGATTTCTTGATAACGTTTTCGGGGTTTTTTGCAAGTATCGATACTTGCATGGGTACTATATATTCTTGCCGTGTCCTAGCCCGCTTTAGCTGGGTACCCGTGAAAGTCGGGTACCCAAAAAATTGGGTCACGGATACCCGATTCACTTTTTTATTTATTTATTTTTTAAATTTAAAAGTTTTAAAAAATGACATAATAAACACATAAAATTTAAAAGTTCATAATACATAATCAAAACACAAAAATTAGTGATTTGAAGTTAGTTTTAAGATGAAATATTTGGATATATATATATTAAAGTTTATCACCAAAAAGACATGAAAAATATTAATGTCGTTTTTTTATTTCAAATCTCGGTATGGGAATATAATGCCTCTCTATTTATTCAAAAAAATATATTTGAAAATTTTAAAACTTAAAAATACATAATACAAACATAGAAATAATTTAGAAATTTAAATTTAGTTTTAAGTAAAAATATTAAGGAACCTAAAATAAAAATATAATTTAAAACAAAAATATATATATATTAAAAGTATTGGGTCGGGTACCCGGTTACCAAAAAAATTTAGCCCGGACCCGGTCCAACTACCCAGAAAAATCCCGGGTCAGGTTTTTTTTTTTTAAAATTACCCTGCCTTTCTAAGGTTCAGATCGTCGGGTCGGATATTTTTGAACACCCCTAAGTATCGATACTTAGTTTTTTTTTTAATTTTCAGTTTGAAACAAAGAATGGAAACTTACAAAATAAGCATCGATACTTGCAAAAAAACTCAAAAAACCAACCGAAAAATGTTATCAAGAAGTCTAACATTTTCAGTTCGAAGACAAGTTTCGAAACTTGCCGCTTTTTAGTCGCACCCTAGACTTGCTGCACGTTAGACTCACCCGGAAACTTGTTGGTCCATGTTAATACTAGATGCACTTGAGTTTGTTAAAGTAATATGAAAATGGCATATAAAATAACTCGAGTTAGCTCAATAATAGTGCATGTATCATAGGTCTAGCACACCTTGTGACCCCAGGGTGGTGAGCAAGAAAAACTCTGGAACCTTATAGATATCTTATCCTGCAGTGAAGGCAGCAGAAGGTTTGATGATTTGTGTGATCCAGTTTTCCTTAAAACTTTTACAGCTTGGTACCATAGTTTGATCAATTAAATTTCACACCCTTTACCTCTTCGGACACTCGATGGTTGTCTTCATTTCCTGGAAATTGCCATGTTAAATACTAATATTAGGACCAGGCCCCTGTTTGAGCAAACATAGGTCATCGTATGAGCTAGGCCTGGGAATCTTTGACAGACTTGAGACTAAAGTCTCTAATAGTGCTAGTATACTACATGCTTTGTGGTCGAATAAGGATTTTTCTTAGATGGAACTAGATGGTAATCTGGTCATTCTAATCCTTTTAGTTCTGTAAATGGATAAAGCATGAAATATCTCCGCATTCTTGTTTTTCTTGTTCCTAGATATCTGAATGGCTGTATTTATATATATTATTTTGCTGTGGTTGCAAGATTTCTATCTTGTTTATATTTTGACTGAGATGTCAGGATGTACATCTATGATTTTCACTCGAACATGTGATGCAACTCGCCTTTTGTCTTTTATTCTCCGTAATCTTAATATAAGGGCCATTCCCATTAGTGGTCAGATGACTCAGGTATCTTTTTCTTCTGGTGATATTCTGATTTATGCTTCTGCTTTATAATTGTGGAGTGCACCACACCTATCCAATTCCCCCCAAAAAATGTTTTCCTCTACTTTTTTTTATTAATTATTAATTGTGCACTTTGCTGACATTGTTTACAGGCAAAGAGGCTAGGAGCCTTGACTAAGTTCAAGTCTGGGGAGTGTAATGTTCTTGTCTGCACTGATGTGGCTAGTAGAGGACTTGACATTCCATCTGTGGATATGGTTATTAATTATGATATCCCTGCAAGCTCTAAGGTTAGACTTTGCATATGACACAGACCTTGGAAAAGAATGCATTCTGTTATTCTAAAAATGATCCGAGTTCTTAAAATGATAGTGCGCATCACAATTTTGGGGCATTCTTTGCTGTTTGTTTTGGGGGGGCTAATTTTTATGTGGGTACAGAATTACATGCATCGAGTGGGTAGAACAGCTCGTGCTGGAAGATCTGGTGTCGCTATCTCACTAGTGAATCAGTATGAGCTGGAGTGGTATCGGCAGATAGAAAAGCTTATTGGTATGCCACATTTGCTAAACTTGTTGCTTGGATTTTAGTAGATGAGTAGCTTTGTCCAGCAGAGTAAACTTTTTTGTTATCCGTATTCCAGGCAAAAAGTTACCCGAGTATCCTGCCCAAGAAGAGGTAGTCTTGCAAATGTTAGAAAGTGTGACCGAAGCCAAAAGACTATCACAGATGGTAATCCAAGTTCCTTTAAGCTTTGTCTATATTTTCATGTCGTTTGGTTTGAATATATCCAGGATTGAAAGCACCATTTTTATGTTTCTGTTTGACTTCTGGTTGTTACTGGTCTAACCTTTTGGGTTGTGGAAGTAATAGCCATATAAATTTGGGCGTGTGCTTATATTACACTCCATGTTTGATAGTATTGCATACTTAACGTATTTCATCCCGCCATTTGCTTGTATTTCTTTTGTCTAACGTATTTTGATTTTGATGTTTATTTGAATTTTCAAAGCATTTTTGTTAAATTTGGATGACATTTTTTTGTGCAGAAACTTAAAGAAGTAGGAGGGACAAAAAGGAGGAAGGGCGGAAATGAAGAGGAAGAAGAGGATATAGAGAGAGATCTGGGCGTCGAAGAAAGTTAAGAGAATGAGGGAAAGAACTCTATTTACTTTCTTTTGTTTTATTTGCTTGCCCCCTTGTGGGGAAGTGATTGTAACTTGGATATCAAAAGAACAAAAAGCACATTTGCATCTTGCTTGTTAGCTTCTGTTATAATTCAAATTCATATTATGTCCCCGGATGGATATTATTCCAATGGATGAAGAATTTAGGGCATGCGTGTGATAAAGCATTGTTCTTGTTCTGTGAAAAGCTGGTTTCAAAATCTCCACATGGGAATTCAATTGCTAGATTATCTTTCCATGCTGCCACCTTTATGTATGCAATATAGTCGAAGGTCCTTCGTCCACTTTCGTTGCACGAATACGGGACGGAATTAGGATCCGACAATAAATTTTAGAATTCTAAAAATTTTGGGATGTATATATATACCTCCGTCCCTGGCATGAATACTATCCATTATGAAGATTGAAATTTCATGATTAATTATTCAAAAAAAAAGACGTTGAACTGACAATACATATGCCATTTACGGTTTTCCTTCTATGTTGCTCTTGAAGATTGCAAGCCTTAAAATCAAATATTAATTGCGTCTTTTTCTTTTTCAAAAAATACAAATATGTTCAAACAAATTCGCCACGTGATGAGTATATCAAAAATAGATTTTTAATTGATATTTTTTTAATGGTGAAAATTCATTCAAAAATTAAATTTATTAGTAGGGATATGAACCCGGCCTGACCTTGCTGAGCCATTAATGGGCCCTTGTAACTAAAAACTTGATACCAAATACAGATAGAGCCCAGCTCAATACGAACCGAAACGGAGCTCCAATATACAAACAACCCGACCCGAATCTGCTTCCCGTTGAAACAATGAAACTCCCATTAGAGTTTAAAAAACACTTTTGTCCAGTTTAGTGTTAGAAGTCCACTTCTTCAAGCGGCGACAAAAAACTTAAGCTCCGATTTCTACAATCTCTCTCAACAACCTCAAAAGCACCTTTCTTTATGTTTTTTTGTGCATCAATGGCATCATCCCTTTTATCCAGAACTCTCTTTGGTCACCGCTTGATTCGATTATCGCCCTCTCTCCCTCGGGAACCCTTGATTTTCTCTAATCTTTTCAGTGTAAGTACCAATCTCTCCCCCTCTTTTTCATATTTATTATTGGATTTTTCTCAATTTGTTGGTTTCTGATTGTTCTAATAAGTTTTTGTTACTGGAGATTTCAAAAGTGAATCCTTTTCTTTTGTCTTGCATGTGATCAATCCATCAATTTTACGAGATGGGCAAGTTCTGATTTTTTTTCCTTTCAATTTTATGTCTTCACCGAAGTTTATTAGTGTTTTGACTATTGTTATGAAGAATTTCATCTTTATAGTAAAATTGCTTATAGAATGCATATGCAGAAGATTAAGTTTGCTATCTATTCTGCACGTTATTTACCTTTTGAATTTCTGGTTATGTTTATGTTTCCTTTAACCCAAACTATGCATTAGAAGTATCTAGTGCTATAATGACTACTATTTTTCGCGTAAGAATGAAATTGGGCTACTCTGTATAATTCATTAACATAGACATGTTTCTATTTGATATTAACTACACTGTCCTTGAGTACCTCTGGCTCTGGTGACGACATTAACTCTGAAATCCCCCTCTTCTTATAGTAGCTTTTATGGTCATGTGGTTCAGTTCTTATGTTGTATTTTTAAATCACTTGCAGAAGAGACAGTTTCGTGCACAGGCTGAGTCTTATCATACCGTCTATAAGACCTCTGGTCGGCCTTCTCGTTTGATGGCTTCTGCAGTAATTGATACAAGAATTAATTTTTCAACACAATCTCTTTCCACCAATGATCCAGTCGTTTCTGTTGATTGGCTTCATGCTAATCTAAGGGAGCCTGATCTGAAGGCATGCATTTATACATGCACCAGTAAACCTTTTTACTTTGAAGCATTGTTTGTTATAAAAATGTTATGAATTTTTTGCTTGTTATTTGTTACTTTTGTAAAGTGTGGTTGTCACGAATGGCATCATATATAAAACCCACTTTTGATACTCTTGTCTTTGCTTTATTTTTTTGAGAATAGAAAAGCATACATGAATGTTATTAACTTTTATAGTCAAGGTTCTGCATGGACTAATTTATCTTCTCCATAGGCATCACAGCATCATCTCTCATAGCTATTTCTATGTGCGTATGAAATTGTTATAAATTAGTTTTCAAATGCTGCCCCCCACCCCCCACCCCCCAAAAAAAAGAGAGACCAGTTTAATAATTGTTTGGTTTCTTTCGAATAAGATATCAATGTGAAAGCATTGTATATTTGTATTTATTTTTTGTAATGAAAATTTTGATTTTTGCCTAAAGCCTATGAATAGTTTATTCGCACGGGTATCTTTAGAAATATTATGAAAATTGGAAAACATTTTATGCTTTCTTTGTTTATCGGTCAAACTTTTTTTACTATTTATCAGGTACTGGACGCATCGTGGTACATGCCAGATGAGCAGAGGAATCCAATTCAAGAGTATCAGGTGCTGTTTATCTTCTTTTCTACAATCAATTTTGGTGTCACACTCCAAAAACAGTTAAATGCTTTTGAATATTGAAATTGTGTTCTTGCCATAGCAGGTTGCTCACATTCCCGGTGCTCTTTTCTTTGATGTTGATGGAATATCAGATAGAACTACAAAGGTGAGATACCTTCTTTTTTAATTGATTAGCTCTCTTTTCATTCTCTTGGGTTCTCTGGTTGCTAAGTCTTTGAGGTAGAGAAAAATAATGCTCTATTTCATAACAAGCTTTGCATCGCCGTTTCCTTTCCCCTTGAAATCTCACTGCTATCTTCTTTGGGTTTCACTAGCAGCAATTCTCTTCTCTTCCTTTGACTGTTTATTATTTATTAGTCTATATTGTTATTTTAGAAAGGTAGTAGAAATGTAGGCGCTCTTTCAATGGTATTATGTTCAGTCAAGTTGTGGCTTGTAGGAGAAGATTTGAATAAATTTTATTTTTATAGGTATTTGGCAAGCATTAGGCCAGAATCAGATGTTTAGGGAAATTGGAAAATAGTACGAACCATTAGGGCGGATGAGGAGAAATAGGAAAGAAACCAAAAAAAACTTTGGACAAACTAGACAGAATCAGTTGAGGGAAAATCTCAATATGGCAAAGACTTGATATTTTGTATGGAAATACCTAATTGCAACTAAAGTAACATAGCTATATGCATTTAGTATTCTCAATAATGCAATTCAATTGGATGTTTGTGTAGTTTGTTACATGGCGTATTACTATGGGAGATGTACTAGGTAAGTGAGTCTTTCAATAACATATGCACTAGTTTACTTATCCTATTTGACTTCTCTCATTGATAACTCTTATCAGTTACCACATATGCTGCCATCCGAGGATGCTTTTGCTGCTGCTGCATCTGCTCTTGGTGTCCAGAATAAAGATGGGCTGGTTGTGTACGACGGAAAGGGAATTTTCAGTGCAGCACGTGTCTGGTGGTGAGTAGCATGTTTGATAATATGACATCTCTCAACCTTTTACTGAAATGTTCTATCGTTATTTTCTTGATCTTAAATCTAACAAACCTTGTTCCTTCTATAATTGTAAGGATGTTCCGAGCTTTTGGGCATGACAGAGTCTGGGTGTTAGATGGAGGCCTCCCAAGGTGGCGTGCATCAGGTTATGATGTTGAATCTAGTGCTTCTAGTGATGCTATTTTGAAAGCCAGTGCTGCTAGTGAGGCAATAGAGAAAGTCTATCAGGGGCAAACTGTAAGAATTATTTAGATCTGTGATTCTCTATATCTCCTTTTTCAATTCTTGGAATTATTTTTTTTTTGGTTGGGGGGTGTCCTCTTCCATAAGATATGGTTGTTCTTTGCATGTTACAATAATATTGCTATTGAGTTCAAATGATGTTTTCTGAAAGAAGCAACCATGGAAATACTATGGAAGACATTTACTGGCAATTGTTTGTTAAGTTGCTGGGTTGAACATTTTTATCTAAATAATATTATACAGCTTTCTATCCTCTCATGTTTACAATATTATGCTCAAATAGTTTTTGGTGCATGTATCCTTGTTTTGCAGGCTGGGCTGCTGACATTTCAGACAAAATTTCAGCCACATCTTGTCTGGACTCTTGACCAGGTTGAATTGCTAACCATACTTCATATAGAATTTATGGTTTTGCTACCTTAGTTTTGTTTGACATCTGCTGTCTATTAGTGATTGCAATTTTAGTTGATGCACCTTCATAACCCATTTATACTAATACTACCTTTCTAGACTCATGATGCATGATTATTATGACATGATCCCTGATTGAACATTTATTAGTATTCACAGACATCACACCACAATTTATTATGGCAAGAAAAGCAAAAAAAAAGCTTGGAGAAAACTTCAAGCTGAATATTATGAGTAAAGAATCATAGAAATTATGATTTTACGTATGGAATAGAGAAACAGAATGCTTGTATTTGTTTATTAGATTCAAAACTTGCAGTTGTATGCATTAGGTGGTAAATTCTTTTGTATAACAACCTTTCTAGACCCATGATGCTTGTATTTTGAAATGTACTGAAGGAAAAATCTTTGGAATGCAATGTATAACCACATAAAACTATTTCTGTGGATGTAAAAGGTGGCATATGTTATACGTCTCTTTGGTGATCTTTATCCCCCCACTCTTTGCTTGTCGTAACATATCCACATCAGAAATATTTTGGGTACTTTAAAGCACAACATGGCTGTTAGTTTGTCCATCAGTACTCCCTATTATCTGATTACTTTGTCAGTTTATGTTAGATAATAATATTTTATTTTATTTTTTTTCAGGTTAGAAGAAACATTGAGGAAAAGACTCACCAACATATAGATGCCCGTTCCAAGCCTAGGTACTGCAGTCAGTTTGTTCAATTCCATTTATTATGATTACGTAAATCTTCTTGTGAGTATGAGAAATTAATATGGTAAATACTAGCAGTTGTAGGTAGTCTGTTCTTGTACCTCAATTCATTGCCTGTGTTGTTGATAATGAGCATAAACCAGCATGTCTTACCATGCAAGGGTCATGGAAATGCTGTGCATACAGTATTAAATAAAACCAAATTTTGGACCTAAATGAATTCTATTTTCACAATAATATATGTAAGGTGCATCTGACATAACACATGGCTTTGTTCTAGCATATTTTTCAGTCCATGAAGCGTAATTTGCTTAAATTGTATAGTTCAACAACAGATCTTTGTAATACATATCGCAGTAAAGCCAAATCTTTTTCACTACTGGTAAAACTCATGAACTGCTTTAACGGTATGAAAGCCTTTTTCTCCTTTAATTTTTTTTTTTCTGTATGGGGTTCCATACAGATTTGATGGTGCTGCACCTGAACCTCGTAAAGGAATTAGAAGTGGACATGTACCTGGCAGCAAGTGTATTCCTTTTCCACAGGTAAGAAAAAAGGTTTTTCATTTTTTACTTGCATGCTGTGAAGAGGTGAAGTGGACGTAGATTTCCAGACCTTTTTAATGTGTATGGGAGAGAGAAGGTTGGTAGATGTGCAGAAACATTTACCTTCAAATTAGGAGTGAAATTGTTGATGGGCAATTCAAAATTGTCATGCTTAGAACAAAGTTGTTAGAGTGGCAGATTCAGATAGTGCAATCTGAGTATGACCTATTGCTGACCATCACTTAGAGACTTAGACCATTAGTCTTATTCAAGAGGATGTACCTCCCTTTGATATGTTGTTTAATACTTTGAGATTCTCGAGCTGTTTTTTTTTTCAATGATGTAGGAAATGGCAACATTATGGCCTTGAGAGAAAAGGCAGAAACAATATGATATGCCCAAATTGGGTTGTTACTATATATATTATCATTTTGCCTTTTACTCTCTTTTCGTATGTTTGATGTAATTTCTGAATTTTTGTTTCCACGATAGATTGATTCATCAATTTATCGTTTCTTTGCAGATGTTAGATGCTTCACAGACACTTCTACCTGCCGATGAGCTCAGTAAACGATTTAATGAAGAGGGTGATTACCATTTATCTTCCTTTTTTGTCATTGTTCCTTTCCCCCTTTCTTTTTATTCTTTCCGAGTTCAGCAGGTATGTATTTGGCTATCTGATCTTATAATTAGAATTGGAAGCTTAGATATTAGCTACAGAATAACTCATTCATAACAATGGTGAATATTCATTGAGGAGTTATGTCACATGACGTAAAAAATCACTCAATTTATAAGTGGCTGCTAGTTCCCTTGATTCTGCAGTCCGAAACCGCATAGTTGACCCTGTACCCTACTGATTTCTGATAGAAAAAATAGACACCAAAGCCTTTATTGCCTTATTCAATTTGGTGGAAAACTTGCGCACAGTTCATAGTTAAATCAATCTTTCAATATGATTTGTGTTTATGATGCTAATGATACACCGAATGTGATTACGTTTTGTTTCTTCAGGAATCAGCTTGCTTTCTAAGCTTATGAAGAAGTATATGTTGCATGCTTGTTTATGTAACTGTTTATTGTTGATCTTGACATTTTCTTATTGTCCTTTCAAACTTGCGTCGCCTAATGCCGTATTTCAGGCATCTCCTCGGAACGCCCTATTGTAACTTCTTGCGGCACTGGTGTAACTGCTTGTATTCTGGCGTTGGTACTTTCCTCCATGATTTATTGTTCTATCACTTCCTTTAGGCTCGACATTTATCCACATTCCCATAAGTTCCCAAACAAAGTTTGATTCATTTGATTCTTTACTGTTTGGAAAAGTTAAAATGATGGAATAATATTCTAAAGCAGTTGTCCCATGCTAATGCTTTCCAGGGCCTCCATCGACTTGGGAAGACTGATGTTGCGGTCTATGATGGATCTTGGACGGAATGGGGTGCGCAATCTGACACACCTGTCAACAATTCGTCCTAGATCTTAATGCAAAGCAGTCAAAGAAGTTGAGAAGAGTCCAGCTTATGATCGGGCCAGTTTCAGTACTCGAGATACGGGGACATGAAAAGGGTTTGTATCTAGAAAAGCCTCAAGTGTCATTCTATCAATTTTTGAGTTCCAATATGAACCTGTGTGTGGTAACACTTTAGGATATCAGAAACTTTGCTTGACAACTGAAATCTTGAATTCTAAAAGTGTATTTATGGTTTTTTATGGAAGATGTCTGCTGTTTTTACATGGGATGGGAACAAAGGATTGTGGTTCCTGGATTCACTTTTTTGGCAGCAAAAAGAAAAAGGAAGTGAAGGGTTGATGAACAGTGTCAAAAGTGTCAGATTGGTTAAAAGTTGAATAAATGAAAGTGCATAAATTTCATTGCAATTCGTGCTCAAGCCAATCATATACGATATACATATATATTTATTCATATCTTTACATATGCTACTTACATATATCAGGCAGAGTTAAAAGGGCTCGACTCGAACTTGAAATCTGATTCACTATTATTAAAAATTTTGAATTATTCAAAGTTCTATTTTATAACTCAAAACTTTATTTGAAATATTTTCGAGTCAAATCGAGTTTATAAAATTATGATTTGAATTAATTCGAGTAAAAAAATTGCATCTAATCGAATAGAAAAAAATAATTTTTTAGTCGAGTTTTACTCAATCCTAAAATTAAATATTTTCTAGGTCATTAGGCAAATTTTACCTTCCCCTGGATGTCCTACATAAACAGGGTTGTTTTCGACGTTGAAATAATACCTTTGTTGCCTCCCAGAAGGCAGCCTAGGTTGAATGCAACAAGTCTAATCAGACAAGGAATTAATGCTATCCCGATGTGAAGAATATATCAACATGGCTTCATGTGAAGCCGCTAAAGGTACTAGCAGTAATGAACATAAAAGTCGAATGAATGGTTAAATATTCAGAGTTCACTACCAAATCATAATTTGACCTAGCAAATATGCATTAAATGGAAATTTCTTATTTTACCTTATTGGTGCATGAATGAGAACAGAAAAACTAACAATTAGGTAACAGTGGACATCTATTCATATTTATAAAGTTAGTACTGTATGACCAAAACAAGAGTTAAAGGATGGTAATAGTAATAGAAATTTATAAGGAATTGCATAGGAAACTTTACAGGCTTAGTAATTGAACATATGATCTATCCAGAAGACCAATCAAGGTAACTAAACGGTAAATCTATTTTTACGATATGTTTACCAGTGGACTGTTCGACTCCACAAACTTATTGTTTGGTACAATCCGTCGGAGCAAAGGAGACAGTCTTCTTCTGCAGGTCGTACTCCACCTGGAAATTTATCTGTGCAAAGTTTCCGAATAAAGATAAGGAGTCACTTGGAAATATCAGCATATAAAACAGGTCGCCAGTTTTCTCAAATGTGTTGACAGGTTGCAAGCGAAGGTCAGCGCCACTGAAATGGAACACCATTTCCGGGACATTGATATTAGTCTCTGCCCCATAACACAAGTTAAATGTTCCCGAAGGATCTTGCACCGGCACTGCTCCAATGGCGTCTTTCACTATACTTTCTAAGCTGTTATAAAAACTTGATTCTAGGTACGTGAGTGTTGTTCCGGAGTCGATTACGATGTTCCCTTGGCTCGAACCAGCCGGCACGGTCTTGTCTCCTATGCTAACATTAATATTTATGTGCTTTAAATTTAAAGTGCTATGCTCAAAACTAAACAAGATTTATGATTATCAATTTGACAAGAAATTGATATGAATTGAACCGAAACTTTATAAGGGAATTTAATTCCACAAATGATAAAACCTTAAAATTTCAATATCAGTCTTTAATTAAATCTGAATTTATTTCCCAATTACAATTAATAATATAATCATAATTTGAATAATCCAAATACACAAACTAAAACTATGATATGTGATTATCAAGGAAGCAAAAATAATATCCTAACAATTATGACATAAAAACCGATTATCCAAAGGTCTTAAAACCCAAAAACCAAAGGCAGAAGCATGAGGATTATGGCATTATATGATTAAAATTACAATCAGAAATATTAAGCTGTGCGATATTAAGCTCTAAACGCTATGTAAGCAATTTTAATACATAAAAAAAACATAATTAATCAATCCAAACATTATATCAAAACTGAAATTCTAAAATAAGATTCTAGAATGAATCAAACCGAGTGCAGGAGGTTCGTAAAAAAAACATTCATAGATAATCACGAAACCTTAAATTCAATAAAAACTAAAAAGTATTTGGATTGGTTCAAAATCTCATAATCAACCAAATTGAAAACTCAATAGTGAATTGACGATTGACAATGCAACAACAAAACCCATAATTAATATGAGAATATATACAAATAGAATACCCAAATCAATCGTCAATAGAGATAGAAGATTAATATAAACAATCGGCAATTTCAAAAAACATTAAACAAACCCTAATTCATGAGAGAGAAAAAATTGTAGTCTTCATCACATTATTGAAATACCGAAACCGAAAGATTTTGTCGTTAAACATATAGATTTGATTTAAAGAGATTTATGAACAAATCATCCAAAATAAATATATAATTGATTCTCAATGATCTAACATGACGAGTCTCTGATGCCACTTGTTAGAATTAAACCATAACTAAATATGAAATCTAAACCCAAGATCTATCATGTCAAATCATCAAGAACAATAAACTGAATGCGGAAGCGTACTTGAATATATATCTGATATATTGAAAACCTTGATCTTGATGTTGAAATCCCAAACCTTTGGTATTGATCTTCCAAGAAGATAGGTTTTCTCTTGACGTAAAACTCTCTGACGGGGAAGGAGAGAAAAACAAGTTAACCTATTTCTTGGGGACCACTACCTCTTTATATAGTTGATTATTAAATCAACTATTAATATTTATAAGTCTGCCCCTCATTGAATTATAAATATATCTTACGGTATCTACACTTTTATTTTCATGACATTTTAATACCCGTGACACGCCTAACATAATTGATCACTTAATTTTGTGTCATACTTTAAAATAGCAATATACATTATACATATGTGCCCACTATTACAGATTTTAATCCAACAAGAGAACCATTATAGAAGGGAGATGTTGGCGAATCACGGTGAATAAGGTCGACGCTGAAACCCGTCGATGCCTTTGCTCCAACCACCAGGATTGGGAAAATTACGGCAACCAGAGCAAACAGTGGATTATGCATCATTTCACAGTTTTCTTTTGTTTTGTTTTTTTTATAAAGATGGTGTGATTAATCGGTATGTTTGAGGATACTTTGCATATGCTTGCGTTTATGGACTAGAAATCGTGTATCAAAAAGTTGAGGTAAATATGATCAGGAGCGTCTTAATCGTTTCGTTGCTGCAATTTCCATGGACTATCTAAGTAGAAAAATCACAAGAATACAAGTCTTTTCTTTTTGTTCGAACGCGCTGATGCGGTCTTCAGACGCAATACCGGTCAGTAATATGGCAATAAACAATCAATGCGTTGATCAACTCCGACCAACAAAAATCTTATGTCCTTTTAGTGTTTTTATATATGCCTTAATACTTTAAAATGTTAAATTTTATACTTTAATTCTAATTCTTTGATCATAAATCTTAAACCCTAAAAAATTAAACTCTACATCTTAAACCATAAACCCTAACTCCTAAAAACTAACCACGAATTCAATTTTTAGTGTTGAGACGTACAAAAACACCGAAAAGAGGTAGAAAATTTTTATTCTCTTCAAAAGGTACCATTTGCATCATAGGTATGGATATAAATCCTATACTATGACACCCAAAAATTTTAGAGTAAATTTTTTTCTATAAATTTGATATAAAATAATACTAAAAATAAAATTAATATAATTTTAACTGAATATTGACACATTAAGAAGAAAAATGACACCCCTTCAAAAAAATTGATACTCATTGTTTGTTCCAACCTAATTAAAAAATTATTCATAAAAATTTTAAATGACACATCAAACTAAAATTTCTTGCTCCGCCCCTACTCTTTTCTCTCACACTTAAAAACTAGTTTTATGGTTAGAGTTTAGCCTTTATAATTTAAAATTTTGAGTTAACGCTTAAAATTTAAATTTTTAATATTGAATATAGAAAAAAACACCGAAGAAAGATAAAAAAAATTTTGCGTATCATCTATAAATCTCAAGATAATGACAAGTTTAGCAAATATGTTTTGGGCAGGCGCGTAATGTGGCTCAAAATAAAATCCAACTGCCTAAAAGAATATCTCCACCATTCTGTTTCTTGCGTAGGACAGTCTTGATGCCATGTTAAATTGATTTTTTTTAAAGACTTCAAGCACCCTTAAACTCAATTTTTAATATATAATATCATAACCTCTAATATATCTAAATACGTTTATTTAATTGACGAAAAAATGATATGCTTAGTAAAAAAATGGAATAATTGAAGAAAATTATATTTTATTTGCATTCATTGTTTGGTAAAATTAAAAATTGGAAGAAAAAACAAGCTTTATATTCTGAACTAACTCACATTTTTTTCACATTCTTTCACTTTTTCCTTTTAATTTTGAGATGAATTATTTTTACACATGAACATGAAAAATGATATATCCCTCTAATTTTTTTTCTCCTATTTTTTCTACGAAACACACCCAAAAAATATTTTTTCTATTTTTTTATCCTTTCCTTCTATCCTTTCACTTTTTCAACCAACCAAGCAAGCCTTAAGGACGAAGTTAACATAAAACTTCAAAAGATAAATATAAATAGAAAAAATAGTCGAAAAGTATTTGTTAAGCCAAAAAATTAAAATGTCATTTTTTTCGAAAATTACAAATAAGTTTTTGGTCAACCCATTAGATATTAAACGAGAAAAAATAACATAATTTGGTATAATAATATTTTTAGTTAGTAAAATTTGTACAATCTATTAATGTGATCCTAATTTGAAATAATTCAATAAATTTAATTCTTCATATTTTGTCCAAAATAAACTCTTCATATTTAAAATTTTCACCATTTTAATGTCATTCTCTTAAATTTTTTATTTTTTTCTCAAAATTTGTCATTCTCTTAAATGATTTATTCTTCTTTCATAAATGTTATATTACTCTTTTATCACTTTCTTCATGCGATAACAATTTAACAATATCTTATTATTTTTCGATAGAATATAATTATCTAACTATTGTTTTAATCCAACAAACTCGCTTGATTTAACAATATTATAATTTTTTTGTTGAGAATTTTAAATATGAAGAATTAAATTTAATAAATTGTTAGAATAAATTAATATATATTAAAACTAATAAAATTATTATACTGTCACATTATGTTCGATTCAATTTAACGACATGTTTATAACAATATTTTAATTAAATAATATGTTTATAACTCTTAAAAGAAAAATAATGCATTTGTTACTAAATTTACAACTAAATCAGAAAGGTCAAAGTTTTCATCGGAGACTCTCAACAAGTTTCCATATTTCACAATAAATCTAAACTTTTGGCTTCACCCTGATTTATATGAAGTACAGATTCAATATAACTCATCTCCTCATGAATCTGGGAGATAACAGAGTACCGAAGATCTTCTAGACATCATCAACAATTGAAGAAATTTTTGATCAAAAGTACAAAAAATCCTGGTTGAAGTTTTCTCACAAAAGGGTTTCCAGATATCATCACCATTCAATATAAGTAAACAATTTCTACGTCATGTAATACAAACAATCTCTACCTCGTGTATTTGCGACTACAGACCAAACTTCTTCGGTCTTAGGTAAGTGGAAGACCCCTGCCGCAGACCAGGCATTGAAACTTGTTGCTGCTGCTTCGCTTTCTTCTCTCTCTCTTTCTCCTTGCTTTCTTTCTCGGTCTCGGCTTGCATCTTCCTCAGATTTTCCATTTCCTCCTCCATAGCAGTTTTATTCTCCTTCTGTTTTTTCTTGTGCTCCAACAATGTCGTATCCGAATCTTTCACAGAGAAGAACATGGGACCTAGTTCGGCCAGCCACTGCGGCTCCACAGCCGAAACGCATTGCATGTACTCCTTTGTTGTCAAAATCAATTCATGATAAACAACATACTCGGGAGTATAACCCAAACCATAAAGAGCACTGCTGGGGTGCAAGTGGCATGGCATTCCATTCCTGCAGTTAACATACTCTCCAACACCCTTTAATCGTGCAGCATTGTGGAAGTACGCAGAACAAATGGCTTTCCGGATTATGTCCCAATCATAACTGCAGGATGTTAGTGGGATTTTCAGTGTCTTCAGAATATCTAATAGTTGAGATCTCACCTCTCGGGCTTTCTTCAACCCTTTAACATGCAAAAAGTGGTCGTTACACCAGTCCCCTCGGTACTGATTAGCTTTCCATTGCTGGTATACATTGAGCAACGTTAAGTGATCAGATTCTGGTACGAAAAATTTTTCTCTCGCTGCATCACTCTCCTCTGCTCTGTCCTTGGGTCGAAAAAACACGGATGGGACTGAAAGCATTGAAACAATGGTCAAAACTTCATCTAAGCATTCTAGCCGCTCACCCATCAAAAGCATCTTGGCAAGTGGGGGATCCAATGGGAACTCCACCATTTTCCATCCAATGTCAGTCAGGGCCCCTACATTGTTGAGTGCACCCAGGACCCATAACTGGTACATAGAATTAAGGATATTTTCCTGTGGAGGTGGGTCCATGAAATCAAAGTCTAACAAGTTTTCTATTTTAAGAGACTTGAGCAGCAACACAACATTGCCTAGGTTGGTCCTTTGTATCTCAGGAACAGGAGCTGGCAACATCTCGTTTAAGTACGCATTCTCTGTATACAATCTATAACATGTGCCTGGCCCTGTTCTTCCAGCACGCCCCGCACGCTGGTCAGCAGCAGCACGACTAACAGGGAAAACTTGAAGGGAATCCATACCCATCTTAGGGTTATAGACTTTCATTTTACCATAACCAGTATCAATAACATAAAAAATCCCATCTACAGTCAAGGATGTCTCAGCTATGTTAGTGGCAACAATGCATTTCCGAGCTCCGTCTTCAGCCTTGTGGAATATCTTTGCCTGCAAATCAGCAGGCAACTGGGAGTATATTGGGAGTATGAGTAGTTTAGGAACAGCTTTGCTGGTGGAGGAGATAAGTTGTTCAATTCGTTCCGCAAGGGCATAACAAGCTGCCTCAATCTCATCTTGGCCAGTCATGAAGATGAGGATGTCACCTGGAGGGCTGGTGATATGAATAGTCATGGCCTGCTTCACTGCAGCTTCAACATAATCCTCACAGGGAGTCTTACTGTACAGAACATTGACAGGAAATGTTCTACCAGGAATGTGGAAAATTGGTACGCTGCAAAATTTTAAAATATAATTACTTACATTAAATTCATTAGAGGAAGAAGATGCCAGCATATGTTGATACTAAAAAAGACATTTTACCTTCCAAAGAAATTTGAAAACTTCTGTGCATTTAGAGTTGCAGATGTCACAATAAGCTTGAAATCACGGCGTTGAGCAACTACCTTTTTCAATATTCCAAAAAGCACATCGGTGTTTAGTGATCTCTCATGTGCCTCGTCCATTACAATGACACTGCAATATTTGCAAACTTGGAAGTAAATAACATAAGTTTCACCAGTAATTCATTTGTCCATTGGGATAGACGAAAAATAAGATGTAATTTCTCCTTACCGATACTTGTCAAGATCAGCATCTTTTAATGTTTCACGAAGTAGGACTCCATCAGTCATATACTGTAACATTGAAGAAATAAAAAGAAATCAGCATGTCATATCAAAAGCAAACACAACAGAGGAAAAAGGACAATGCTCCAAACAATTAATTGAGGAATTAATCAATCAATTTTAGATCAAATAATGGAAAGATGGCCAAAGTGCTGAAATTGAAAAGACAAAGATTGGCGCATTCTTCATCCCAAAAGATAAAAGTATAAGAAAAGTTGATTATACTTGTGCATAAAGATCTGACATTGGCTTTCTAATGTCAACTGAACGACTCACCTTAATTATGGTGTTTGTCCCAGTCACATCTTCAAAACGTATAGCATAGCCAACTTTATCACCCAGATCTGTCTCCATCTCTTCGCTAACTCTTTTTGCAACACTCATGGCAGCCACACGCCTAGGTTGGGTACACCCAACGACACCATTTATAGTGTACCCATCTTCATGAAGATACTGTGTAAGTTGAGTTGTTTTCCCAGATCCAGTTTCACCTACAACGACAACTACCTGATTTTCTCTAATCACCTGCCGAACATACAAGAATAGAATATGGAGAAGGTCAATAAAAGCTTGGTACTTTAAAAATAGTCAACATGATAGAATTTAGCTATAAAATTAAAAGGAACAAAAATCTAAAAAAAATTGCAGGGGGGGAGGAACCTTTACATTCCTTTCAGACAGCTGCAATTAATCCTTGGATGTGCAAGGTGGCCAATACCCACCAGCCACAATCCCAAAGAGCAAGTGGCAAGCTAAAGTTGTTATTTAGCTCAAACTTATATCAACATATACTAATAGATAGATGTCAAACCTGCAGCAACTCATCCCGCACTGAATATATGGGCAAGTATTGACGCTGCTCTGCTAAGCTTTTGGACGTTGCAAATTCACTTACAGCCTCCCCCTTCTTCAAATGCTGCGAAAATTTGGCATCTTCTTTGAAATCAATTTCACCATGTTCACCTACTTCAGCAGTGTCAGCATCAATCTAGCATCCAATGAAGAGAAGGTTAACTGATGCATTATCATTTTTAGTAAAAGAAAATGTCAAAAATTACATTCTATAAAGAATACCTGTTCTGCTGTTTTCTCAACTCCAAGGATATTACCAAGCTTAGAGCCTGCAAGCTCCCAAAATCTTTGGCGAGACTTATTCATGCTTTGCTTCTCATGAATTTCCCTAACCAAACTAGATCCTTTGCGTGAAATTATGGCCATATCTGATGTAGGATCTTTTATGGGCATGACTGGCTCTGCTTGTTTAGTGAAAACAATTCTGCCATCCAAGAATGGAGGTTTTGTATCTGTGTAGAAAATAGGGTTAGAGAAGTTTTTCTACTCTTTCTTATTTCGATTTACAGAAAAAATAAGTCTACTTATAGACTTTTACAAGGAGTTTTACATTGACTAGATATCCTCTCGGCTAGGACTCTTATCCCTTACATGGATAGAGTTAGACTACAACTAAACTACTTAGTTAGGATCGACTTACAACTCTTCTAAACTACTTAGTTAGGATTGACTTACAACTCTTATTATTTACATATTAACCTACACTCCCCCTCAAACTGGTGTGTATATGTTATGTACACCCAGTTTGGATGACATTTCTTCAAAGTTCACTCTTGGAAGTGCTTTGGTGAAAATATTGGCTAGCTGGTTCTTAGTAGGAATATAGTGAAGTTTTACAACCCCGTTGTTGACCTTCTCATAGATGAAGTTTCTATCAATCTCAATGTGTTTGGTCCTGTCATGTTATACTGGATTTCTAGCAATGCTCATTGCTGACTGACTGTCACTATGAACTTCAAATTCTGCCTTTCCATCCAACTCTAACTCCATGAGAAGTTTCTTGATCCACATTCCTTCACATATCCCTAGAGCCAAGGCTCTAAATTCTGCTTCTGCAATACTCCTAGAAACCACAGCTTGCTTCTCCAAGTGACCAAATTCCCCCACAAAAATGTGCAATAGCCACTAACAGATCTTCTATCTGTCAATTCTCCTGCCCAGCTTGAATCCGTGTAGACCTTTATTGTCCTATCCTGATGTTTCCTGAAAAGTAGTCCAGATCCAGGTGTAAATTTCAAGTACCTCAGAATTCTATTGACTGCATCCATGTGCTCTTCTCGAGGATCACTCATATGTTGACTAACTATGCTCACTGAGTATGCAATATCAGGCCTAGTAAGTGAGAGGTAGATTAGTTTCCCAACTAGTCTTTGGTAGGATTCTTTATTCACTGGATTCCCCATTTCCTCTTTACTAAACTTTAAACCTGGTTCCATTGGGGTTTCAGCTGGTCTACTTCCAAGCATCCCAGTTTCTACAAGTAGATCTAGGATGTACTTTCTTTGGTTTATAACAATCCCCTCTTTCGATCTTGCTACTTCCATTCCTAAGAAGTACCTAAGGCTTCCCAAATCCTTAGTCTCGAACTCCTTTGCTAGAACAGTTTTCAGCATCTCTATTTCTTCAGTATTATCCCCTGTAATGATCATATCATCAACATATAGACAATTAGAAGAGTCTTCTTACCATCTGGAGCAACCTTTCGAAACAATGTATGGTCTACCTGACTCTGCTTGTACCCATTTTGAACCATAGCCTTAGCAAATCTGTCAAACCATGCTCTAGGGGATTGCTTTAATCCGTACAATGATTTGTTTAGTTTGCACACTGTCCTCTTCGTGGTCTTTTCCTCCAAACCTGGTGGAACCTCCATGTATACTTCTTCCTCAAGGCTTCCATTAAGGAAAGCATTTTTGATGTCCAATTGGTGCAACTCCCAATCCTTGTTAATGATTCTTTGATAATAACACTGATGGTATTCAATTTAGCTATTGGGCAAAGGTTTCTTGATAATCTACTCCATATGATTGAGTAAACCCTTTAGCCACTAACCTTGCTTTGTACCTCTCAATGCTCCCATCCGAGTGATATTTTTGTGAATACCCATTTGCACCCAACAGCCTTTTTTTCCTTTTGGTAACTCGGTCAAACACCAAGTATTATTCTTTTGTAGTGCTTTGACCTCTTCTTCAACATGACCTTCCTCTACTCGGGACTTTCAACGCCTCTTCTACTGTCTTAGGAATCTTCACACTATCAATGTTTGGGTCAGAAAGGCTTTGAAACAGATAATAACTTCCCATAGGCAACAAATTTATTGATAGGATGAGCAACACATTTCCTTACCCCTTTTCTAATAGCAATAGGAAAGTCATCTAAGTTTCTGAGAAAATCTTGTGGAATAACATTACCTCCCTGTCTCAATAGCATCGTAACTCAAAACTGGTTCTGGCAAGTGCTAGGTGACCAACATCTTGATTTGATTTCTTTTCCTCCTTGTATAGACGTTAAGTTGTTTCTCTGGTGGTTGTGGAGTCAAAGAGTGTGATATAGTGCTGAGTGTTGGAGGAGGTGTTGTATAAGGACTGGAAGGTTTAGACTGTGGAGAAGGTGTATTGGATTGTGGAGAAGTTGTGGCTACAGGATTAGGGCCAGCAGTTTCAATGATATCCAAGGCAGGCTCAGGAAGGATAGGCATAGGAATAATGGACTGAGATTCTTTAGGTCTCTCCCCCTGAATATCAGGCCCTGCAAAGTAAGGCTGATTTTCAAAAAATGTAACATCAAAGGAAATATAGGTTTTCCTATTAGTGGGGCAGTAACATTTGTAACCCTTCTGACTCGAGGAGTAGCCTATAAACACACACTTTAATGACTTAGGATCCAGTTTACTACGATTGTTGCTGTGCACATGAAGAAAAGATGTGCATCCAAAGACTCGAAGAGGAAGAGATGAGGACAATGGTTTAAAGTGTGGAAAATGTTGAAACAGAACTTCAGTGGGTATTTTAAATCCTAGGGTCTTGCTAGGCATCCTATTGATAAGATAAGTTGCAGTAAGAAGAGCTTCCCCCCAAAGATATTTAGGTGCACTAGCTGAAAATAAAAGGGACCTAGTTACTTCCATTAGATGTCTATTCTTCCTCTCAGCCACTCCATTTTGTTGAGGGGGTGTTGACACATGAGGTGAGATGAACAATTCCCTTTTCTCGAAAGAAACACCTAAGAGACTTGCTAAGATATTCACTCCCATTATCACTCCTAACCACTTTGATATTTCTATCGAACTGTGTTTTTATCATTTGATAAAAAGTTTTAAAAATTACTTCAACCTCAGACTTTTCTCTCATTAAATATGTCCAAGTGGTCCTAGAGAAATCACCAATAAAAGACACAAGCCACCTAGACCCAGAAATATTTCGAACTTTAGAAGGGCCCCAAATATCACTGTGTATAATAGCAAATGGTGAAGTAGGTTTAAAAGGAGAAGAAACATATGGTTTTTTGGTATGTTTTGCCATTTGACACACTTCACAAGTAAAAGAAGAGGGATTTTTATTGATAAAGAGATTTGGGAACAACTTTGCAAGGTAATAAAAACTGGGGTGTCCTAATCTAAGATGCCAGAGCATAATATTATCTGAACCTAAACTTGTAGAGGAAATTGATGTCTGAAGGCAACTGGGAATGGAGGAGTTCTGGTAGGATATTCCATCAAGGATATATAAGCATTAGATAGCCTAGCACTGCCAATCACCATCTTCGAGCCCGTGCTAAAAAAAAATACAACCATCACCCCAAAATTAGCATTACGGTGAATATCCTTAATCAACTTACTCACCGATAATAAATTACAAAGCTAATTTAGGAACATAAAGTACATCGATAATACTATGTTTTTGCTTAATTCAATAGAACCACTTCCTTTTCATTGTTGAGAGGGAACCATCCGCTATCTTGATCGAGGAGGAGATCTGTGATGGCTATACTTTACGAACAGACTAATATTTCTTGTCATATGGTCGAGGCACCGAATCTACTATCCAATGTAAGGTATTAATTGTTGCTAAACAGAAATTCTACCTTGAGATCTTTGTTAAAGGCGATGTAGTATGAGTTTTAGACGATAGTTGGTGAATATTTGTTGAAGTTTCGCAAACATTTGTGTACTAAAGTCTTTGGAAAGATGTTCAGTAGATGCAACATTTGCTTCCTTCAAACTGGATTTAGAGGGTTTCGGTCTGTTGGTTTTCCATGTAGCTTCAAAGATTGCTCCATCAAATGTCCAACTTTTTTAAATTGCTCACACCATGGTCTCCCCCTCCTTTGTTTATTCCCGTGATTGAGTTTGTAATGAGGCCAAGCATCTGTCTCATTGAGCATTTGGTACCATCAAGGAGAGTCCGCTTTCTTCTCTCTTAATCTCGTAAAATGCCTCCCGAACCAGTGGTAGGGGTTTAGTAGCCAAAATTCTGCTCCTTGCCCCATCAAACTCACCATTAAGTCCAGAAAGAAATTGAAAGATTCTCCTCCGATTTTTGATTTTACTATAGAAGTTAATATCATCGGACACTTCCACTCATTTGCCTCATACAAATCAATTTGTTGCCAACACTTAGTGAGAACTCCAAAATATGTGCTACATGCATGATCTCCTTGTCCGAGATCTTTAACTCGATTTTCAACCCCAAATAATTCTCGTGTATTATCCACACCGGAGTATGTATCCCCGGGTCGCACTCCATATATTTCATTGCGATCTGGGTAGAGCATGAAATTTTCCCCAACTTCAGGAACCATGGAATTAATTAGCCATGACATAATCATGTTGTTCTCACTCAACCGAGTTAGAATATTTGGATCGATTCTTCTGGAATAGGCATTGAATCTGAGAGATAGGAAGCTTTCCTTCTTCCCCGTAATATAGCCTTACTAACTTCGACCAAGGGAGATAGTTGTTTCCATTTAGTTTGTAGGATGTAATTGGAGAAAGAGATGAATCAAAGCCTGGAACTCGGAGGGACGAGGATGATTTTGAGAACTGATTTACGATGCGGAGGGTCTGAATGAGCCATTGAAAAGGAGGGTTTTGATCGACAGAGAGAAAAGAACAGAAAAAAAAAGTTGTTGGATAGGTAGGATCTTCCTAATCTGATACCATGTAGAAAATAGGGTTAGAGAAGTTTTTCTACTCTTTCTTATTTCGATTTACAGAAAAAATAAGTCTACTTATAGACTTTTACAAGGAGTTTTACATTGAGTAGATATCCTCTCGGCTAGGACTCTTATCCCTTACATGGATAGAGTTAGACTACAACTAAACTACTTAGTTAGGATCGACTTACAACTCTTCTAAACTACTTAGTTAGGATTGACTTACAACTCTTATTATTTACATATTAACCTACAATCTGTGACAACAAAATATAAAGAAATGTTAGCCAAATGTAAGAGCCTTTCATATATCAACAGAAGGATTAATATCCACTTACCATGTACTAGAAGAATCACTTTCCGTTCATCCTCGTCATCAAATTCAGTTTGCACCTCAGTACCTCTAACAGCTCCAGATCTTAGAAGTTGTCGGTCTTCCCACTGAGCATTATCAGCAGTAAGCTGGGACAACTTTTTGCTCTGAGCAAGGGACATCTTAGTCCCATCCCTTCGAACCTGTTTAGGAGATGACAATTGTTTAGAAACGATTTTATTCAGTAAAGGGCAGGTAAATGATTTAAGGGAGAGAGAGGAGGCGGAGGAGGGCAAAAAAATGTTCAAACTAGGACCAACTTAAGCGAGGAAAATAAAAGAAAAGTAGATAAAAGTTTATCATTCTACTTATTTTAACGACAGTGGTTTGAAAATTAATAAACAAAAGGTGTGAAAGGATACTATCTACGGATGATGATTTACTTCTTACATCTCATCACTTATGCAAAAGCCACAACTCAATGTCATCACATCTCACTCATCACACTATCATTTACCTATTATTCAGAACTCAATGTCATAAGACATTAGGAACACTAAGATCATAACAATTTTCAAATCTTTGAATACATGTTACTAAGGTCTTTATTTATTTCGATGAAATAGCCAAACCATGTTTATATCTAGATTTGCACAAGCACAAGTTACTAAGATCTTTAATCAACCAACGTTTTACCATAAATGACACAGCATGAAAAATGACACATAATTTGCACGTAAAAGATTATTTGATAATACAGCAGTAAAGCAATACCAGTCTTTTCGCCAACTCTGCCTCTTTCTTTTGGAATGAAGCTTCATCCCCAAGAAAAAATGACGAACTATCAGCATCAAACATGGTGTTTCCTTCTTCTCTATCATACCTACACAAGGATAAACAAAAGGAAAGTTGAGACGCTTTTCAGCAGAACCCATAAAGCCCGCAAAATGAATGGCAGAATCATCATAAATGGACAGTTAAAAGCTACCTTACAGAATAACTAATCAAGTTCCCATTTTCATCGTAAAGTACAATAAATACATAATTTACCATGCACGGTCTGAATTATACTCCATCTCCAAACGCATACTTTCTGTAATCTCGTAATTGTGTTCTTCTGCCAAGCCCTTCTTATCTCCATCGTCCTAAACAGTAGACATAACAAATTATGAGCAAAAATTAACATTGACAAATGTAAAAAGATTACAGTAAAGAGGGGGAAAGAGAGAAAAATGCCATTCCACTAACAACGCCGAAAATATCACTACCTCTAACAATTATCAACTAATTGTTCATTCATTTCCATAAATATTACTTAAAGAGAAGGGAATAGAGAGAAAAAGGAAAGATAATAGGACAATGCCCTATACAGGCTATACTACCTCAAATGACTGAGACTTTTCCCTAGAAAAGCTAAGCTGGTGAGATCCCCGACCGTATCTAGAACTTGAAGATTTTGCAGATGCCCCAGATGCTCGTATTGGAACTGGACTAGGAGACACATAGTCCCAAGGAGAAGCACTAACTGTACCAAATTTCAGCACAAATACAAAAATTGTTTAATCTTTTAACTCAAAATGCTGAAATAAAAGAAAGAGCAGTCAATAGCATCATGAATAAGAAGAACTTTACTTGCTGAATAACATACCAGTTGAACGAGGAGTGTGGTCTCCCATCCATGGAGAAACTAATCTAGCATCAGGTGAAGTCCCAACAAACATTGGAGCTGGAGAAGGTTGATGGTGCCTGCTACTACCGGAGTAACCATCCCGGTGTGGCGTATCTTGCCATTCCCATCTCCCATCATCCCAATCAGATCTGCCTACAAAGGATTAAGATATGAATTACCTTCTTGCACATCAGCAAGATGCCAAAAAGATAGCATGAATTTATTAGTGTACAAACTCTAAGCAGCTTGTTGACATAATAAGTCACCAAGAACATTTTCAAACCTAAATATGTCTTAGTTCCAATTACAAAGTTTGGATGCATAATCCATCATCCCCATAACACCCAGCCTCAAAAAATGCAAAAGTTAAATTTTTGCATGACAATCCAAATGCAAAGGTTATTCAAAGCTAAAGTACCCAAGCATGCATCCGTTTAGTATGAAGTATCACATACCAGGTGTCCGACTTTCATATCTACTTCGGCTTCTTCTATACTCTTCACCATATCGATCATGGGTATCTCTTCTATCATCATGATAGTGTCTCTTTCTTGCACTCCCACTATCACTTCTAGAATCATTGCTAAAACCTCTTCTCTGCATACCATGGTCATCTCTCTCATACCTTGGACTCTTAGAAGAGACAGTACGGGAACTCCGGCTAGGTGAAGCTCGAACCTTCAATTCAAAGAATAACCGGATGCATATAAAGGTTTGCTGAATTTACAGGATAACAAGTATAACAAACCAAATAAAAGAATAATATCGACAGCAAGTTATTCACATACATCTGAACTCCCATGTTCTCTTGAGCGAGGAGTAGCAAACGTATGATCATTTCCTCCTCTGTCTACAGTAACTGTGCTTTCTGCAATATAGCAACAACAAAAACAAATTTGAGTAATAGAAGGAAAGAAAGAAAACATAAACACGGGAAGAGCGTGAAAAAGTACAAAATGTCCTTCAGACGGAAGAGAACCTAGAAGCTTGTTAAAACAAGGGATTACTGGAGAAAAGAGTTGTATACTAACTAACAGAATCACTATATTTGAAACAACTCCCCACCTCAAACCACCACAAAAAATCCCCCGGACCCCAACATTTTCTTCAACACAAAAGGCAAATGAAGCACAAAGATTATCTCATAGCTCTAAAACACAAGGACAAGGACAAGGAAGCATGAGTTGGAAATCTATCTCAATTCTTAAATGTCAAAGGTGGTCATCAGCATGCAACCAACTTGGCTGTACCGATTCCTCTATAAGTTAGGCTGTAATCATACTATGCCTCAAAGTCAACGATACAGAGTTATACATCCACAGAGAGAATAGAACATCTTGCTCGGCCAAATACATTAGACAGTTTGTGTATGGAAGGGACTGAAAAACAGTCAGAAATCATAAAAGATCATGCCTTCCCTGTACACTTCTGTACCAACTTAACTATTTTACGGGATAAATTGTCAAAATACTCAAGCATGCACTTGATGCAACCTTTGGAGGAGTGGCAATAAAATCTTCTAATAAGTAGCATCTGATGATTCAATTATGTTGTTACTTCCCATAGGAGTTTTACATGAAAGATGAAAAAATCTAAAGAGAGTAAAAGACTCAATTTCTTAATTAAGTCGAAGTAAATGAATAGATTACCGGCATTAGCTGTTATATAAGCTGTCTTATTACGATAGCGTCTGCTAGTGTGGCTTCGGCTATCATTAGTAACATTACTTCTAGGCTCTTCAGAAGATTCAAACCCCTCATCCACATCAAGAGATGCTGCAATGGAGATGTTTTTTTCTTTAGGAACCTTGAATCCATCATCAACTTTAGAATGCCCTTGCTTCTCTTTAGCAAGAAGATCCAAACCTAATAACATAAAAAAAAACACTCGATCAACAAACAAAAGGCTAATTGGAGGCAGAAATACCTAAAAGAAAGATTCAACTAAAAGCCATAATGGTATACACAAGAAGAATAAAAAAAGCTAGATGTTACAAATAATCAAAAACTTGAAAGTACCATGCATATTTAGGCAATAGAGAAAATATGCAATTGTTTCCTTTTTCTAGACAACAAGAGAATTGACTAGAATCGTGATTCATGATAAGCCATCAAAGAAAAAGAGTGGTAAAAGTATCTCAAGAACAAAACCATCAGAACAGACTATACACTCCATGGAATGGAAGCAATTATTACAAAGAAAGTTGAAGAAGAGCACAAAAAACACCATTTGAAAAACAAACTGCTGTCCAAAGAAACAGAAACAAAGTATACCACTTCTAATATATCACATTGCTAAAAGTTTCACCACTTCTAATATTTGACCTTCTCAAGTTATAACACAATCAAACTCCAGAAAATTCCAACCAATCCTCGCATAGCATTAAATTTTATAACCTAAACAGAGTATGAGTATAATATCGGCATCTTTATGCAAAAGCCAAAATATACCTAAAATAGATTTCTTGGTAGCAGGAGCTATGTACTCGGGCCTATCCTTTGGAACAAACAATCCACAGCCGCCGCGGTCATTGCCCAACTCAGGTTCCAAGATTTCCACAGTCTTGTTCACATCAAAAGGCTGTTTTTAAAAATTAAAGAACATCAAACTCCAAAATCCAAAACATAAACTTCATATCCAAAACAAAAATAATAATTAACCTACCTCCATCGTTGAGCTCAAAGAAAATCCAAAGATAATTATATAACCCGAAAATAAAATTAAAGAACAGAGTTTATACTGATTTAGGTAAACTAAACCCTATTCACCTACTAATGATTAAAACGAAATAAAGAACAGCGATTAAAGGAAACTCTTGTAGGCAGAAAACTAAAAGTTCAAGTCAGTTTTGCCAACGAGTTGAGATTTCAAAAATAAAAGCTTAAATCAGATGCCGAGGCCGAGAGGATTATTTTTCTGTTTTTTTATTTTTATTATTATTTTTCTGGATTTTGTAGGAATTGAGCTAGGCGGACGACTTTTAATAAAAATGAGATGATAAATTATTACTCCACTTACGACGACGTTTCTTAACCTATGTATCCCATAATATTTATTTGGCTTAATACAAATTGGCCCCTAAACTTGGTAAATTTTAATAAATTGGCTCTAAAAATTTTGGAGTCAAATTAACTCCTAAACTTTATATTTTTTTCAAATTGATCCTAAACCTTTTTAGGTCAATTAGCCTCTAAACTCGACAGCTTTTGTAAAGTGAACCCTAAAATTTTTTATTTACTTTTTAATTTTAACTGAAATAAATATTTATTTAACAAAATAATTAACACGATTAGTTTAATATAATTTATAAATAATATTAGATAATTTAAAATTAATTAACATGATGCGTGTCACTACCTTAATAACCCACATGACACATGACACACCTTGCGCACAAATTTAAGTTCAGATTTAACAAATGAAACTTCAGTTAAGCGATTAGGCTGAGACTTCAGGATGATAGAAAAATTATGTTCAAATTCTTTATAGGTATAAATTATTAAATTTTAACTTCTTTTCAATAAAATATCATAAATTTTATTTTCAAAATATATTTTTTACGTATTTTTTCTTTCACCTTATTTTGTGTGCTTACTATTTATATTAGTATAAATTAGGTTTAACCGTTAAATAGGTGTTTAAACTATGCCTTTTTTCTAATTAGGTACCTAAATTTTTTTTTGGGCTAAATAAGTGCCTAATGTTTCATTCCGTGACCCATTTAAGGTTCTCCGTTAATTTTCACCGTTAAAGGACACATGTCATCTTCTAAAAATTTCAAAATTATATTAAAAATAAATAAAATTACTTAATTTTTAAAAAATCTCTAAGTTTTCTAGATTTCATAAAACAACCCCAAATTCCATAATCCCTAACTCCCCAAAACCTAAATCCTGATTTGGATCGATTTCGCCGCCGATTGCCAAAATATTACTTGTATTAGCTTGCATACCGTTTTGATTTAAAAAAAAGAAAAAAAAGAAAAATATCATTATTATGGTTATTTGTCTCTAATTAGCATTATATAATTTACATTATTATCACTAGTATTATTTCGATGTGTTACCTTTTTATTATTATTATTATATTACTTTTATTATTTTATTACTTGTTATATTATTAAACTAAAAACACAAAAACAACAAAAACATAAATAAATACATAAAACCCATTAAATAATTAAATAAGCCCGAATGTTTTAAATTTACAGTCCATATTACATAAAAGAGCCCAAAAATATACATATTAAAATGCACGGCCTGTTTGGCCCAAAAACTCTAATCTGATGACTGAAACCCTAGCTTTTTGTTTCTTGTGCAGTCGAGATATGACCGTTAGATCTGGCCCTTGATCTAATGGTCCAGATCGTATTCTTGAAGGAGCCCTAGGGTTACATTATCTGCTTTTTCGTCCGCATGCATTACAGCTGTTAGATCAAGGATCTATTGGGCGGCCTGGATGAAAGCCATAGAGATTTCCAGAACCACACGCGCTCACGCACGGCCCTCTAGATCCTCCACGCGCGCGTGCGTTGCACGCATAACCTTTCGGATCTTCACGCGCGGCTTTTCAGCCCCCTGATATTTCACTGTCACGGCCGCAGCTCTCGCAGTGGTCCCCTCCTCCTCTCGTGCAGCCACATCAACATCCAAGCCAAAAAGCACAAACATTAGCAAATGAAATCAAAAAACAAATCAAAAAGGGTTTAGGCAAAAATAGCAAAGATCAAACAAGAACGACAGATTTCAGAACCCTTCATAACCAGTTGTTTTTTTATGTTTTAGGCGATGTAAATCATTCGACTACATAAACAAAAAGCTCCAAAAATATTGTAACAAGTTTTCTGGATAGTGAAAAAGAAATACAAAAAAAAACAAATCCTTTCAGAGGTAATCCCATTGTTTATACTTGCATGCATGCTCCAAACATCTAAAAAACCCTAGATCTAAAGAGGAGAGTCTTACCCTGGGTTTTTCGAGCGTTCGTTCGTCGGCCGATGACAATCTCACTGCCTCCGGGCTGAAAGGAGTGAGCCGGCAACGAATCTGGTTGTTTTAAAGGTGTTTCTTCATCTTCCTGCACTGGCAATAAACCTCATGGCTTTCGGTCATCAAGGGTGAGTCGTTCAGGAAGAGAGGACCTTTGTTCTGGGGTTTCTGAAGTCTAGATCTATGTATGTGGGGTTGGAGTCTTAGAGATCTAGGGTAGGTTTAGGCTTTGGGGTGAAAAGATGAGGTTTTTGGGGTGTCGTTTGAGTTTTTCGGTGCCGAAGTGCGACGGCCGAAAGGGTTTTAGGGTGGCCGGTCCATCTGTGCTTAGAGAGAGCTGAGAGAGTTTGGAACTCGCTAGATTTTGAAAAATGGAAGTGATTTTTCAAATGACCAAAAATTGCCGTTTAAGGCAAAGTTTAAGTTTTATACCGCTTTAAAAAAAATTTAAAGGGTTTTATTAACGTTTAATCCTTCCTTCCTTTTCTGTTTTTTTAGGGTTTCCCTTTTTTTAAATGACACACTGAGTCCTTCAATCTTTTAAAATTCTTTTAATCACATCCAAAAATCAAACTTTAAAATGGTATTCTTGCACTCCAAGCCCTTGTATTTTTAAACCGCATTTAATTAAACCATGTTTTTTGATTTTAACTCGTTTTTTAAAGGGTAAATGACCTTTGTGGTCCCTGTTCTTTTTGAAAGCTTTTATTTTGACTCCTATTAGTGTTAAAATTACCCTTTGGACCCCCAATTTCTGTCTTGTTCAATTTTAACCCTACATGCATGTTTAAATTTACAGTTGCATTTTTTGTACATGTTTAATCTTTCTTGTTTTGTTATATTAATGTGTGTATAGGTGATTGATATGGTTTTTATGAAGTTCTTGTATGGTATATATATATAGATATTTTGTGGTATATAATAATAATATATGGTTCCTACATTTTATTTTTCATATGCATATAGTTTGAATGTTCATTCATTTTTTTTAAATCTTATTACATACATTGTTTATGACATGTTGTTGATGTAATATATGATAACATAAATATGTGGCTTAATATAAGTATACGTTTTTATTATAGAACATAGTTTAAAATATATATATATATGATTATTGCCTAACTTTAGCTAGTTTTTGTGAATATTGACGTGCGCATAATTCTGTACATATATATCTTCCAACATACATTTCTAAATTTCCATGCATTTTTGGTTTCTGTTTTTCGATATATAATTTTGTACATATATATCTTCCAACATACATTTCTAAATTTCCATACATTTCTAAATTTCCATGCATTTTTGGTTTCTGTTCTTCCTTTTTTTGTTTTTTTATTTAAATTATGTTTTGTTTGTCTCTTTATTTGCCATTTTGTAATGTTACATCCGATATATAATTATGTTAGTGTGGAGCCTTTTTATTCGGAAGTAAATGCGACCAGTATCAACGAAGTGATGGTGGTCTTGCGGTTTACTTTCGAATAACAGGGCCCTTAAAATAGACTAGCATGTATAACCGAATTTTAAATTAATCGTCACTTTAATTTGGAAAGTTCGATATTAACAAAGCGGTAATCATTATTTTCTTTTTACGGTACAATTTTTGGGCGGTATGGGGTGCCAAAACCTTCCTCATCTGTAACCGAACCCCGTTTTTAATCGAATATCTGGTTTTATGGTGTCCGGCCTACCTCAATGGTCGGTGGCGACTTCGAGATTGTTCTTCAAAAAACACAAGATTTTAAAGAATTTCCCCGTCTTTTTAAAATATTTCCAAAAAACGTAAAGGAAATCAAATTACGTACTTTTAGCGAACTCAAAATTTTTAGGTCGCTACAGCTGACGACTCCAATGGGGATTGGTTTTGATTTTAAAAACTAAAGTGAGTCAGGCCATTTTTCAAAAAAGAACAAATTAATAATTATCGCTTTATTAATATCGAAAATTGTGAATTAAAGTGGTGATTAAGTGGATATTCGTTTATGAATGTGAGTATATTTTAACGCATTTAAAATCTGACATTTAAACTCGTCCTTTTAAGTGGGGGAAAATGCTAGTGTGTTCGTGTGGATATTGTTCCTCCGTATGGGCCTAGTAAGTACCTTCGGGACTCGACTACCCTATGTTTTCGTGGGAATATTGTTTCCCCGTACGGACATAGGGAAAGGGTCCCCCTGGATTGAACTTGGTTGAAAGGAGCCTATAATGGGTGATGACCGGGGGCCTTGCTACTCTTTAGAAGAGGACATCGAGGACAGTTTGGGTACCGTTTAGAACCAAACTACATGTAGAGAACATAGAAAGCCCACCCCTTTAGAGCCATGCTGTTAAACTTAGGTCCTTTAAAAATGATGTAAATATGATTTGTTTTGCTTTGTTTGATTTAAATTCCTGCTTCTTTCTTTTATATGTTTATTAATTTATTCCGGTACTAACTCATTTCCTTTTTGTCTTATTTTGCATATATTTTCACATGCGCATTGCATAACATGAAGGTATTGATTCGAGTAGTTTGTCAAAAGTTGAAATCTTTCACCATGGATAAAAGGTACCTCAAGAAGAAAGAAAATCAACTCTGCTGTTCGGCATTGGTCTGAAGTTAACCAAAGAATTCAAGGTGATAGTCTGCCAAGTGAGCGCATTGTAGCGGGATACACATATGTCAGTCTGCAACAAAATGACCTATGTGACCTGAAACAAATTTGGGAAGGATATGACCAATGACTGCAAAATTTGTTCCAAGAAAATTATGGCGACATAGCGCAGTTGATATATGTTCGGATCAATCAACCTATGCTTCGAGCTATCTTCCAGTTTTGGAATCTGGCCTTTTGTTGCTTCACTTTCAACGGGAAGGATTTGATACCCACAATCGAAGAATATACGACTTTACTCAATTAGAAGAACATTCATGAAGATTGGATTTACACAAAGTCGTCCATGTCTCAAAATTACCCTTTGAAGCTTAGAACCTTTGCCGGGATAAGCGATGATTGGGTTAAAGGTTTGATCGAGGTTCAATGTGATAGTACTGCTTTTTCATGGGAATGCATCTGGGACATCATACCGACACACTTGGATGAAGTTATGAAGACAGATTTATTTGCTTTGAGGATCTATGGATTGATCATTTTCCCTAGAGTTTTGGGTAACATCGACGTAGCCATTTTGGATTTGTTCGAGAGGTTGAAGAAGAAGGCCAACCCGGTGTCAAAAATCTTGACTGAAACTTTTATCTCCTTGAACGTGAGCCGAAAACATGAAGAGAGGCGCTTTAGAGGATGTGCACAGTTACTTCAAGTATGGATCTGAAGTCACCTTTGGAAGACACCGACAAGGGTGCTGCCCGGGATAATCTCAGGAAATTTTTCTCCTTTACGAGAGTATTTAGCAAAAGAATAGTGGGAAGAACCTAACAAACCGAAGTGGACAGCCATCTTCAAGAATATTCAAGATGAAGACATTGTGTGGAGAGCGCATTGGCTCGGAAGCGTCCTTCATTTCTTATACAATTGTGGAGACTATGTAATCAAGCTTATCCACCAAAGAAATAATACAAACATGAAATCAAGCTTATCCACCAAAGAAACAATGCAAACATGCATGAATGGCTAATAATGCAACTAATATGAGCCTAAGTCTAGCAATAATATGAATAAAAATGGTGAATAAAATAATACTTTTAGACACTTAACACCTACAACAAGAAGGTTCGCCCAAGAGAGTTCCAAGAGGGAGATTTGGTGCTCAAGAAGACCCTGTCAATTCAAAATGACTTCCGAGAAAAATGGATGCCTAATTGGGAAGGGCCTTATATTGTTAAGAATGCCTTTTCAAGAAGAGCGTTGATTTTGGCAGAAATTGATGGGAAAGAGTTGAGCAATCTGGTGAATTCGGACTCTGTCAAGAATTATTACGCTTGAGAAAGAAGAAGAAAAAAAGAAAAAAAAATGGAGTGAAAACCTGAAAGGGCACTTCACAAAATGAAACGCATGTGGTGAAAACCTAAAAGGGTGCCCCATGTAAAAAAAGAAAAAATGAGAGAAAAAAGTAAAAAAGGAGGGTTCAAGATGGAAACTCAGAAACGGGCGTCTTGAAACCAAAGGAGGATCTGAAATGAAAATCTAAAAAGGACGATTCAGATTAATTTTGAGGATTAGGCATCCGCCATGTTCTCCGTTATAGTACAAGTGCTCCACTTCGAGTTGTGAGGGAACTTCTTTTGGTCTATTGGGAATTTTTGTCTGGCACAGGCAGTGAGAGGTTTACCACGGTCGATGGGTTTTTGCATCATTCATACAATTGATGTTCGGGAATACTACACCCTATATTACTTATATATTTTCTTGTTTTTCATGTTTGCCATGACTTTCAAAATTATTCTAATATCTTTTATGTTAATAAATAATATTTCATTTCCTCCATTCCTTTATTTCACGATCATCCTTCAAACAGGTTGACATAGATCATTGAAATGCAAAGGATTTCTTGGTGTTTCTATGACTTGACCCTTTAAGTGTAGGTTGTTTCGAGACAAAAATCGATCCCATTTGAAGGAAGTCTATCACAGTTAAGACAAAAGGACATAGTATGCAAAGTAGACAAGATCTACCCAAAATGCGACAAAGGTCCTCCGCATTGAAGTTTAACATAGAAGAACCAGCGGCGAAAACCTGTAATGGCGCCTCAAAAGAAAAAGGAAAGAAAAAAAAAGAAAAAAAGAAAAAGAAAAGAAGTATTTGTCAAAGCGAAAACCCGAAATGGCACTTTGAAAAAGAAAATCTCTAAAGTGAAAACTCGGAAGAACGCTTTAGAACAAAGATTTAGAGGATATAAAGGTCAAATGGGAACTGAGCTTGGACACAACGAGTGACAACAAATGTTCCAAGACAAGAAGAAAGTGAAAGGAAGACAAAGCGGGAAGCCGAGAGAGAAGGCATATGAGCATTAATCATGCATCATGAATAGTTAAGCATCCTTAAGATAGGAGCATGCTAAATAGCATCATCAATTCATTGTGTTTGTTTCTTTCAGGTATTTAGAAAAAAACAACAAGACATCAGTTTCCGGGGTCCTCAAGATGAGGTAATATTCCAGGCCAAGATGATGAAGATCGAAGGCATTCATGAAGACTCAAAGCGAGTATTGTCTGATGTCAAGACAACCAGAAAGCAAGACATCAGTTTTTGGGGTCCTCAAGATGAGGCATTACCCCAGGCCAATACGATGAAGATCGAAGGCATTCTAAGACTCAAAGCGAGGTGTCTGATGTCAAGACAACTAGAAAGCAAGACATTAGTTTTTGAGGTCCTCAAGATGAGGCATTACCCCAGGCCAAGACGATGAAGATCGAAGGCATTCCAAGACTCAAAGCAATGTATCTGATGTCAAGACGACCAGAAAGCAAGACATCAGTTTTCGGGGTCCTCAAGGTGAGAGACCACCTTGTGTCGAGGTGATGAAGATCGAGGGCATTTTAGAAGACTCAAAGCGAGGTGTCATTTGGTATCAAGACGATTGAGGATCGAGGCATCACTTTAAGGGCTTCATTTTCTTCGAGCCTTATATGGGAATAATTCGTAGTTCTAGAAGTTCTGGAAGAGGAAAGGCGAACGATTCTACTTAGGAAGGATTCGCAGCTCGAAATCTCCAGACAAGAAAGTCGGATAAAATTAGTGCTTATGGTCTTTGCTTTATTCTTGTTCCACAAGGATAAGCAAAGAGGGGCAGCTGTAATCAGTAATTTTATCTGGGGTATTAACCCGTTTTCGTTTTTAAATGGGCTTTAGTTGTTTTTTTTACCTTTTATATGTTAATTAATAATATATCCACTATTTATCAATTGAACAAAAAAAAACCAAAACATTACTAGTATTAGCTTGCATACCGTTTTGATTTAAAAGAAACAAAAATATTATTATTATGGTTATTTGTCTCTAATTAGCATTATATAATTTACATTATTATCACTAGTATTATTTCAATGTGTTGCCTTTTTATTATTATTATATTACTTTCATTATTTTATTACTTGTTATATTATTAAACTAAAAACACAAAAACAACAAAAACATAAATAAATACATAAAGCCCATTAAATAATTAAATAAGCCCGAATATTTTAAATTTACAGTCCATATTACATAAAAGAGCCCAAAAATATACATATTAAAATGCATGGCCCGTTTGGCCCAAAAACCCTAATCTGATTACTGAAACCCTAGTTTTTGTTTCTTGTGCAGCCAAGATATGACCGTTAGATCTGGCCCTTGATCTAACGGTCCAGGTCGCATTCTTGAAGAAGCCCTAGGGTTACATTATGACCGTTAGATATGACCGTTTTCGTTTTTAAATGGGCTTTAGTTGTTTTTTTTTACCTTTTATATGTTAATTAATAATATATCCACTATTTATCAATTGAACAAAAAAAAAACCAAAACATTACTAGTATTAGCTTGCATACCGTTTTGATTTAAAAAAAACAAAAATATTATTATTATGGTTATTTGTCTCTAATTAGCATTATATAATTTACATTATTATCACTAGTATTATTTCAATGTGTTACCTTTTTTATTACTATTATATTACTTTCATTATTTTATTACTTGTTATATTATTAAACTAAAAACACAAAAACATAAATAAATACATAAAGCCTATTAAATAATTAAATAAGCCCGAATATTTTAAATTTACAGTCCATATTACATAAAAGAGCCCAAAAATATACATATTAAAATGCATGGCCCGTTTGGCCCAAAAACCCTAATCTGATTACTAAGACCCTAGTTTTTGTTTCTTGCCCAGCCAAGATATGACCGTTAGATCTGGCCCTTGATCTAACGGTCCAGGTCGCATTCTTGAAGAAACCCTAGGGTTACATTATCTGCTTCTGCGCCACATGCATTACAGCTGTTAAATCAAGGATCTGTTGGGCAACTGGATGAAAGCCATAGAGACTTCCAGAACCACACGCGCTCACGCACGGCCCTCTAGATCTTCCACGCGCGCATGCGTTGCACGCATAACCTTTTGGATCTTCACGCGCTACTTTTCAGGCCCCTGACGTTTCTTCTGTCACGGCCGCAACTCTCGCAGTGGTCCTCTCCTCCTCTCGTGTAGCCACATTGACATCCAAGCCAAAAAAACACAAACATTAGCAAATGAAATTAAAAAACAAATCAAAAGGAGTTTAGGCAAAAATAGCAAAGATCAAACAAGAACGGCAGATTTCAGAACCCTTCATAACTAGTTGTTTTTTTTATGTTTTAGGCGATGTAAATCATTCGGCTATATAAACAAAAAGCCCCAAAAATATTGTAACAAGTTTTCTGGATAGTGAAAAAGAAATACAAAAAATAGATCCTTTCAGAGGTAATCCCCTTGTTTATACTTGCATGCATGCTCCAAACATCTAAAAAACCCTAGATCTAAAGAGGAGAGTCTTACCCTGGGTTTTTCGAGCGTTCGTTCGTATTCGCGTTCGTCGGCCAGCGACAATCTCACTGCCTCCGGGCTGAAAGGAGTGAGCCGACAACGGATATGGTTGTTTTAAAGGTGTTTTTTCATCTTCCCGCACTGGCAATAAACCCCATGGCTTTCAGCCGTCAAGGGTGAGTCGTTCAGGAAGAGATGACCTTTGTTCTAGGAGTTTCTGAAGTCTAGATCTATGTATATGGGGTTGGAGTCTTAGATATCTAGGCTAGGTTTAGGCTTCGGGGTGAAAAAGATGAGGTTTTTGGGGTGTCGTTTGAGTTTTCTGGCGCCAGAGTGCGGCGGCCAGAAGGGTTTCAGGGTGGCCGGTCCATCTGTGCTTAGAGAGAGTTGAGAGAGTTTGAAACTCTCTGGATTTTGAAAAATGGAAGTGGTTTTTCAAATGACCAAAAATTGCCGTTTAAGGCAAAGTTTAAGTTTTATACTGCATTAAATTTTTTTAAAGGGTTTTATTACCGTTTAATTCTTCCTTCTTTTTGTATTTTTTTAGGGTTTTCCCTTTTTTTTAAATGACACACTGAGTCCTTCAATCTTTTAAAATCCTTTTAATCACATCCAAAAATCAAATTGGGTCAACTTTAAAATGGTATTCTTGCACTCTAGGCCCTTGTATTTTTAAACCATATTTAATTAAACCCTTTTTTGATTTTAACTCGTTTTTTTTAAAAGGGTAAATGACCTTTGTGGTCTCTGTTCTTTTTGAAAGCTTTTATTTTGACTCCTATTAGTGTTAAAATTACCCTTTGGACCCCCAATTTCTATCTTGTTCAATTTTAACCCTACATGCATGTTTAAATTTCCAGTTGCATTTTCTGTACATGTTTAATCTTTCTTGTTTTGTTATATTAAAGTGTGTATAGGTGATTGATATGGTTTTATGAAGTTCTTGTATGGTGTATATATATATATAGATATTTTGTGGTATATAATAATAATATATGGTTCCTACATTTTATTTTTCATATGCATATAGTTTGAATGTTCATTCATTTTTTTAAAATCTTATTACATATATTGTTTATGACATGTTGTTGATGTAATATATGATAACATAAATATGTGGCTTAATATAAGTATACGTTTTTATTATAGAACATAGTTTAGAACATATATATATATATATAAATATGATTATTGCCTAACTTTAGCTAGTTTTTGTGAATATTGACGTGCGCATAATTTTGTACATATATATCTTCCAACATACATTTTTAAATTTCCATGCATTTTTTATTTCTGTTTTTTTATATATGTTCTTCCTTTTTTTCGTCTTTTTATTTAAATTATGTTTTGTTTGTCTCTTTATTTGCCATTTTGTAATGTTACATCCGACATATAATTATGTTAGTGCGGAACCTTTTTATTCGGAAGTAAATGCGGCCAGTATCAACGTAGTGATGGTGGTCTTGCAGTTTACTTTCGAATAACAGGGCCCTTGAAATAGACTCGCATGTATAATCAAATTTTAAATTAATTGTCACTTTAATTTGGAAAGTTTGATATTAACAAAGCGGTAATCATTATTTTCTTTTTACGGTACCAATTTTTTGGCGGTATGGGGTGCCAAAACACGAGATTTTAAAGAATTTCCCTGTCTTTTTCAAATATTTCCAAAAACGTAAAGAAAATCAAATTACGTACTTTTAGCGAACTCGAAATTTTTAGGTCGCTACAGATGGCACGTGTTCTTTAACGGTGAGAATTAACGGAGAACCTTAAATGGGTCACGAAATAAAACGTTAGGTACTTATTTAGCCCAAAAAATAATTTGGGCACCTAACTGGAAAAAAGGCATAGTTTGGACACCTATTTGCCTATTAAGCCTATAAATTATGTAGCACTCGCACAAAAACGAGCTCGCACTTATAAATGTTTCCGATATAACATTTTTCAAGTAGAATAAAATTGATAGAGATAGACAAATATGTAAGATTTACCCAAATATTGTTGTCCAATTTTTTTCTAGCAATGTGATCCTCTCAAGTTTATTTTTAGAAATATGGTTGATTACCGTAGCAAGTCAGAAGTCTGATAGATTGCAGTCCGACTTCAAACAGTGACTTTCATTTTAATATTAAAATAATAAACTCGGATAGATTGCAGTCCAACTTTAAACAGTAAAATATTGTTAAAAAATGGGTGAAAGCAGTCCGACTTCTGGCTGCTACAGTAATCAACCATATTTCTGAAAATAAACTTTGAGAGGACCTCATTGTTGGGAAAAAAATTGGACAACAATATTTGCGTAAATCCTCCGACAAATATATTAACGTTTATCTTATTTCTTTCTCTCTTTTTTGATAATATTTATCCGTTTGAATCTTACGAATTTAAATGGATCCGTAAGATGTATTTCAGAAGATATTATAAGTCACTAGTTTGATTAAACTTTTAGGATATAAGTCTACCAATAGTGTATTGTATGATTTTTTTTATAAACATTTTTTATTAATTGTACAGTACTTGGATATACATACAATCATACACAAATCTATATATAAAACACAAATTTAGTTATTTTTTAATCATATTTACGCCATATAATCATTATCAGGGCTAAATTACCAGACATTAATAAACAATGGGTAAAGTACACAAATGGTTACTAAATTATCCCAAAAAATACAAAATAGTCACGAAACTTTCAAAAGTTACATAATGGGCATTAAACTTTAGTTTTTATTACAAAGTTGAGTGAATGATGTGACAGTTATAAAAATTTGAATAATAACACATTTGATCATCAATATTTACACATTCAATCAATTTAGTTCTAATTTAACCCCATTATTGATGTCTAAATTGATTGAATGTGTAAATATTGAAGATTAAATGTGTTATACAAATTTTCGTAACTGTCATGTCACTTAGTTAACAAAAGTTAACGGCTCGGTGACCTGCAACAAAAACTAAAGTTTAATGTCCATTATATAACTTTTGAAAGTTCGGCGACCATTTTGTATTTTTGGGAATAGTTTAGTGACCATTTGTGTACTTTACCCATAAATAATTAGCAATTTAAAAGTTGAAAATACAGGCTAAACATAACATGCATGAAGCACAACAGTGAGCTCATTGTCAGGGAATTCAAGCAGAAAGAAGTTTCTCTCTTTTGATTATCTAAGTTTTTCAGTTTCAAAGCAGAAAGTATGTCTATAACATGTCAAGGAAATTATCAGATGATGTTTTTCGATCATGGCATCACATTGCTGAGTGAGAAATCTATAGAATTTATGCCATTAGACGTTTTTTTTATCAATTGAAGCAACCATCTACAGATTTCACCCTCTCAGTGCAAGCACGAGATGAAGCACGGAGCCTCCTTCGATATTGTATTCACGAGTGGTTTTGTCATCTGCGAGCTGCTTGCCGGCATATATGAGCCTGCAACCACGGAACAATTCAAGTGAAATTAGACGTCACGATCATGCAGTGGATCCATAAAGTGTTGAAAATTGCAAAAGTGAACAACTAAAGCCAGGTTTGTTATACTCAACAAGCATCTATTAGGGTGAATATGCACAGAATTTAAACCAAGATAATAATGTAAAGGGAAAACCCAGAGAATCAGATGGCTACCTTTGCTGCACAGGTGGAATTCCTTCTTTTTCTTCAACACGTTCTTTAATCCGATCAATGGTATCAGTTGGTTCAATATCAATCTCGATTTCCTTTCCGGTGAGAGTCTTAACCTTTATCATAGTTCCTCCCCTAAGCCTCAAAACCAAGTGAAGAGTCGATTCCTTTTGGATGTTATAATCTGCAAGAGTTCGACCATCTTCAAGCTGTTTGCCAGCAAAAATCAATCTCTGCTGATCAGGAGGTATTCCTTCCTTGTCCTGTAAATACAAAACGATTAAAAGAAAAACGGAGCAGCGTAAAACACAAGATGCAGACATTGTTCACAATTGTTGTCATTAAATTGCATCACAAAATAAGAGTGATCATCACCATTAATTGTTGTCTAATGATAATATTTCCAGCATTTCATGGAAAATTTCAAATCAAAGCTTCTTAAGATATGACTTTGGTAATAACTTTTCAAACTTAAAACAATAAAGCATCATTAACTGTTAGCAGAAAACTTGAACAAACAAGACACAGATATTACACCATGTTTAGATGTTGAGTGATCATGGCAAGCTTTCGCCATTGATTATCAAACTATCTAATATTAAATAAAATCTGAGTAGTTTTTTTTTTTTCGTTTTCCAAAATAAAGTTCAGAATTCAAAGTATTTCGATTCAGACTTAGCAGAATCTAGTCAATTAGCCAAACTCACAAAAAAGGAATTCAAATTAATTCTTTATACCCAATTCGATCTTTTTTTCTTTTCAAATTTCTTCTCGTGTTCTGTGCTTGGGGAACATCTTAAAACCTAGCTACAGTTTTCCTTCACATATTTAGAGTTGTTTTCCCTTATCGGTTACTTCATTTTCTCATCAACTACGATAACAATAACAACACTAGTTCCTTCAAAAAATAAAGAAAACCCCAGATCAAACGAATAGCAAAGAGGGGAGAAAAGAAGAAAAACCTGAATCTTGGCCTTGACGTTATCGATGGTGTCGGAGCTCTCAACCTCGAGAGTAATAGTCTTCCCTGTAAGCGTTTTCACAAAGATCTGCATGTCTTTCGTATACAGAAAAACGTCCTCGTAAAAAAAAATGTTTGGCAAACAATTATTTGAGAAATATTTGAGTGTCTAATATTAGTTTTGTGCGTAAAGGAGAAAGCGGGCGTCGAATGAGAATCTCCAAAATCTGTGTTCTATTGAAGTTCGGAATTTGCTGAGTGGTCATTGGTGGGAGACCTTCACACTGTACTGGCCTAACTACAAAAATAAGTGCCAAAATATATTTTTTCGATTGATGTTTAAAATATTTTTTAGTAAAATAGGTGCTTAAAATTTTATTTTCGACTGAAATATGTGTTTAAAGTATTTTTAACTGAAATAAGTGTCTAAATTATCATTTTTGATTGAAATAGTTGTTCAAGTAAGTGCTTTAATTAACTTTAAAACAAGTCAAAAATGAAATTTTATGCAATTATTTTAGTCAAAAAAATACTTTATGCACATATTTCAGCTAAAAATACTTTATGCAACTATTTTAAATCAAAAATGAAACTTTAGGCAACTATTTCAGTCAAAAAATACTTTAAACACTTATTACAAAAAAGACATAGTTTGAACAATTATTTTATAATTTACCCACTGTATTTTGAGTTTTAGATCGGTGAACATCAGGCATATGTATGGGCAAAGTACATGTCATATTTTATAATTCATATTTGAGATTCGTGGCTCTTTCTTTTAATAATGTCGTCTTCAATGTTCGATCTCAAGTTCTCTCATTGAGAGAGCAACGTGTCTTGTAAACAAAATTGCTCGAATCATGTCTTTTAGGATGAACATCATCATGTTTTTCACTGAAACCATATATGCACTATCATTACGGTTTTTTAATTGAGTGATTCGAGTTTAAAATATTATAAATTAATTAATTGAGCCATTAAAAGTTATAAATAGTCTTTGATTATTAAATTTTCGATGAAAATTGATATTAATAAAATTTATATAATATTAAATATAATCTTTATTGTTTATATATTAATTTAATTTTTTTAAAAATGATTCTTAACATTCAAATATTGTGTAATTTAATTCTAAGTAAAAACGAAAAGGCGAAAAGCAGAAAGTCATGAAGAAAAAAAAAACGGAACTAATAATCTCGTATCATATCCTTCTATTCAAGAATCTTAACGGTGGGAATATAAGGAGGACCAATAAAGAATAACATACTTTGATATTGTTTTGATCGAACAAATGGATTTGAAGATCGAAAATTAAAAAAAAAATAAATATTTAATTTAAGATTTTGGTAATTTAAGGAACCAAAATAAGGTGTCAATACGAGATTCACTAACTGTTCAAATTTAAATCCTAATATTTATTTTGGAAATATAAATATTATATTTATTTAGTCAAAAAATAAGACGTTAAGATGATTATGTAGGTGCTCTGTCCAAAAATGATTATGTAGGTGATTTCATAATTTTATCTTGATTTGGTGTTTCTCTATTTTAAAACAAAATAATTTTTTATTTTAAATTGTTCAGAATTTTTTGTAATTTTTTAGATTTTATAATTAATCTTAATTAAAAAGTTGGCGTTATTTTTAAAATTTTAATATTATTAAATTTATACTTTGTAAATTTTAATGATTTATTTGTAATTTTTACAATTTTTATTTTTTGATAATTTTGATATTTTAAAAAATTATACAATTTAGTTTTTTTATAATTTTATACAGTTTTATTCTTTTTATAAGTTTTATAAAAATATTAAAATCAAGACCAGCCTCACACAATATGAGTGTTAATATCTTAAAATTATAATCAAATTAATACAATGTGTAATTATTAAAAATACTATTATTATACTAATTTAAACATTATCCCATCAACTTTGAATTTCGAGTTTTTTTTTATTTTGGGCTTTTAAGTAAAAGTTTGTGTTTTTAGAAATGAAGTTGGGTTGGGCTATTTTCCTGCTGATTTTTTCCCAACCTTTGTGTTTCTGGAGTTAGAAAGATTGAAGAATTTAGGAAAAAACAAAAAGATTTCATTTTTATCATTCCTTTTTAAAATATGTGAAATCCAAATGAATGTAATTTAATCCTTATGTTGAGAAAATGACAGGAAATGTAGCAGAATGAATTTCATTCCCACATAGAGTTAGAATTTTATGAAAACGGTGACTTATTTTCAATTGAGAATAACTTTTGGGGATGATAATGAAATAGAGGGATCGATTCATTCAAAATTTGTTGAATTTTGATTTTAAATCCTGTGATTTTATTTTTCTTGGATGAATTTCTTAGGGAATAAGGATTAAATGGGTTAGTGGGGATTAAATTGGTTTAATATTAAAATGTTGAGGCTTATTTTTTATAATGAGGATCAAATTAAATAAATTGTAAAAGTTGAGGGCTGAATTTATTATTATACTAATTTTGATTAACTGGCACATCATATTCTGTTAATTTTTTAACGGCAACAGAGTAATTTTTTACTTTTTTAAAAAATAAATAATTATTTTAAAACTTTTTATAGTTAGATGCTTAAAAAAATACACTACAACAGGGGAGTCTTTATGTAGTTTACCCAAAGCTAAAACCTTAACTCTTAAAAGATTTGGACTTGATTCAAACATTTAGCCCAGCAAAGAGTTATGGCATTTAGCCCGGGAAAGAATGATGAAGAAATGAAGAGGAGAACAACATACTTGAGAATTCAGATTGGAATTATGATGAGATTTCCATTAATTTTCAGTCGGGACGAACGCATTACTTTAAGTTAGGGGCGAATTTATAAATTTTTAAATAGTAAACTTATAAAATTTTATATGAGCAAGAATATATTCTCAATAGAAATTATATAGTATTTTTTTATAAAAAAAAATTCAAATCACGTATAAATTTTAAATTTTCAGAGAATACGACCGCCGTCAACTCTTTCAATCCAACCCTATTTTCAAGGATGGAATTTACTTGTGGATTGCAATTTTTGTATTAAAGTTGTCTTTAGAACGGTCCCAGATTTTTCTGGTGAATTTGATGAGTTGAATAGCTTCGGTAGTTACTTTGACAGGAAATTGCAGGTGCCAATTACGGACCACCATTATTCTCTCTCAGTTTTTGTTTGGTCAGCTTAAGATTGTGACAACTGAATGTGATGAAGGAAAATATATGGAGATCGCTGAGTTTGTACGGGAAATTGTGTTCAGATCCAACTTGGATTAATTGCAACTCCTTTTTTACCATCCGCATCTAATTTAATTTATTGTTTGATTAATTCAGATTGGGTACTACAGATATTCATTATAAAAACAACTATCTCAACTTATTTTTTTATTCATAACGTCAAATTCAAACATCTAAACTTACTTAAGAGATCTAGTGCCTTTGTTGCGTTATCTGACTTTGGTCCGAGCTCCTTTTGGTTTAGCTTTTCTTTGCTTAGCCTATTGTTGTTCGAGGTACTGTATTCTGGTTGTTCATAGGGATGACCATTTGACCCATACCCGATGAGTTTCGACCCGACCCGATCCTATAGGATCGGGTTTTTTTAAAAAAATTTGGGGTCCGGGTCTTTTTTTCAAGGATAAAGTCAGGTTGGGTCGGGTTTGGGTTTGATGTGAAAAAATACATGACCCGACCCGAAATAATAGTTTAATTTTATTTTAAATATTTAGGTATAATTGCTACAATGCCCGTCTCTCTCTATATATATTTTAATTATCTCCCTATTTTGTCTAATAAAAATAGAATAATTATTATAATGCTCCCTCTCTATTTGTATTTTTTAATTTAGCTCCATATTTTATCGAATAATAATAATAATTGATCATTTTTATTTATGTAGGGTCGGGTTGGATTCGGGTTTTTACTCTAGAATTCGGGTTGGGTTCGAGTCAGATGAAACATCATAAAATAACGGGTCGGGTAGTGTTTGGATAGATGTGTTAAATTTTCTGGTCGGATGCGGATCAACCACAAACCTGACACATGACCATCCCTAGTTGTTTGTGTATGGTCGCTATTCGTGTTTGTTTTCGATCTTGACATGGATGTGTTGTACTCTTTTTCTTTCATATAAATTTAGGCAGATTTTTTAATTAGGTTCACGTTCATGCTTTATATTTGATAACCATTAACAATAATATCATATAATCTTTTCTTAAAAAAAAATCTAGTGGCTCAACCCACTAAACGAATTGGTCGTGAAGCAACACTTTTACTTCCTCTCAAAATTGCGAAAATTATCTATTATGTGAAGTTAAAAGCATGGACGATGTCTATTCGAAAATAAAAGGCGTGGATGATGTGGTCCGAATTAGACCGAATCAGGTCATAAATATTTATTTTTTGTCTATTCAACTAAATAAAAGAAATTTAACGGTAGTGTAAATTCAAAATTAGAATTGATAAAAGGATTTGTATTCGATGAGTTTTGATCCGAATTAACTATATAGATTGATATTCTTTATTTAATTTTTTGGGTTTTGTGTTAGAATTTTTTTTATCAAGCTTGCACCACCTTCATCCACATAATTTTACCAAAATACGCCTTTTATAGCTCAAGTTACACGATAATTTTTTTTATAAAGTATATGTCCATTTTATGGTTTATGTTCAAGATTCGTAGCTCTCTCTACTAACGATATCTTCTCCAAAGTTTGAACTTGAGTTATCTTCTTAAGAGAGTAATGTACCTAACCATTACACCCAACCCTTGTTGGTCGCGAAAAAATCTTTTATCATTCCATAATTCAACATTTCACGTACTTTAAATTTAAAACTAATAAATCAAATTTTAGAAAGATGATTTCTTGACATAGTTGGAATATTTTCTTATGAAGGAAAAGTGTCAGAATTTGTTTTAATTACGGGTTAGGGAACTCATCATATAAAAGCTTAAGGATATCATCAGCCCTTAAATTCTTGTAAAAAAAATTAAGTCTTTACATTTTTTTTACATCTAATTAAGATTTCGAACTAATAAATTAAATCAATTAAGTAATCTGACCAATTTTGACCATCAATTTTGACATTTTTTTCTTGAGATATTATTGCTACGCGACACATTACAATTCTATCATGCTATATTTACTCTTTTTTTAAACTATTTTTGTAATTTTTTTTAATTTTTTTATTTTTAAACTTTCAAAGATTTTTTCAAATAAAATAAAAAAAATCTAAAAATGACAAGTGACAATATAACACGACACGTTACACCAAGTAAACCAAAAAACTGTTAAATTTAACAACCAACTTTGGTCAAAGAGGTTAATTGATGAAATATTAGAGTATAAAAACTTAATTAAGTGTAAAAAAAAATTATAAGATTAAATAATTATTTTTTAAAAAGTTCAAGGAATTCTTTGAAGCATAATATAAAATAGAAACAGAAAAACTAGAGTTGTTGTAAATATTTTGACTTGATTCCTTAATAATTGAAAGACATTAAAGACGGTACGTAAGATTATGGTTAAGGATTTATTACTCTTAACTATTATATCACACGTCGATTAATTAACGTTTTTTAAATGTTTACAAAATTTCATTTTTTGTCCAAATATAAAGCTAAAGAAAAAGCATTGAATTTCAACATTCAATGCCTTACCAAAGACCATAACGCAAGCATTAAATTTGGTATTAAAAGGGCTAAACATTAAGGTATAATGATAAATTAAACTCAAAAGGTTTATACCTTTGTCAATTAGGTCCTTAATCTCTTTTTAAGTTAAATTTGACCATTAACGTTTCATGAATGTATTATAAGTTTCAAATTGACAAAAACAGCCAAAGATCAAATATTTTTAATTATGTCAAAAAATAATTTAAAAAGGGGAATGAAAGTTACAAAATATTTTTAATTTTATTAATTATTAAAGTTGGATAGAACAACAGAGTTTCATCACCCCTAAAGTGTTTCCACTGTAAAAAAAAAAAAAGACCAACAATCAACATGGATACCACCATCAGCAGCAGTGATAGTTTTCAGAAGTCTTTAATATTTGTTCTGCCCTTCTACTATATAATAATCGAAGTTTGATTCATCGGATGGTAACGAGGCGTGACGGGTTTTTAGACGCACTGATTTATAAATTTTTAAACCCGATTCTGCTCTGAATGTAAAAATTAATTTATCCACCCGATACATCACCTCATAAACCCGACCTGACTTTAAAATTAAAAAAAATATATTAAAAATTTTAAAAAATATATTAATCTTCATCGACGATAAATGTTAGATCCAACCAAACCATTATCACAATCACAAAATATAGGTTTTAAGACACTTTAAATCTATATAAAAATAAAATAAAACTCAATTAAATTACCCACATAAAAAATACATATTTTAAAAAATAAGCTTGAACCATTGGCCGTCAGAATCAAATATATTAAAACTGGAACAACATCTAACAAAAAATTACGATAAACATAAACTAAAAAAATAAGTTAAAACCCCTAAAAGTGTTTATATATAGTAGTATTTTCATAAATATGTTAATATATATATAATTTAAAATATACCGGGCGGGGAAGGAAATTTTCATCTCATACCCGAACTCGCCCCGTCCTACCCGACTCAATACTTTTTAATACCCGCCCTGCCCCGATCTCCGAAATTCAAGAGTAAAACCCTAGTCAAGTCGGGTCGAGTCGGGGTCGAATAATTTTATCATCCCTAATTCATCCTTTCAATATTTTTAATTAATTTGACATTATATTTTTATTATATTACCGCGTTAATTCATATGAGTAAAATAATCTCCTACAAATCTCACTTTTTTTCGTCTCTTTAGATTTTGTACGGCATATCTGATTTTATTTTTTATTTTCGTTCGTTTAATAATTCTTCACTTTTTCTTATAAAAATGTTGAATGTTTTGTTTTTTAGCAAGTTTTAATCGTGGTTTTGTATGTAGTTTCTAGAATTGAGTTTGTCATCATTTTTTCTGATCGGTTGTTATTTAATTATCTTATTAATTTATTTTTGTTTTAAACTATCCGACAAATTATTTATTTTATTAAGTATTTGAAATCACTATAAATATATCATGTTTGAGTTGTGATAAAATCAATTTTTAACACGTGTTATATTATCAGCAGTAATATTTATTTGTATTTTTTCTCAAATTACCAAATAAATTATTTAGGCTTTTAAAAAAGGTCAACCCATTTTTCCCCTTGCATTACATATAGCAATAGTTGGTGAAGGGAATTTCAAACTAAAGAAACGAAAGGGTTATTAAGTCATAATATAATGTTTCGGCTCTTACCGTTTTGATTTCGTAATTATCAATGCACGTTCTCTTAAGCATATCCAATATTCATTTTTCGAATTAAAAGAAAAGGAAATATAATTTTAAACCAAAACTAAATTATTTTTTAAAATCTAATTTTTATACATTGTTAAACTATTTATATTCCTCTCAAATATTTAAATTAAATGTATTGTAATTTTTTTATTAAGTGGAGAGATATTTACATTCTCAAGGCAAATATTAAGATTCGAACTCATACTAAATGAGGCAAATGAGCATACTTAACCGTTTGATCAATTAGTGAATCTCAAGTATATTGAAATCTACAACTTTTAAATTGTTTAATAACAAGTCAACAACATCAACTAAATTAAGATTTGATCATTTGATTTTTTTTTTATAAATCCTAATTCTAATTCTAATCATACCTATAGGGGAGGGGAATGAGAAGACTCTAAGGGAAGGAAGGGGGTGTTCCTAGTGGGTCTAGAACTCATGACCTAAGGAAAATGAGGGAACAAAGATTAGCAGCTTAGCCAACCGGCCAAATGTGTTTGCTCTGATCATTTGAATTTTTAAATTTTTAGATGTTCGAAACAAATACATATAATATGTTGAAAAATGAAAATAACCCAAAACTAGATAATTAAATAAAGGAGATGGAAGGTTACATTATATAACAATTTTGAAAATGCTCCTAAGTAGATGAATGAAGCAACAATATAAAACTAGAATTTTAATTGACAAACCACCTGTCGTTCATCTCCCTTCAACTAACGCCTAAAATATTTTAATAAAGTAAAAAATACTTGGCAAAGCCCAATATTTGAAGTTGTACTAAAACCTACTTCATTTAATAACTATTTTCATATTATTATAATATTTTATTACGTTATCTAAATTAATTAAATATTAAATGCAACGTTGCATAATTTTATTAATAGATTTTATGCATTGAATGAAAATATTATTACATATAGTAATCTTAAAAATATTACTATGTTACTCAATAGCAACTCTTATTAAACATAAAAGCTAAAATAAAAATATTATGATAAATTAAATGAATTATTATTTTATACAATACCGACAATTTTTTAAATTACAGAAGTTTACTACAAATATTTGTTTTTTTTTTTATTTTAGCAAATCTGAGATATTAAACATAAAGCAATAATAAAACGATGATAAAATTAAATGAATTATTTTTATACGATAGTGGTATATTTTTAAATTGACTTAATATAATGTTATTTTAGAAATTTATTATATATGAGTTTTGCCGACAAAAGGCCTAGGAATGAGAAATTATATCATGAGTCATTTCCCGCCATATTATCTATAGGACCAACCAATAAAAATTATTCATCTTATAACTTTTTTATGTTATTTTTTTACCAATTAAAGATTCACTTGGTAAAAACTGTTTTTAAATTTAATTTACAATAAATATGAGTGAAGATTCACTTGATAAAAAGATAATATGATAAAAATAATGAGATGAATGATTTTTATTGGTTGGTCACATAGATGACGTGACCGGAATGACCCATGATATGAATAGTTGGCAGAATTTAAAAAAATAAATTACATTATTAGTCATTAAACTTTAAGCATAGTCTCATTTTGGTCATTGAATTATAAAAAAAAATCAATTATGGCACTAATTTTTAAAATACACTCTTTTAATTAGACCGTTAAATCATTAATAGTCCGATGTCGTGACATATTTGTGGCGGTGTGCGTTGGCGTGGAAGTCAAAACGATATTTTCATTTTTGTTATAGCGTAACTTTGTTTCTTTTCACCTCATCATTTTCTTCATAAAAAATAGGATTTCTGTATTTCATCTTCCGTTGAAAATCAGCGTTCTCTTATGCCTTTTACAACATCCCTAGGTACCAATGAACTCATTTTGTCATCTTCTATCACTCTATCGATTTAGATTTTTTCAAAGACCTTTAGAGGCTCAATAAATTAAACAAAAAACAACCATTTTGGTGAGTTTGTTAAAAAAACTGAACAATAAGAAACATTATTCCGAAAAAGACAAACAACGTACCTCGAAACTAATCTCATCGAACGTATTTCAAAGAAGATCAAAGTATTATAATATTGAAGATTTAGATGGGTTTTTGTTGATTTTGAATGACTTTATTAAAAAGCGAGTATGGTGAGAAAGAAGAGGAGAGAAATGCAAGCATATTAGTATTGATCTTGTCGTTAACAACAAGTGATAACGGACAACAAATGATCGATGATGGTAGTCGAAAGAAATTAGGATTATGTATATAAAAAAGGGAAATATAACGACCACATCAATAATGATTTAATGGTCTAATAACAAAAAATGACTTTGAAAAGTTTAGTGTCTAAATTGAAACTCCTTATAGTTCAATGACAAAAACAAGATAATACATAATTTCAGTGACTAATAAGGTAGTTTCTGCATTTAATAGCGCATCATTTATGTATTAAATAACTTTCCTTAAAACCAAATGTGGCTCAATATCAGAATATTTAATCCCAAAAAAAAATGTGGCTCAAAGAAAAATAATAAAGATGGGGTGGTGGAATTATAAACATGTAAAATACAAAGTTTTCTAACTGTTCTCCACTTGTGTTTCCAAACAATTAATGTGGATGTTTATTTGCATGCTTTATATTATCATTGAATTCTTTTTTTTTTCTCACTCTTCCTCCAACCATAAATACATGGAAATGTTATTAGTTCGTCGGCGTGGGTCTTTGTTAAATTTATATCCGGAAATGTTAATTCTATATACATATAAAGATATTATATTTTAGATTGTAAATAATGATTGTGTAATATTTTTTACATAACTCGTGTATCAAAATATTATTCATTAAAAAAAATTATTTCTCATCGACCAGATTCTTTTTTATAAAATACAAGAAAATATTAAAAAATATCTAAAAATAATTTTCAAAGAAAATTGAAGATATTACTACTATATATAGAGAGTAATATATAGAGTAACCTCCTCATTCTTCAAAGAAATTATTAATTAAATAATTGTACCTGTAAACACCTATTAATACCCACCTAAATAGATAAGGAAAGAAATAAATGAAACAAATAAATTAGGACAAATAATTTAATCAATGGGTTTATTTTCTTAAATCAAAATTTAATTTAATTTAATAGTAATTTATAACACCAATTATGACCTTCCATTTATTTATTTATTTTTATTAAATAACGTAACTATAATATTCGCTATAACACTTATAAATGACTCACATATCTCTCTATTTATTGTTGCATTACTACAAGAGAAAGCAAAAAGAAAAACTCTGTTTTCTCTGTCTCGACAAAGAAGAATCTGAAGAAGCTCTTTAACTATGGCTACCGACGTTAGTTCTTCACACAGAGTTTTAAGTGGTTACAAGGATGATCTAACGGTGGGGAATGAATCTGTTGGTGCGAAATCAACGGCTTTGATTACTAGAGACTTGCTTGGCGTCGGAGGTGGCGGCTCCGCCTTGATCGGCGCCAAAAATGATCAATCCCTGGAACTTGACCTCGATCTTCATGTTCCTAACGGTTGGGAAAAGCACCTTGGCTTGAAGGTACGCACTGTTTTATTTATTTATTTTCATGTCGATGATATGAAAATGATTTTTAGTTTTCTTCACTAATGATTGTTTCAAAATCATCAGTGGAAGTTTAATTTTAATTTTCTTTGTTATATTATTCTTTATCAGTTGTGTTAATTTGATTCTATATATTAATCTATTGTAAAATCATTTTCCAGACTTTTTTTAATCGATTTTCTTCGTTGTTAGGAGATTGTTCTAGTATCATACTTTTTGAGAATTAAATATATATTTATTTGAATGATTTATCTGTTCTTGTTAAATCCTTCTGGACTCTGTTTGGATTCTGAGAAAATGATGAAGGAATTGGGAGATTAAATCAGCTTTCACTCCAAAGAAATTCAATGCACTTTTGTTGCCTCATCAATTAGTTTCTTCAACTGAAATAAGCCATTCGTAGAAATTGATTTTAATGAGCAATCAATAGAATTAAAATCTGCATTTATTTACCTCAAAAACAATTTAATCTTTAATGCTCTGCATCTTCAAATGCCGCCCGCTTTACTTATATTAATTATTTTAACTTCTAGTTTAATCTTTTCGCATTAATTGCAATATTTTTCTTAAGTATTCTGGCATAGATGAATTTCAAATGTGTTTTTGTTTAATCCGTTTGATTCTTCTTGTAATTAATTTACGATTTATTTATTATTTTGTGAATTGTTGCAGTCTGGTAAAGTGTACTTGCAAAGATGCAATTCAACAGACTCTTCATCATCATCCGATGGGACTAAGCACAAAACTAATCAAACAGTGGCTAAGCTTCAAGGTTTAAATTTCCCGGCATCGCCGACGCGGTTGCCTTCCTCTAAACCTTTGTTAAACCTATTTGATGAGAGCAGCTTGGAGTTGAAATTAGTCTCTTCATCATCCTCGTCGAGCAATTATCAGAGCGTGTGCACCCTCGACAAAGTAAAATTCGCGCTTGAAAGGTTTGAGAAAGAGCCGGTGAAGAAGCGAACAACACCGCCGTCGTTGTCGTGGAAATCACCCTTATCGCCCTCGTATTATTCGTCGTCGTCTTCGATCAAAGATTCACAAGAAGGTGAATCGGGTGAAGAGAAGCTTGCAACGCCAGTCGCGGCTGGCTGCCCCGGTTGCTTATCTTATGTGTTGATAATGAAACATAACCCTAAATGCCCTAGATGCAATACCATTGTTCCTATTATGCCGGCTGCTAAGAAGCCTCGCATTGATCTCAATATATCAATTTGAGTGACTTTAATATCCAATGCTTTCACTATAATTTTGTAAATAATTAGATCTTTAGCAAAAATCGGGGATACGTATACTAACTAGATTTTCTTAAGATAAAAATATAGTGTTTATGATAATTGTTTGTTTTGATCCGTTCTATTATATTAAACTACATTTTTATTTCTAAACATATATAATTGTTAAAAAGGTAAAAAAAATGTAGAAGTGCATTACGCGTAAAATTATAAATTCATTTGTGCTTTTTATTTAGGAGATTGCGGAAAATGTTTGAACATTTTACGAAGAAATATTATTTTTTTGTTTCTTCTTAGCCCTTAAACTATTTTTAGTCAAAAGAAGTACTTACATTATTATTTTTGGTCTCTTTTAAGTGCCTAAATTATGTCTTTTTTGCTTTTATTCCCTAAATTATGGAGAAATTATATTATAGGTCATTCCCGCCACGTCATCCATGAGATCAACCAATAAAAATCACCTATCTTATTATTTTTTCTATGTCATATTTTTTACCAAGTGAATCTCCACTCATATTTACTGTAAATCAATTTTAAAAATAGTTTTTACCAAGTGAAGATTCACTTGGTAAAATTATGACATGGAAAAAATAATAAGATGGGTGATTTTTATTGGTTGGTCTCATGGATGACGCGGCGGAAATGACCTATGATACAATTTCTCCTAAATTATGTTTTGTTTAAAAAATCTTTATGACGTGTCAACATCTTATTGGCCAAAATAATTTTTTTGACTTAAAATAAATATCTGACTTAAAGTGACCAAAAATAATAATTTAAGTATTTATTTTGAACAAAAAATATTTAAGAGCTAAAAAAGCAAACCGTGGGTATAATTTAGGGGTTGATTTTTCATTTAACCTTAAATAAATTGAAAATATTAGAAATAACTGGTGATGTATTTGATAATATTTGTCACCGTTGTTTTTTTTTTTCTCTCAATTTAATTTTTAATAAAGTTAGCTAGAATTTAATTTACCTTTGATTCTTAATTTTCATTTTATTGTATCATTAATTATGTTTCTAACATGTAATGTGTTGTTTACGGTTTATGATTTATTGGCTTTTAATCTAGCTTGAGTTGAAAAATGAAAGAAAAAAAATTGACAAGGTCTAACTTAATTAGAAATACCCTAAGTTAGGTGTACTTATTTTTCTCCATATATTACATCAATTGTTGTAAATAAGTTTTAACATCAAGGAAGCCTAATTGAACTTTACGAGCCCTACAAGGAAGCTGCAGCACCATACTCTTCAAATAACCTTTCTTCATTTAAAGACGATTATTAAGTAGGGAATTCCAATATTTAATTAAAGAATGCATCAATTTATATTCATATATTTAAATTTCAGAAAATTTTAAATATTTATTACGATAATTTTTAGAATTAAAATTTCAGAATTTTGATTATAGTCATATGGATATATTGCTTGACCAATCGATAATTTTTTAGTACGTCTTTAGGAAGGGACAAAAGGTTAATGTTTTATATGAAAACATGGGTAAGCCTTAATTAATTAATCTATATTTTTAATACGATGCTTAAATTATCTAGACCACTCTTGTAATCGGATGATGTTATATGTTTAAACACGTGGAACACACATCCTCACATATAGTATAATTTGTAGGTTTAAGGGTGTAAGAAGTTCAAGTCACAATGTTTTCACTTGATATTTTTAGATTTTTTTTATTTTATTTAAAATTCTTTAAAAGTTATGGAAATTATAAAAAATATATATAAAATTTATAGTTTTTTTAATCTGTAAATGCAACATGATAAAATTATAGTGCATCGTGTGCTAGTAATATCTAAAGAAAAACTGTCAAGATCTGACGGTCAAAATTGATCAAATGGCTTAATTGGATCAATTTCTTGATTTAAGAGCTTAATTGATTTTGTTTCAAAAGTTCAAGGGCTTCTTACACCCTTAAACCTAATTTATAATAGTAACGATACCAACTGAGTTAAGATTTAATTCAGTAGAAGTAAATTAATTATATTTGCAACATAATAAACATGGTTCTTGGACACAAAAGATGTACCATTGACAAGTCCGTTCCACTTAATTAATAGTAGGGCCGTCCTTGGGCCAGGGTAATAGAGGCGTCCGTCAAGGGCCCCCACCTTGCCCAGGGCCCATGCTTAAAAAAATTAAAAGTGTAGTTCTTAGTTTTTACGATTGGATGAAAAAACCCAGTGATAAGCATATATATATATATATATATATATATATATATATATATATATATATATATATATATATATATAACTGGATAAGTTTCGAGGGCCCCAATAACAAGTATTAAACAATTAAATTGTAAGGGTGTGCTCATATTAATAAATATTGGGGAGAAACCGGGCCCCTAATAATAAGTATTAAAAATAATTTAATTTTTAAGAGTATGCTCGTAATAACAAATATTAAAATTAAATTTTTTAATACTTATTTTTAGGGATCTATTTTTTCCCACTATTTATTATTGAGCATACTCTTAATTTTTTTCAATACTTGTTATTATTCTTAAAATTTATTTTTTCAATACTTGATATTATAGACATGTATTTAAATAGAGGTATGTAACCGCAACAGAGATCGTTATATAGCGGTAGAGACACCATCCAAAATCACAATACCTGCAACTGTTATGTCCACAATAGCATATGTTATTAAAAATTTTCACAACTACGATACCCGCAATGATAGAAATAACATTCGTTATGTCTGCAACCATAATAAACGCAACATGAAAGAGTATACGATCGCAACCGCAATTCAAATCCCTAATTTAGGGCCTAATTTTTAGGTTTGCCCTAGGGCCACTAAAATCTCAAAAACCGCCTGATTAATAGCCTTTAAGGATTCTGATCCAACTAAAAGAAACTAAACAAAAACGCTATAAAGTCTAAAGGCTTAAATGAACTTTAGGTGCCCAAAGTATACCATTTTTGAACTTTAGGTGCCTAAAGTTTCCAAAGTTATAATTTTAGGTGCCTGAGGTTAATTTGCCGTTACTTTTTTTTAAAATATATTATTTTATTTTATTTTTTAAACTTATTTAAAAAAGCTCTAAATTTCTAAAATTCACAAAATTGCCCCTAAATTCAAAATCCCTAACCCACCCAAATTCAAATCACAATTGGGGTGGATTTCGTCACCGATGGCGCCGCCGCCGCCGACCACATCCTTCGTCGGACCACCACGGTCGTTTACCCTATCATCACATCACCGAAAAATGGACCAGAGTCATGCAAAACTCCGAATGAAGGACGAAACATTCAAAATTTCATTCGAACGATTTGCGACGAGCGGCAGCTGAATGACGACGATTGGTGCATGGGTGTTTGGGAGAGGGGAGGATGCTCCATTCCGTCGCCGGAATCGTGGCCAACGACGGCGGGAGTGGCCGAATTGATGGATTTAGGTATTTCGAGATTTTGGATTTTTGGGGTTTTTTTTGAAATTTTAGAAAATTGGGGACTTTTTTGAAAATTTCAAATTTTTTTTTTTTTAAAATAATTAAAAAATAAAATATAAAACTTGCCACGTGTCACATTATAATTGGCTGCAAAAAAAATTTTTAACGACGGTTAACCTCAGGCACCTAAAATTATAATTTTAGAAACTTTAGGCACATATTTTTACAAAAAAAAAATATTTTTGACACCTAAAATTCAAAAATAGTATATTTTGGGCACCTAAAGTTCATTTAAGCCAAGTCTAAAACCATTAAATGAAAATAATTAATCTTGTAACTTGGAGTGTTCAACAATTCAGCTTCATTTCCCAATGGATTTAAGGATTTATCATCTTTGTACTATATATTTAACTTTATTATTATTATTTGCTGCCAATTTCAATATTATTCAAACTTACCCTTTTGGCTTTGGTTAAATGGTAAAAAATGAAAAAAATGGTAAAAAGGAAAAATAGATTATGATGTTAAAAAAATATGGTTGTGTCATATAAATGTATGAAAACTGCTTTCAACTACACTTTGTCAAATGATGAGCTTTATTATGGTTGCTGCATGAAGCTCATTAAAGGCCATTTACTAGACCAATTCATTAATATACCTAACGCATAATAAACGAGTATTTAATTTTCTTTCTACCTACCTTCTCATTTTGGTTTTTTAATTTTATGTTTTCATATCAATTCCGTTTATTTTCTTTTAGCAAATTTTATCTAGTTATTTTAACACTGTAAATAAAATAAATTGAATTAAAAGACTCGTTTCGCAACTAACTTTTAGAATACTCGATCTGATTTGTAAAAATAACACTTCTAATTAATTCTTTATCATACATATATGCTTACATACATTTTTTTTAAGGTATATACTAACTTTTAATATTTTAAATTATCAGAATTCAATTTTGATTACTGACATAAAAAAATAAAAGTCTCAGTTAACTACAAAACAAGGAATAGTCTAATTAATTAAGAATCTTGAAGGGGAATCCAATAAATTAATTAAAAATAAGGAAGAGTCTAATCTTAATTAATTTTCTCAAAGAGCAATCACATTTGGCCGATTGACCAAGTTGTTCATCATTGTTCTTCATGTTTCCTTTGGTTATAGGTTATAGACTCACTAAGAGCATTCCCTCTTTTTTCCCTAGAGTATTTCTTTCCCCTTTTATCTAAGTAGAATTAATATTAGAATTAAAATTTATCAAAAAATAATAATTTTCTAAAAATTATTGAATAGGTAGGTGAGCCTAATAAAGGTGTAAAAGATGGGAGTAAATAATCTGCAGCTTTTTAGATCCCATAAATGATCAATTTCCTACCGGTCAAAGGAATTCAAAGACTTAATTCTTCCTTTGCATTGAAAATTTATAATTATTTTCTGCAGAGTTTATCGAGTGAGTCAATCGTAAGTTGGGTAGTGCTCCATTCGTGTTTATTAAAAATTGTTATTGTTTGACTTGACTTGTTCCTCGTTAATTTTGTCAAAACTTTTACCTTATTTTTTAAATATAAGTAAAATGTAGTGATACTATTAGAGTTTAATATAATATTACAAATTAAGAAGAAAAAAACTCTTATCCCTTTGAGTTTGAGTATCCTTTAAATATAGGTAAAATATAGTGATACTATTAGTGATACAAATTTTGTGAGTTTTGTGTTGGAGTTGTATTCAAACTCTTATTCCTTTGATGCGTTGTACTCTTTTTCCTCTATTTAAGTTTAGGAATATTTTTTATCGAGGCACGTATCTTGGGGGTTTCACTGTTCTATCTTGATATTTATCATCCATTATCTTTTAAAAAATATACAAATTAAGAAAAAAAAACATAAGGACTGTAGAGATAAATAAACGAACCTGTCATAATCGAGTTAGAGATGAAGTCGATATTTGAGTGTAATACTCTATTTAATTTCTAAATAATCCTCCATAAAGAGCAAAGGGGAGAATGATTATTTTTGGGTTTTAACTTTCAACCGTATTGTTATATATAGAACTGTAGGCTTTTTTTCTCTTTTCTATTTTTATACATAAAGTAATTATAAAAGGAATAAAAGCTTTAATAAAAAATAAATACTAATTATTATAATTTAACTTCTTAGTAATACAATTATCTTTTTGAATTCTTGGAAAATACAAAATATTTGGAAATTTAAAACCAAATTTTTTTTTGGATAAATTATCTAGCAAGTCACTGAATTTTTCTAGAGTTTTCAACTAGCATTTAAACTTTTTGGAACATAATTTTTTTAAGGTAGCCACCAAAAAATTATAAAAAAATAACAAGCTTCTCTCAAACTTATCAAGTCGAGTTGGACCTTGCTTGACTCGACTCACTAAGATCTTGAATCCAGCTCGAGCTCGAATCAAGTGTTGACCTAGTTTTGACTGAATTGAACTCGAGCTGTTTGTCAGTTGCTCAACTCAATTAGCACTCTCATTTATGGATGATTCTACAATAAATGCCATGTAACGCTATGTACCATCAACTATTTTAATTATTTTTGAAATCATGAGGGCCGAAAGCGTTATTATCCCTTTTTAGAATAAAATTTAAAAAACAAATTTTATTATTTTTCAGTATTTTTCTTTTTGGGTAACGTACACAAATGGTAACTAAAGTTTGATAAATTATTCAATGTGGTAACTAAACTTTCAATTGCTTCAATGTTACCTTTAAACTTTTTAGTTTTGCTTCAAATTGGTTTCTGGCCCGTTAACAACAGTTAAAATAGTGACATGATGTTCAAATATTTTGTATAATAACACATTTAGTCCTCAACGTTTGTACATTAAAACAATTTTGTCCTAGTTCAAAAAAATAATAAATTTAACCCTCATTATTTACACGTTATTTCAATTTCACCCTAATTTTATTAAAAATAATTTAACCCTAAACTCTAAAATCAAACCCCAATTCACTCCAAATAGATCACTTCATGATGAGTTCCCAAATGTTATATTGCTATTTGCTAGAAGAAATTCGTTATAGGTTCTTGTATTTACACTTGCTAATTTTCTGTTATAGGACAAGCCCAACTGAGTTTATGGTTCCATTTGATCAGTACATGGAGTCATTAAAGAATAATTACTCAATAAGGATGCGATTCAAAATGAGATTTGAAGGCGAAAAAGCTCCTGAACAGAGGTATAACTTCTTTCTCAAGATACTATTTCCTTGTATGGCTACATCAAAACAATTAATTTTTAAGTGTCTAGTTTTATAATGAAGGAGATCAACTATTTTCAAGCATGATATGGGAGTAAGTTGGGGTTTAAGGTTTAGGGTTAAATTATTTTTAATTAAAATAGGGTGAAATCAAAATAATGTGTAAATAATGAGGATTAAATTTATTTTTTCCGAGTTAGAAAAAAATGTTTTAATGTACAAACGTAGAGGACTAAATGTGTTAGTATAAAAATATTTAAATGTCACATCACCATTTTAACGGTTGTTAACGGGTCAGTGACCAATTTGGAACAAAAGTAAAAAGTTTAATGGTAACATTGAAGCAATTGAAAGTTTAGTTACCACTTGTGTATGTTGCCCAAAAAGAAAAATATCTGAAAAAATAATATAAAATTTGTTTTTTAGATTTTATTCTAAAATGAGATAATAAAGCTTTCGGTCCTCACGATTTCAAAAGTAATTAAAATAATTAATGTTACATAACGGTACATAACGGCACATATGATTAGTGGTACATAGCAGTATATGACGTTTATTGTAGAATCGTCCCATTTGTTATATATAATTATTACAATTTTTATGGATTAAATTACCATAAATTAAACCTTATCAAAACAACGCATATAACTACATTAAATTTTGAATTCAAAGCTCGATTTGTCCAAAGAGTATTTTAGTTTAAGTTTGGATTTTACCCTCTATTCCACTAAAAATTGAAAAGTTAGCCCATATACTTAATTTTTCAGAATTTAATTCTTATATTTTTACGGAAAATGAAAAGTTAAACGAAATTGTTGAAGAACATGTGAACTATAATTGTTTATTTTTTCTAATTTGTTAACCATTTAAAATTATTTTTTTTATAATTTATTTGTATTTGAAAAAATTTTAAGTTATCAATTTAATATTGACTTTTCAATTTTCATAGACAAAAGACCAAATTCTTACAAAATTAAAATAAAAGGACTGATTTCTCAATTTTTAAGATGTAGATTGTTGCGATGTAAACAACTATATCATGAAACTGTTAATAACCTATCAATTTTTTTTGAAAGGAAATGTGAGCCTCGTTAAAAACCACACGTAACAAAATTGATCCGAGAATTAATCATATTAATATTAGAGGAAAAGAGTACCCAATATATATTTATTTAATCAATAAACTAAATTACATGGGTTCCCAAGAAGCAACATACCAAGCTTGTTGTTAATATTTATTTAATCGATAAACTAAATAACTTATCAATTTAATCACTAAACTTAGATGAGATGATAATAATTTCTCTTAGCTTAAACGGTAGTCGAGGATTCGATCTTCATCCTGAACTGCGTTAACAGTACGCGAACGATTGGTCATCGGATTTGCTCCAATAAATACATTGAAAAACTAAAAAATAGAATCATCCAAATTAAGTTATATTAAAAAAGATTTAAGCTATCAAATTCAACATTTGCAATATTTTCTCTATTATCAACTATGATTATTATAAATAGTTTGACTAAGAGGCGTTAAATCATTGTTCTTACAGTTTATTGTTTAGTTTCTAAGTATTTGCTATTTTCGTCCAATTGCTTAAGATTTTACAAAATTTATAGAAATTCGTCCACATTTATAAGTATTGCTATATTGAATCACCCGGCTGTTAAAAGTGGACAAAAATTGAATTATTCATCAACAGTATGTACAACTCCTCCATCAATATTGATGCAACTTTCAAAAAATCTAATTATTGTGCTAACTGCTAGCTTTAAAGATAAGTACATATTCATATAAATTAATTAGGTTCTTTTGTATTGGAAATATTAATTAATATTTTGAGCGGTTCTAGAGATTTTTTCACTTGATAATAGCTATTAAAAGCCAGAGTAAATTAATTAGTCACTAAATTTTTAGGACATTTTTACTTTAATTATTAAAATAAAAAACTTTGGTTATAACTATTAAACTTTAATCCGTTTTTATTATAGTTATTGTCTTTAAAAAATACTAATGTAACACATTAAAATCTTATTCTCAAAAAGAACTTTAATTTTCTAAATTTGCAATCATCGTCAAGGTCAAAATTCCAATGAACAAAAACATCACCGATCAATCCCAACGGTCAAAATAATTTGTTTGGCCAAATGGTTAATATAGTTTGGTGTCAAGCAACTTTAATGGTTAATAATGACAGATCAGAAAGTTTTAATTTTTAGTTTCAATTAAGATTTTAGCTCCGATCCACTACTGTTAACCTTCATATTAACTTGAAACTAGACTATATTAAATTTCTGGCAAAACAAATCTGTTTACCATTAGGATTGATTGATGACCACATCATTCATTGCGATTTTGGCCTTTGACAATAACTATAAATATGATAAATTATTTTTTAAGAAGACTTTAACGTGTCACACTAATATTTTTTAACGGGTTAACGTCAGTGACCATAGTGAAAGAAAATTAAAAATTTAGTGATTGTAATGAAAGTTTTTAAGTTTTAATGACCAAAGCAAAATTTAGTGACTATCAGTATAACTCACCCTAAAAATAATCTATACACAAATTCAATAACCGATTGATCTAATGTGATGATATGTATTAGGCCTTTTAAAAATGATTTAGAGTTCTAATTCTACTATTGTGAATTAAACAAATTAAGTTAAAAATAATCATCTTCTTAACAAGTCTGTACAATGCAAGGGAAAACTACACGGGTGGTCACTAAACTATGTTCGTTTTCCTGTTTTGGTCACCAAATTAATTTTTTCGTCAAAATCATCCCTCCCGTTAGATACCTTTCATATTTTGGTCACTAAACGTCAAAAAATTAACAGAAATAGTGACATAATTTGGTTTAATAACATTTTAATCCCTGAAACTTATATATTCTATCAATTAGGTCCTAATTTGAAATAACTCATTAAATTAAACATCCTTTTAAATATTTGGACCAAATCCTACCTAATTTCTCATCTCTTTCTTCTTCCTTTGCTCCTCCCTCCGCCTCGGCAATGTCCCCAATTCCGACCCATCTCAACATTCTATCGCAATTTTATATTTTGTACTCATACAACATAGCAAATAGCAAATACATATATCTAGAGAAATCTCTTTTAAGAAAAACATACATATAAATAGAAAGATATTCAAAACAATATGTTTTTATAAGAATTTGAATAACACTTGATATGCTCAAGAGTTTCTATTTTAATTTTTTAAGTTTTGGTTTTTGGATTGTTTGCGTCGTTGACTACTTGCTTATCCTTGTGTTCTCTTTGAATTTAAAGCACCAAGATATTAATAAATTTGGAGGTAGCCCTATGTGATTTTGTAGAGATTAAGTGCTAGACATTGTAACTGGAATGCACATAAGATGTTTGACAAAAATACAAAGAGAAATGAGCAAGAATAGCAAGAGGAAAACAAAGAGAACTGTACAACATTTATATTTTCCGAAATTTATAAACCAACTTAAGCTTACAATAATCATGTGTGCTTATATATATACAAGACACCCGGTTCTCGAACCCTTGATTTTTACTGTCAATATGTTCCCAATACCTGTGATATTGCTTATGAACACCGACACGAGGATGCCTGAACCATTAATAGTAAATCGAACACCTAATTCATTTTTACACTTTACCTTGTTTTAAACCCAACCAACAGACGTTTTAAGCAAAAGAGAAGATTGGATTTAGACCATTTAAGATAGAGTTCAAAATGTTTGTCGCAACAAATCCAACATGAAACTACAATGTAAGAAATCGTTTCTATTTTCTAACAGTACATTGTATAAATCCCAGATTTTGGTTTTTGCTGAAATTGCAACTTCAACTCTCTGATTTGGTGTTGTTAACTAAAATCAAAATAAAAAATAATTTAAATGAAATGTGGGAAGAGTTTGTTTTGTTAGCTTTGGTTTTGAATTGCACGTCGATCTTGTAATACCCGACCCGAATGTCATAATTTGAGCCTCAAGCCCAACCCAAAATTATAAAATTTCTCAAAAACATTTAAAGCCGACAATTGAAAATATAGTTAAATAATCAAACGGTACAAAGGAGCTCCAATTTAAATTTAAAACATTTGAATATTCAATTTGGTTAATACAATTTCAAAAATAAGAATTACAGACTCAACCATGTAAGGTCCTATGAATACATAGCCCACTAAACACAAGTATCGTACTCTGAAAACCTCCTCATGCTGGAATCTCGCACTGATAGTGCTTATCGATCCCACGATCCGACAATCAACATATGCACGAAAACAACGATTCTGAGCGCTAAGCTTACAAAACTTAGCGGTACACATATACTCTACTATACTTCATACTAATCATAAACATAAGCATGCAAACTAGTACGAGCAATAAGGACAGATAAATAAACATATGGCACTTCCACTAGTTGCTTAAACACATGCTCTCAACAGCAACACACCAAACATGGTACACAAGGCCCAACCATACTCGAGATCTCACCAGATCAACCGAGCGAGAACATACAAAGTCATACCACAACTTGTATTTATAGATTATTTATCGTAACGGGTACTGGTACTCGTACAATAATATCAATATGGTACTCTCGGGTATCGATACTCACACGCGTACCGATACTGAAACTGTATACTAGAAGTCTTTAATTTCCACAAGTATCGTTACGGGTTGACCCGTATCGATATGACTCCCAAACGCGTATCGGTACGACCAAAGCTCATACCAATACTCTATTCACGAGTTTGTACAATTTCCTCGAATTACGATATTACCCCGTTTCATCCGATCCTTAAAGGTTATGAAAGTCATTAAGGTTGGTTTACTAATGCAATCATCCAATTAATATTTATTACCGATTCTATAATTATTTATTCGAATATTACCAATTATTAGTCCTTTAAGTGTAATTTCCATCGAACATGTCAAATTCACATCTCAAGCAACACAACATGCAAATTAACCAATCAGATAAATATACGAATATTCAGACAACCCTACGCGGTCTCTAAAGCCCTTACAAGTCTCGAATATTCTAAAACTCATCATACATATTATACACATAACTCTCATAAATATCAGCCTCATGATTATCGGTCTCTAAACATGCTTATTTATCGTCGACCTATTTTGCAGACACTAACACACAAAACAATCACATTTATGATGCTCATGAAGCAATAGGAGTTCGAGGTGTACTAGCCTTAAGCTAAAGAGATAAATCCTCATATAAGCTTTCCGATTATTTCACTTGATCTGATATCCAATCCCAAATAATCCTCGTATAAAAATAAATACGAAAATACATTAATTTCATGCATCCCTTATTCAATTCACAAGGTCAAACGCGTAAAAATAGCTTACCGGGTTCGAATTTGGCGAAACGAATTGAGCCATTAGACTCAGAATGTCGAGAAATCCTTGGGTAATGTCCTTAGGAAAAATTAAACGGTCGATCAACATCGGTCAATGCCGATCAACGACCTGGTAATCTGGTGCGACGCGGTGCATGATAAGCTCTACCTCTCTCTTTCTCGCACTTTCCTATTTTCTTCCCCTCACCTTTTTTCTATTGTTTCTCTTTATCAAATCATATGCTACTTTTTCTTTTTCTCAAACACATATATTTAAAATTCAAACACCACCGACCACATCTATTCTTCCAATTTGGATACGACTCATATCCATTTTTTTCTAAATTGAGCTCCTAACGTAAAAGCCCAATACTCAGATCCGAGATCCAATTTGCTAACTCAGAGTTCAGGTTGTTACAAATCTACTCACACTAGAAGAGATTCGCTCAAACTCACATTCGTTAAGCCGTAGCCAGCCTTGATGAGTTTCTCACTTCGGTTGATTGATTATTCAAGAAACAAAAGTCATCATTTTTCTAATATTCAAGATCCAATATTTTCTTTGTTAATCCTTTTCATAACTTTTTGAATTTTACTAGTTTTTTTGTGGGTTCAGTAAAATTTTGAGTTTCTTTTCCTTCTAAAATACTCGATTGTTTTTCATCGTTTATAATCTTTTGATTAATTTACAAGGATAATAAATATTTATTAGAACAATGTGGTTGCAGATGAGTCAGAATTGGGGACAGTGGAGGAAGAGGAAGAAGAAAGAGGGTGGGAAATTTGAGATTTGGTCCAAATATTTTAAATGAAGGTTAAATTTAAACCAGTCATGTCGAATTAGGATCTAATTGATAGAATATATTTAAGTTTTGGAGATTAAACATATTATTGAACCAAGTCATGTCACTATTTCTGTTAATTTTTAACGACCAGTGACCAAAATAGGAAAGGTATCTAACGGGAGGGACGGTTTTGATGAAAAATTAGTTGGGTGCCAAAATAGGAAAAAAGTGATAGCTTGGTGACCACAAGTGTAGTTTTTCCAAAATATAATTATTATTTTCTACAATGATTTACGAGGATTAAAAAAATAAGATATAGAAACAAGTCAAACTAACAGCTCATTATTTGAATTTTAACTTTCTTTTTTGAAACTATTATAATTCAAATAACATATAAAATGTTTGAAATCAAAGTAAAAAGAAGAAGAACCTGGGTGATCTTTTAAATCTTCTAGAAAGTTTGCTTGATTAAAATCCACATCAGGTTATAAAAGCAACCTAATTCATTTAAGGTTTGTTACAATCCATGGCAAATGGCATTTAAGAAAGTAGGGTTGCGTTTATAGATTTGTTATTATCGGTGGCCAAAATTGAAAGCAACCTTTTCCAAACTTTAAAAACTAATCAATCAAACCTTTAACATTGTGATTAAATCATGGATAGTGATCTCCGACAACCAATTGGTCTAGTAAGATAAGACGCTAGGTCCCTTAAGTAAGGTCAAAAGTATAAATTATAACGCTGTGAAAGGAGAAAATGAGGTTGAGAGGGTAGTCCCCATAATGAACCTCTACAAAATTCGATCCGAATTAGTCGGCCAATAAATCAAATATTAATAGTTAAACAAAAAAAATCATGGATGATGGTCACCACTCCTGCAAGCTAAATAAGCTTGAATTTATCCAAAGCTGATCATTATGTTTAAATCTTTTAACTTACTATTTTTTGGGAAAAAATATCACCAAAACATAACCTTAAGAAACTGTAGTTCAGTGCTGTTAGATGAATATATCTATTTAAATGATAACTTGAACGAGTTCCTTAAAAAATCATATGATTTACGAACCATGATATGCAAATAAATGTACTATGGTTGGTGATGTATCATATATTGTAGTTGTCAACGAAATTAAAATTAGTTCAACTATAAATAACTCTAAATTTATTTTTCAGTTACTCCAGGGTTTTAAATAGCGGAACGCTAACGCTATTGCGGCCGCGATATTGCGGTAGCGTCGCCGTCTGAAACCGCAATCGGGGAAAATTACGGTAGACAACGAAATCACAACAATAGCGGACTGTTGCAGACGCGAAATAACGGGATAGTGGTAGTCGCGGCGATAACGGGACGCTATCCCCGTTATCAGACCAATCGCGGACGGTGAATGGTTGGTAGCCGGAGATAAAATGGGGAGGAAGAAAATGTTTCAGAGACACGGGAGAAAGTGAGGAAGATGAAGTTATAACATTAAAAAGGGTAAATGCGAAAAGGAGGGTTCAATTTTTAGTGAATATTTGGAGAGGCTTAAAGGTTTTAGTGTGCTTACAATTTAGTCCTTTAAGGCAGATTTTTAGTTTAATTAAGATGTTTTGTTTTATTCCATTTCTAATTAAGTCCTCCAATCCATAATAAAACTTCCAATTGAGCCTCCAAGTCTTATTTCCTTTCAATTAAATCCTTTGATAAGTGTTGAAAAATACTCTAAAATTTATTAAAAATAACTTTTTATATTTATAATAAAATCTCCCATTGTTGATATTTACCTTGATAATTTTTTTAATTTAGGTATTGATCGGTAGAATATATATATATATATTATTCTTGAGTTTGTCGGTAGAAAAGAACTCTTTGATAAAATCGTAAGGAATTTAATCTCTTATCTTATAATTATAATAGATATTTTTTTAACTCATTTTAATTTATTTATGTTCATTTTTGTTTAGAAAATACTCTAAATATCACAAAAAATAACTTTTTATAATTATAATAATTATTATTATGTTTTACAATAAGTTGTGCAAATTTTAAAAAAATTCACAACTGCGACACTCGTAATGGCCGCAATAGCCTCTGCAATGACCGCGAACGCTATTTAAATCCCTGGTTTAGTCTCTACATTTTTTTCTCAATTTGACTACTATATAATTTTTATCCCAATTTGTTCATGAACTATCATTTTGGCATGTTTCCATTATCATTCAAAAAGATGAGTTGGCACAGTCAATGCATGTCATGTGTAATAAAAATAAAAAAACATTAACATTTTTATAAAGAGAGATTGTTTTCGAACAAAATTTTTCTCGAGCCGTAGTGAAAAGGTATATTTGAGTTATTTTTTTGGGGTATTGAAAGAACACAACTAAATGGCATTACATAGCCTAACAAGTGCAATTCTCATGTAGGATCGATAAAATCTCATCTGACGATGAAAGGAACTAGTGACATAAAAAATCCCTTTACCTTGCGATCTCAGTCATACCGTCTGTAACCTTACTGCCTTCCCGGAGCACATGCTCAATCTTCATTTCGCACTGACGTTATACGAGTTATGTTAGATAAATTTTTTGCTCTATTTAGGGGTGAGCTTTCGATCAAATGAAGTCGAGTTAAAATTTTTTGAGTCATTCAAGTTAACGAATCATATTTTATAACTTAAACTTTATTTGATTATTTTTTTAAGCTGAGTTTCTGTTCAAATTTAATTATAAAATATTTATAATATTATGGTACTAGTAATTGGTTCCAATTTAAACGGATTTCTACAACCATATACGCTATATGTATCATACAGAGTTAAAGGATTCGATTTGAACATAAAAATTGATCCACTAATTATTAAAATTTTTGAGTTATTCGAGTCTCAACTTTTTAAATTGTTAGAAAAACTAAATTTTTTGACGCAAAAAATGTAATTTTTTTCAAATTGAGTTTTGTTCATCTCTAGTTTTATTTATATTGGCCCAGTCAATAATATTTTTTTAGATTCACCACTAACTAATATCTCAAGCATTATTGACTAAACGAATAGCCTCAAGACTCTTTGACTCTAAAGTGGTACGATAAATACCTACGGACCATGCACTCAATAGGCCTTCATACATCCCCATGGCTCGAAATCCAAAGCCGAACACGTACATAGTCTTTGGAGAATCCGATCACCCAACGGCATGAAGCATCTCGCACAACTCCCACGCATGAAGCCATCCTGAAATCTATATCTCTTGCCTCGTCAACGTTCAGCTTGCACCACCCTTGTTGCGGTAATTTCCAGAGCACCAAATCATGTGGAGCAGCATGTAAGTTAGACTGCTGAGAACCAGACTCAATGGTTGCTTGCCTAAGTTCCCACTGTATTCGTTTACTTTTGTCAATGACTGATTCCCGATCCAGATTGGAGGGATCAAAAATCACTTGGTTTCTACACAACCATATGTTCTCCAACAAATTGTTAGACAATGTGCGTTAATAATCCAAAAAAATAAAATAATAATAAAGTAAAATCAAAATTTTTACATTATATTAAAATAAACATGATTTAATATAAGTAAATCGAATAATATAGAATCAAATCAAACTAAACATTCGGATCATCCCTTTGCCAATGCTACTTGAATCTGTTTGTATGGCTTCTCTCATGTTTCCTTTACTGTAATAAATTGCCAAGAAATTAAAAAAAATAATGAAATCAAATAAAGTAATTTAAAATATAAACCATAATTTGTTTGAGTAGAAACGAGTTGAGGTCTGTGAGAACATAATTTCTTTAAGACAGATTTTCAGCCACTCCTGAAGTGTTTGAGCTAAGTTGGCCGTCTGTCTCCCAGATACAACAACTATATGATCAACTATAGTAGCACATCTGCATAGAACACGAACTGTAACATTGCCTTCTTCTATCACCGAAAATACTTTAGAAAATCACAGATTAAAAATAGTAGAAAATCTCTGCAATTTTTAATGTTAGTAGATTTGCATGCTATTTATAGGGGGAAGAGTTTCATTGGAAATAAAACTTATGAATTATCTAAATTTTATTTAAAATAAAATTTATTAATTAAATAGCTTTATCAAAATAATATCTAAATTAAAAGATAATATTTTATCTTTTTAATTTCAAAATATTCAAAAAATAATATCTAAATTTAAAGATAATGTCTTATCACTTATCATTTTATTTGAGTCATTAAAAATATTACATTTAAGAAAAATTATCTTGTAATGGGTTAAAAGATCTATAAGGCCCAACTAATCCATACATTCATATTACCAATATTCTATCAACTAAATTATTTAATTATTACTAAGTAGAGTATTGTATATAAACATATCCCACGCTTGGTAACCCATCAATATGCGATATAAACTTTTCCTTTTTTCCTTAACTCAATTCACAATTAGCCTACTTTGAGCATCAATTTCTCATTTATCACTCATCCGTTTTGAGCATATGAAATATCGTTGTAAATGTCTGATGGAATAGAATATGAAGATATAATTTCATTATTCGAATCTGCACCTTTACCCATAAAAAATATGCCTCAAATTTTCCAGTTTATTATATTTTTTCCGACACAAATAACCAAATAAAACATCCCACCCAAATTTGTTAAGTTGGTATAGATCCAGTCCACAAAGTTCAACCCAAAGAACTTTGCAATTTTATCAAGGGATTACCATTGGACAGGATCGAAGAATGTAGAACGAATTATGGGAGACAACAAATACTGGTGTGTCAAAGAAAGTTATGGGATAGGCTGATAAACAAGAGGTAAATTAGGTGAGAATCAGGATAGTGAGCGTGAAATATAACAAAGAAAAACTAAAAAAATAAAAACAACAATAGTAATCGGCATTCTTCTAAAAACTCAGAATAATAATTACATTTATCCTTAGTAACCAAGTCTCAGCTCATGTGAGTATTTCATCGTATTTAAATATGTTAAACCTTTGCTTTAATACCATTTACTATTACATGAATCAATTAAGTCTTTGTTTATATCCTCTTATATATCCAACCTTTTAAACGGATGTTGTTACCAATCTTTAAGAACGAGATTTATTTGTTTCCAAGGCTCAACCAAAAATATAGAAGTAGCTTTACATAATGTTCAAATTTATTTTTAATAATTCTAATGTTGTTCATATTCTCTTATTTTTAATAACTGTTTTCACATTTTGTAAGAAAAAATAAGATTATAAAACTAAAAAAATAAATATAAAAATATCAACAACATATTATCAATGATAGCCAATCTATGACCAAGACAAGCGCATACCAGAAGTTCAAACTAGTACAATTTATGTTGTTTAAAAAGTTTTGACCAAATTCTTGGGCCTGTCCAACGCGATTCCGTCCAAGAGAGCTCACCCTCTAAAGGATGCTTATCTTATTGACCATGCTAACCACGGAAAGTATTATTGGCAATATGATTGCAACAAATTAGATAGGATTGAGATAATTCTTCCCACCACTTATGAAAAGAGAGTCGGCAACCTTGTAGATATGGATAATTGTTGAGTTATTTTGATAAATATTTTGATCAATTACTCATGTCAACTTTGTTTTCGAGCCATTTCAATACTCAAAAATTTATTTAAATATTTTAACTTTTGTTATATCAAAATCAAAATATCTTAATTCAATAATAATGTTTTCTTATATAAATAGCTTCAATCTAGAGGCTAATCCTAGCCATTCGTTTGTATCATTCTCAATTGTTAGATGTAAGAGATTTTGCTTATAAATAGTGGCTCACCCTTACCTTATTTGACATTCAATTTTTTTGAGTAATAGAGAATACATTCACTCATATTCTCAATCTCTTTATTTTTCCTTGCTTGTGATAGATCCGCTAGATAGAGATAGTGGTACAAACAACCATGAATAAATTTATATCTGTTTATTCAGGTCAATAGATACGTCCAACATCTATTTTAACTATAAATGATACATAAAAAAACAGAGAATGGTAGTAGCCATTGACTAATTGGGTCGGGCCTTGCAACCAGAAAATAGGACTTTAAATTAGACTATATCAACTCAGTTCATTTATTTTTTATAAGGCTTCTGTTCGTTTTAAGCTCTTTCTTTAGTTTTGAAGATTGACTTAGTCAATTGACTGTAGTTCTTCGTCTAAGGCCGCACGATTTCGCTAGTAAAACTCTACCTTGTAATGATATAAAATAATTATAATTTTACCTTTTAACTGACACATCAACAACAGTAACAATAGTTCGAACAGCTAAAAAAATTACCAGAGAATTTAGGGAGAGAGATAACGATGAGGAAAAAGTGTTAAAAATGTAATCTTGTTTCGTCAAATATAGGAAATTAACATATTTTGTTAATATAATCAATAAATATACTATTCTATAAAAATTAAATTCATTTTCAAGTTCAATTTTTTGGGCCAAAGTGGCCTCCTCTAAGACTCTTATTCATTATCTTTAATTCAGCTGTTATTATAATTAGAGTTAACATGGGAAATCACTGTAACAAGGAGCTTTCTGTTCCAAATTTAATTTGATTTGTATATCTTTTTCAATCATGTTAGAAACTTCTTTAAAAAAACGGTATTTAGTAATAAAATAAAAATGGCTTTAAAATAACATAATCTTGTTTAGACATAATTTTATTTTTTATTTTTTATTTTATCATTTTTTTACATTAACTCATTTGTATTTTTTACTCTCTATTTATAATGCGATTGACAACTAATACTAAAATTAATATTGTCGGTTAAGGAAAAAAGATGAAAAAAAAAGACTGCGAGGTTAGGTAAGAGGGAGAGAAAAATCTAGGTTAATTACATCAAAATGATTCAATTCTTACTCAATGTCCTATAAAAACTTTGGAGTCCTTAAACTTGTGTGCCATATAAAATAATGATTAAACCATAATTTGGATTTTTATTAAATATAGAAATGTTTTTTTATCAAAATAAAAAGGGTTTGGTTAACCTATGCTACAATGTACATGATAAGAGTGTTATGTTGAGTAACTATTTAAATCTTACTTATTACATAACCCTATTTAAAAGAATTTATTTGAAAAAAAAATTAAATTATCCAATATAGTATTTTTATCGTTTACCTTACTATATAGATTAGACAATCTCATATAAAAATATTTTTTCAAATTTTATACAATTGAATTGTTTTTAGAGATATACCGTACGAATTAATAATGCATTGAAAACTCATAGGTTTAAGGGGTCCAGAACTTTATAAAAAAGGGGGCTAAATCTTCTTAAAACTTGGTTTGACCTTTATTTTCAAATACACCTTTAGAGTTTAGAATTTTAAACATAATAATTATAAAAATTAACAGAAACTCTCAACCCACACCCTTCATCTCCTACAACTTTTATCATGTTCGAATGGTCAAAAGAAATCATAAAAACTTTCCAAGTGTTTGAAAATCGATTATTCTCTTGTGGATTTGTTGCTTTGTGTGTGTGTGTGTGTTTTTTTTTTGTTGCATTTTTAGTGTTTTATGTATTGGTTGTGTGGTATGTTTGCCATTGTGTAAGTTCTTAAAAATGGGCTAATTGGTTTTAGGGTGTCCAACTATGTGAATTTTAATATGTTGGATTTCGGAAGTGATGGTAAATCTAAAAATCAGGGTCAGTTTTGATGAAATGAAAGTCGGATTTTAAAAATGATAAAAAATAAGTTTAGAGTTACACTTTCAAGTTGAGTTCTCATCAGTTGTTGACGAGGAGCAATTTCTCGGCTATAGATTATCGAATTTCAAACAATTTTAAACTTTTTATGTTTTTATAGAACAAGAGTGTGACCGAATAGAAAAGGAAAAAAAATTTTGAGGTCTAAATTATTATTGTGCCAATAGGAAAAAGGTGTCACCTCAATTTTTTTGAAGTCAAATGATAATTTTATAGTTTTCTATAATTAAGTGACCAAAATAGAACTCCACTAATAGTCAAGTAACTGTTTGCGTCATATATCCTTCATTTTATTTAGAGAGGTAATAATTGTGTATTTCAAATCAAAAGTGTATATAATACTAAAAAAAATACAAATAACAAATTATTTAATTTAAATATAAAATAACATTTTTAAAGAGAGGTGCAAAATTAACTTTAAAATAAATAGTTATATTGGAGGCCGAAATATTAGCTGCCAGTCCGACCCAACCGGCAATGGACTTGGGCCAAGTACTTTCGAAGACAGATAAACCCTAAACCCTAGCATCATTCTCCTCACTACAGAGTGCAGACCCCTATAAATTTCGTATTTCTATCTAATTCAGAAAAAAAAAATTAAAAATTCGCCATGGGGAAAGGGAAGGGCAAGCAGCGGAAGCAGATAATTCTGCCGCCGGAACTCCCACCGGAAATAGCAGAAGATGAGATTGAAGTCTCCGACGAGGACCTCCAATTTGTGGATGAAAACAAAGACTACGCTGGCTTCGTCTCTCGCTTGGATACTCATTCTATTAACAAGTCCCATTCTTCTTTCTTTCCTCAATTATGAAATTCAATTTTTAGTTTTAGATATAAACAATAAAATCATTTATTATTTACTGGGAATTCTTTTGAGTGTTATTCCAAAATTAGAAATTATTTTTATTAGGATAGAAGTTACTTTTGTGGTAATTTTTATGGTTTTATGTTATTTTTCGTGTAATTTTTGTTTTATACAAATATTTTTAATTTAATAAGAATGCATGATTTGGAGAACCAAATTTATGATGTGGGATTTATATGTAGAAATCTGATTAAAGCGTGCCATTATAAATATACAGTAATTTGGTATGGAATCTATAATCTCATCTTACAATTTGTTTTCCTTTTTAACTGCATTTGATCAATTTCAATTTGTCTTAGGGTAATTGTGTGCCGTCATGTTTTCTTGTTTTGTAAGCAAGAAATCATGGTTTTCTGTTTTGATTGTTTATTCCTTTGTTTAATATTTTGATAGTCGAAATTTGTTACTAAATTTTAAACTGGCGTTTTACGATGGCAACTTAAAATGTGAATTAGTTATTTCCACTTCTGATGATAACTTTCTTTTGTGGTTAGGCAAGTCACTCGTGTGGAGGGTTTAAGTGAAGATGCTTTGGAGGCTTTATACGAGAAACGAAGAAGGAAGGCGTTGGAGCAGAAAGAGAAAGAGAAAGAGAATGAGAAAAGTGTTGTTGAAGTTGCTCCTGTTGATGCCCTTCCCGTCAAGTCTTTGGATGGAGAAGTCTACTACCGAACATGTATCTTACTATTTTTAATAAATTATTTTACTTTCTTTATTGCTAAAGAAAGTGTATTAATTTAATGAAGAGAATGAAATTATGCTGTTATATAATGCAGTTTCCCAGGCAGCAGAAGTGGCTGAAAATGAGGGGGATGTAGATAAGAACATGGTTAAGATGACGAAAGCTGAAAGGAGGGAGAAACTTAAAAAAAGTAAGAAAATGGCTAAGAAACTGGGGAAGGAACCGGCTAAAACTGAAGAAGTGCAACGAACAGAACAAGAAGCTGCACTAGTATGTTGATATATTTCTCTTTATATTTTTCGATGTTAAGCAAGAACAGGCAGCATGAATATTAAATTTTATATTAGCATCTCAGACAAATTTGGTGATCTTCTTGACAGAAATGTTTTGAAATCAAATGGTCTACATCTAATGAGGATAATCATCTTAGTTATTTTCAATTATGTTAATACACTATGCATAGTAAAATGGGGCATTCTTGTTGAGCAGCAGGGTTGTAGCAGGATCCATGCATTTATAGCATAAACAGTTAATTGTAGACCTTATACTTTGCCTATCATATAGCACTACATGAAACATGAGCTGGACAGGCCTATCGGACAATTATAATGATAATCCAGCCTTAGATTTCTTTCTATTCATGCCCTAACTTGACTATATACTGTGCTGCCTTAAGTTCTGGAATTACGTGACAAAAGCGTGACTATTTGGCACTTATTATTTTGCCTTATCCTCAGTCTATCGGTATGATAACCTCTGTCAATCACCAGAACAGGATGGAAACAGAGTTCAGTGTTCATACATTATGATTGCATACACGTATTATCATTTGGACCCGATGATATATGTTGAATTTCACCTAATTCCTTAGTTAGGTTATGTGCGGTGCCTATATCTAAAAAGGAAGGTTTTAGGATTGTCGATACGCAGAGAAGCACTTAGTGTTCCGTTCAATTGGATTTGAAAAATAGAAGGGCTGGAAGGTGAGAAACGTATAGCAATATTTTCTGGCATCAACAGCCATTTGAACCATTAGTTTGGAATAGTTGATCGGTGGGATTTGATGGGGAATGTGTTATTGCCTTAAATTGTCAAGCATCTAAGAAAGGTTTAATTATGCCTACCTTAGATAAGGAAATATCAGGTTTATTGAATTTTTTTCTTATGGTGTGATCAGTAAATCATGATGTTATAGCTGTCCTAAGAGAACAAGAAAGGGGACCAGTCTCAGCTGTAGCAATGCTCACCAATTATCAAAATTCTACTTGAATCTTATAGAAATGAACTCAGTCACTGAAAATCTCAAGAAAGGGTTTGTTAGTATCTATATATTCACTTATATAGAGGAAATATCATTAGTTTTGAGGAGTTGATCAGTGGGATTTGATGGGGAAAATGTCATTGCCTTAAATTGTCAAGCATCTAAGAAAGGGTTAATTTTGCCTACCTTAGAAAAGGAAATATCAGGTTTATTGATTTTTTTTTCTTCTGGTGTGATCAGGAAATCATGATATTATAGCTGTCCTAACAGAACAAGAAAGGGGACCAGTCTGAGCTTTAGCAATTCTCACCAATTATCAAAATTCTACTTGAATCTTATAGAAATGAACTCAGTTACTGAAACTCTGAGGAAAGTGTTTGTTAGCATCTATATATTCATTTATATGGATTTTTCTTTGAAGGCTTTATCCTTTCTACATAGTAAAATGGTGCAAAGAAAATTTTCCTCTTGCTTTTGCACACAAAGTATGATATTAACAAACCCTTTCTCTAGGTTTTCTCATTCTCATTCAAGTTATTTCCATGTTCTCAATTTTTATCATTGTTTCCTTTTTCTTGGGTACTTGAGTGGAGAAATGTCCGCTCCATCTATTTGTGAATGCTGCTAGTTATGCTAAATCCTGCTTGTGTGCTTTTTTGCATTTGTTTCTACCATATGGCATTGACAATGAGGAATGTCTGGATAATGTATTCTCTTCAATATTCTAAGAGTGCTTTCCTTTTAGGCAGAGGTAAAAGAAGATCTCACGGCTGAAGAAGCATTTGAAACCAAAAAGTGTAAGCTAGCTGAGCTTGGAATGGCACTACTTTCAGACCCAGAGGCAAACATAAAGTCTTTGAAAGAGATGTTGCAACTTGCCAAGGATGGGGATCACTCAATTGTAAAGCTTGGACTGCTGTCCTTGTTGGCCGTCTTCAAAGACATTATTCCTGGGTACCTATCCTTTCTGTCCTTCTCTACTGGCCCTTAATTATCACTTTGTAATTAATGTTCCTTTCCTTTTCATTGCATTGTATTTCTATTTTTAATCTACTTCTGAATGTGCAAAATACAGCTATCGGATTAGGCTTCCAACTGAAAAAGAGCTAGAAATGAAAGTTTCCAAGGAAGTTAAAAAAATGCGGTTCTATGAATCAACACTTCTATCAGCATACAAGGTTTGAACTGCTATCATAATGTGATCACTTTTCTGAAATCTTAATTTTAATTTGATTTAGTTCTTGAGTGGAGTCTGCATGTTGTGTATTCACAATTTGAGAAAGGTATTTTACCACCTTTTTTGTATAAAATCTGTTATATGTGAAAGGCTGCAATGTGGTTTAATTGGCACATGGATTTGTTCAACCATATTATATCCTGATGAATATGAAAAGAATGTGTTTATGGGTATTCTAACTTTTTGCTGGTTTCATAGTATGGCTAACAATAGGGTTTGATGTTTTCCACGTCATTTGAATTCACTTTTAGTGCAAGATATTGCTATTAATTTGTGCATCCTTCATGCTATTCCCCCGGAATATGCAACAGGGCTACCTGCAGAAGTTGTTAGCGTTAGAAAAGCAGCCTATATTTCATCATGTTGTGGTTCGTTGTGTTTGTTCTTTGCTTGATGCTGTTCCTCACTTCAACTTCAGAGAAAGCTTGTTAGTAGCTGTAGTCAGAAACATAGGCTCCTCAGATGATGTTGTCAGGTATATTGTATTGATGTTGTTTGAAATGTTGTATTGAATTCGGACAGCCCAATTAAACTCTAAAGTTCAAGCTCATGCTAAAGAAGATCAATCAAATTAATCATCTAGACCCTTACTATGATAATTTCATGCATAAGGGAATGGTAAGTGCTCTGTCACTTCCTGTTAAAAAAGCTCGTGTTACTTCTCTGCTACTCCGTCACTGTGCTTGCCTGTTAACCCTCAGCAAATGACCAAATCCATGCTGTATATTACAATCTATTATTTCGTTTTATTTCTTACGGATTTCACTCGAATATCATTAATGACAATTGTAACGTTCTCCACCTTTCATATTCAAGTTTTCTGTGTCATCCTGGATCACCTTGGATATTAATTTCTTGCATCCTCCGTAAAACATTCTACTATTGTTGTTTCAGTGCTGATTGCATGAAGTACATCTTTGTTGCTTTTGTCTTTTCTAACAAAAGTACCTACTACTTGCTTACAGGAGACTTTGTTGTTCAGCTATTAAGTCACTTTTTACCAATGAGGGGAAACATGGCGGTGAAGCTACTGTTGAGGCCGTCCGGTTGATTGCAGATCATGTTAAAGCTCATGATTGCCAACTGCATCCTGATTCTGTTGAGGTATTGGATAGTACATTGCACGCTGCATTTATGGTTCTTTGTTATACCTTATTCTTTTTGTCCGATTATGTGATTAGTATCTTTTTTTATATTCCCAAGTAAAGACTATGAGTATCTCTACACTTGAACTCCTTACCATAGAAGATAATAACTTTGTTGAAGTTCCTTTCTCCTTTTTGTTTGTTAACCTCTTTCTCTCATAGAAGGTATTTGAAGTTATAAGGAATGCAAGATGGAGCTCAGCAATTGAATACTTTAGATTCCAATTTCATTATGAATGTTTATCTTTAAGATTTAATATGTGGAAATGTCATCATCTGTATTTAAAGGTACAATTTTGCCAGTTGGTAGTTGATCAAATAGTTACTGATAATCCGATGGTAGAATTGACTTATTTAAGATAAATGTCTGCCTCCTGATCAACATTGTTTACTTTTTGTATAACTTAGTGTCCCCTGCTCCACAATTCCTTTTTTTTTTTAATTTTCAATACTTTTTTCAGGTTTTAATGTCTTTGTCATTTGATGATGATCTTGGGAAGCCAGAAGTTCAAGATGATAACAACAAAATGAAGAACAAGAAAAATAAAAAGAGAAAGAATTCTGAAGAGTCGAATCAACTGCAAGGAAATGACAGAAAGAAAAATAAGAAAGAGATTATAGCAAAGATGAAGGAAGAGGTATTTATCCCCCCAAATAGCAGTATTTTTTCAGTTGGCTTTATCTGGTTATAATTATCATTGTGTTAATGTTTGAATGCTTTGCTCAGGTTGCTGCAGACTATAAATCTGTTTCTTATACACCAGATGTTGTGGAACGGAAGAGGATGCAATCTGAGACACTTTCTGCTGTATTTGAGACATATTTTCGCATCTTGAGGCATACCATGCAATCATCTGTAGCCAGGTGCGTTGGTTGTTACACAAGTACAATTATTGGTGTGCTTGGTTATTGGTGCTCTGAATTTTTCAGCAACAATTTGTTGAAGGCAGTGAAACATGCTCTGCCTTTTTATCCTGTTGATGAAAAACAATCTTCAACTCCTCTCCCTTACCAAAAGTATGCCTAAAGATGTTGAAAAATCTTGTATATTTTATTTTATTTTATTTGAACCTGTCTTCTTATATTATTTTTTTAAAATCTCTAGCACACCAGTGAATTCTGTTCTTTTGTTTTCAGTTCTGAAGCAAATGGTAATATAACTTCTAGTGGGTCTGGGGCACATCCTCTGCTAGCTCCTTGTTTGAATGGTTTGGGAAAGTTTTCTCATCTCATCGATCTGGATTACATTGGAGATCTTATGAATTACTTGAAAAGGCTTGCCTCAAGAGGTAGCAATTCAGATAGTTCATCCCAGAAAGTGCAAAATTTGACTGTCTCTGAGCGCCTTCGCTGCTGCATTGTTGCCTTTAAAGTTATGAGGAACAATCTTGATGCTTTGAATGTTGATTTACAAGACCTTTTTGTCCAGCTTTACAATCTTGCACTTGAGTACAGGCCTGGAAGGTTAGTAGGATATTGACTTCCCTTACAATTTATCTAATGAATGGCAGTAGCTTCGGAGTTAATATTAACACTTTAGCAAAGTCTTTCCCAACTGCAAAAGCTGGCTGAGACTAGCTTATTGCAAACTTCTTCAAATGCTGAAATCAACTCTCTGAAACAAGAACGTGCTTATTTTCTTTAAGAAAAGTCAGTCACCAGAAAACTGCAAAATGTGTTGCCAATGTTAATTTTTTTGCTGTTGTCTTTGTTGCAGAGATCAAGGTGAAGTTTTAGCTGAGGCTCTTAAGGTGATGCTATGTGATGATAGGCAACATGACATGCAAAAGGCAGCTGCATTTGTAAAACGCTTGGCCACATTTTCTTTGTGCTTCGGATCTGCTGAATCCATGGCTGGTGTGCAACTTATTTGATTTGCTGGACAATTTAATTTCTAGTGCTTTATTTTGGTATTTTTAAGCCATTCTTTTGTTTTCCTTTTCGCATATACAGCCTTAGTAACGTTAAAGCAGCTTCTTCAGAGAAATGTAAAGTGCCGAAATCTTTTAGAAAATGATGCTGGTGGTGGCTCCGTGTCAGGATCAATTGCTACTGTAAGTTATTATGCTAGTATTCAAATGATGGAATAATAATTTATTATATGCATTTTGTTGAAAGTGACGCCGCATTAATTTTCTGTTACTATATCCTTGATTCCTTTTCGGCAAATTCGTTTGCCATTCTTTTTACAATTTACATTCTATCTGGTTGATCAATTTTATGCTCTAAGCATTGCGTGTCATTGGAAGAATGTCCAAAAGATAATTAGGAATAGTGAAGCGTGAAATTTTTAGTAGTTGAACATTTTGTGCCAACTGGTTTCGAGGCTAGTGCTTTATTATATATGTCAGTATGTGTAGAATTCTTTTCTTGTTTTCTTTGAAAAAAAATGCTGTAGAGTTGCCCCTTTAACCCACAATTTAAGCCAGGTGGTTGGTCTAGGTTCAAATCCTAACATGTTCGTATTGCATTTTGATTCATTGGTATAAGGAGTATTGCACTGATTTATGAATTTTGGTTCTTTCAGTAGCACAGATTAATGTAATTGTTGGATTTTTTTTTTTTTCGTTTTGTGTCTATGTAAAACCAGAAATACCAACCATATGGCACAGACCCCAGCTTAAGTGGTGCACTTGCTTCGGTACTTTGGGAACTGAATCTTCTATCTGCACACTATCATCCGTCCATATCAACACTGGCCTCAGGCATCTCGAACATGAATTCTGCCCAGAACCAGGTCTATATCAACATTTCGCCTCAACAAGCTTTCAAGAACCTCTCGTTGAAAGAGGAGTCGTTCAAGTTCAACCCACAGGGCAATACCCAGAAATCAAATAACAAGAGGAAAAACAGAAGCACTGCACTTCCCTCGACATTGGCTATGGACGAACCTTCTCCAATAGATGAAAATGAGGTCAGCAAGAAGCTTAATATGCATTTCGCTCTTCTTCGGGACATTAAAGAGAACGAGAGATTAAGGGGGGAGTTGGATCGGACAAGAACATCCCTGCAGTTATATGAAGAATACAAGAAGCAACTGAAGCCCGCCATTAAGAAAAGCAAGGGAAGTGTTGGGATATGAACTTCAAATCTTTTAGAATATGCTGCCATTGGAATCTAATCATTTAAGTAAGTTGCTGTTGCTGTTAGTTTTGAAGTGTAGGTTATAGGTTTTGAGTGCACCCGTCTTGATTTCACAAAGATTATTAAAAGCCCCGAAATTATTGCAATATCCAGGCAGAAGGAACATTTATATCATTTAATATAATTACGTATTTTTCCAGTTACCAAATAGGGTTGCAATTGAAGGATTGATCCAATGGTTTATTGATATAGACATGAATTGGGCTTCGAAATTTATATTTTCGGGCTTTATTATTATTATTTTTGTAATATGTATGTTCGTTTTACGGTCCATGTTTTATTACTATTTAAATAATTAGAGTTCGTCTTGTAGCTTTAACATTAAAAAAAAGGACAATAAACAAAAAAAAGGGGTCACTCAAAAGTCAAAACATTTTATTTCTAAAGAGAAGAATAAAAAAATTGAAAACATATCTAATTCCATTTTTTGGTTAAGAACTGGCCTAATCTCAAGGATTAGCCAATAATAAGATGGTTCCCCTATTAATGGCTGTCACTAAGTGGAATAGAGTTAAAGTGACGTCTAAATATTCACATAACTGTAGGTAGAAAATTTATTATTGAATTCATAGTTTATGTATTTACAGAAAAAAATATTTTTTTCATAAAAAATGTATGTGTGTGTGAGTGTGTGTATATATATATATATATATTAAATTAAAAAAATACTTATCAATTTAGAACTTTATCTATGCGAAAGCTCCTTTTGCCATTCATTGCTTGGGCTAAAATCATTGGGCTCTTTCTTGTTTGTGTAGATTTGGGCTTTAGATTTTTCTACTGCAGAAGGTGTAACCCATTTTGTTTTCCCTCTTGAAATTAGAATTTTATTTACACATTTTTTTCAATTTAGGACATTCTCTTACAAGCTGTAAAAAGACTTTCAATTCGGGCCATCTCTGATAGTTTTATGAATATCGAGGGCGAAGCCAAAAAAAATCTTTATTAAACATTGAAATAAAAATATGAAAAGGATTAATGGTAAAAATCTGAAATTTTATATTTAAAAGATTAGATTGAATTATTTATATTCAAGAGAGGCTTAAAATGCAATTTCACTGTTTTGTCTGGGGGACTACACCTTTGGATTTATCCCCGTTGGTGATGGACTATTTTATTCCGTGTGAGGTTATTGATATCTCTGTTAATGTACTAAAAGGATTATACTGTTAGCTGAAGCTTAACACACAACTGATAGAGTCATAATTTAGGGTGTCAATTAATAGAGTTAACTTGTGGATTAGACGAACTAGACAACGATCATATACAGACTGTAGTTAGATGGAGGATTGTGAAGTGATAAAATATATATATATATATATATATATATATAAATCCATCAAATTTTTTGATTAAGTGGAGAACTTTTACATTTCAAATGGTAAATATTAAGACTCGAACCCACACAATAAAAGACAAATAAATATTCTTGACAACTCGATCAATTAACGTGTTTCTAAAATAATATATTTTAGTTATTTAGAATATGATCTTAATTGAATTCTCACAAACATTAAATGGATGGAAGATATCTTATCAAGTTTTTAACAACCTTAAGCAATATATCTAGTAATTATAACTAAAATCAAATATTAGAACTCATTGAATTAAAAATTGAAATAAATTTATCAACAATTTTTAGAGCAAGTGGTTAAACCTCTCGGTTCACATCCTGCCCTCTCTTAGGAATTTGTTTCCCCTAGGTAAAAATTGTTAAAAAAAATTAGCTAATTAAGTTTGTGGTATACCGACAAAGAACGTCATATACATATGAATTCAGATTAAACTCTATTAAACATTTTTATGCATGTTTATACAATATCTCAAAAGTTGCAGGAGATATTATTGGGAGGAGCTTTCACATACTCTAAGCATGGATATAGAAGAAAAAGAAAAACAAATTTTTAACGAGAGTAAAATACTAGATGAAAGGGAACTTTAAGATTCCTAATTTACATATATTATATCAAAATTTTATATAATTATTCACCCAGAAAGCTTAAAAAGTATGCACCAACCATCTCAGCAGTGACGAGACTCAATATTATTTATTCGAGGTAGAAGTAACAACATATGTAATTAGTTGAAGTTGTAGAAAGTCGGAACCCAAGTGGAGAGGTTGAAATAGGAGTGGTTTGAGTGAGAGGAAGGTGAGATTTGTGGAGGAGGTAAGGATTCCCAGAAACGGTGGTTTCCTCCATTGTTATGAGCAGCCCATCCCTTCATATTTCCCGGCAGTGTTGGTGTTGGGAACATGAAAACGTGAAGCAAAGAAAAGGTAAGCAGAAGAAGAAGATAGAGGTACTTGGTTGAGTTGAAGAATAGGTGATACGCAACAACACTTGCATAATACATCTCTGCTTCTGCTTCTGCTTCTACTTTCTACACAGATATGAGGAAATCAATACGGAGAAGAAGACCTACTTTCCGCCTAACCATATGGCTGTATATATACACGCATATCTTTCTACAAAATGACTAAATAGTTAAAACTGTTTATATTGTCTCATTTTGTTTATGTGTTCTAATCTCATTTATCTTTGACAATATAATATTTCTGTCTTTAATAAAAATATATAGGTAAAAGACACCATTCTTCACTCAACTATCTTCTCACTCCTATTTTGTTCACTCAACTTTCAAACTTTTCAATTTATTAATTGAACTTTCGGATTGCTCTTGTTTTGGTCACTTTGGAATTCGAAACACTTTCCGACAAAATGAAGGTCGAATTCAGACTCAAAGGGCCGAGATGAAGCGACTGATAAAATCTGGGACTGAACGGTCACCATCTACGGCCGTCGACGGTGGCATCTGACGACAGCAAATGGTGGCCTGCAAATAGTTGAATTTAATTTTATCTTTTATATTTTAAATTATTTTTATATTAAATAATAATAATAAATGCTTAAAAATCAAAAATAATTATAAAATAATCGAGAGTGACCAAAATAAGAACAAAATGAAATTTCAGTTAGTAAATTGAAAATTTTAAAAATTAAGTGACTAAAATAAGAATGAAAAGATAGTTTAGTGATTTGTATATTTTACCCAAAATATATATACTAATTTTGTATCATCAATGACTTGAACCAAAACAAGGTGGCCCCATGAACCTTTAAGATATGTTTAAAAAATTTAAGGGATAATATCACAAATACCTTTGTACTTTGACGTTTTTGTCAATGCTTTGTACTTTCTAACCATGCAATATACCCTAATATTTTATTTCTGTATTTTAAAATGCCACCTAAGGTAATGATGATGTGGCAGAGACACATGTCACTCTCATATGTTATACGTGTCTTTTTTGTAAAAAAAAAGAGCATAGTTACAATTTTACCTTTATCTTTTTATGATAGAAAAAAATACAAGGGTATACATAGTCTTCTGTTTTATTTTCTATTCCTTATTATCTATTTTTTTTCCCCTTTTCTCCTTTCCCTTTTATCTTTCCGACGAAACCTTAACAACAGTAATCCAGTACCAGCGTTAACAGTGGTTTACTCCAACCACGAACACATACACCATCAAACATACTCAAAAATTAAAGGACACAGTTAAAGTCTTTTTAGAGAAATCTAATCTGATAAAATAATAGAAGAGATCAAACGCTTCAATTTAGTGGCGTTTGTTGGTCGAACTATGGAAGAGAACAATTTTTTGTTCTTAAGAATAATAAGAACACTGGAAAGAAGAAGAAAAGGTAACAGATGTGAAATTATTCTTATACCCTCTATTTTTTATAATGTTTATTTTTTTACCATAAAAAAGGGATAAATTATTTCCAAGCCCTTTGATTTTAAGTTTTTTTTTTTGCAAAAAAGAAACATGTGGCAACATATGAGAGTGCCATGTGTCCTATCACGTCATCATTTAACACCGTTATTCTCATGGAGTATTTTAAAACACAGACGCAAAATATAAGAGGAACATTGCACGATTAAAAAGTACAAACACCACATTAACAAAAAGAGTAAAATTTTGATACGCAGGCTGTGTAAAATTAATTTTACACAAGCTTGTGTATTTACACTATAAAAATCCAAATTCTAAATTCCTAACCCTAACCCTAAAAAACTAAACCCTAAACCTTAAACTTTGTACACTAAATTCTAAACACTAACCTTAAATTCTAAACCCTACAACCTAAACCCTTAAACCTTAAACCCTAAACTAAAATCCTAAACCCTAAAACTAAAAGGCACGTGTAAACTAAAGTTTACACGGCCTGTGTATCAAAGTTTTTTCCTAACAAAAATAACAAAGTATAGAAGATATTTGTACCATTATCCAAAAATTTAATAACAAGCTGAGCACTACATTAAGGGTTTACAAACATGTTGAAAACAAATTTCCTTTTATATATTATTTTACTAGATATGTTCGGAGATTTGTAAACATATCTCACATTTTCTATTGACTTTTTTATATATATAAGTAGTATTATATATATTGTAATTTTATATGCTTTTATATCTCTTTATATGATTAATATTTTAATAATCCAATCATCATATCTCACGTTCTATTTTAGTAAATCATGCATGACAAGTTTGAGTAAAATAAATATATATCGAATAATTCATTTGGTATAAAAAAAATTCAACCATTAAACATATATTAGTAAAGACTGATATTCTTGATCGATACGATAAAAATATCGAATTGGTGTAAAATTTTATATGCATAATAAATGCAATCATATCGAATATATCAACAACTGAATTATTAAAATATTAATTATGTAAAGAATTATAAAACTATGTAAAACTAGAGTGATTTTTCATTGATATAAACAAATCATTTCCTTAAAATAAATTTCATAAATTATTTGGAAGTAAAATTTCATATCATCCGTGGGAGACTTTTTTTCTTTAATTATTGGATGTCATGAATGATTCAGTTGGGGTTACATTTAATGAGTGGTACACATCAATTCAACCATTTTAGTACATTGGAAAAATGAATAAATAGAAAACAAATTGGCGAATTTGGGGAATATGGGAGTTGGAAACTTAAGGAAAATAGGGAAGGTTAGGGAAATTTTTGGAATTTATGGCAAAAACTACAGTAACACAAAAAATCGCCTTCTGCAGACGGCGATTTTAAATATTTAATAATTATTTTTAAATTAAAAAAAAGTTCATAACTCAGTTATCTGTGTAAAAAAATAAACTAATATTAATCGCCGTCTACAGAAGACAACTTTTTATCTTACTGTAAATTTTATCATAGATTCTAAAAAATTCCCCAACCTTCTTTATTTCCCTAAAATTTTCTAACTCTCATATTCCCCAAATTTCCCAAACAAATTAAAACAACATCATTCCGTTGGGAGCTTAGTTCTCGACAGCCGCACTCGATGAGCTATATTAATTGGGTTAGCCTTGCAACTATATCTGTCAATTCCACTGTTCTTATTCAATTTAAATTAAGTTTTAAAATGCATGAGGATTTTTTTATTTAAATTTAATTTATTTCGATTTAAGAATTCACCGAGGGAGAGTCAGAAAATATAGTTTAGGTTGTTAGAATTTAAACTTTGTTTGCAAGATGCGTCTTATCAAAGTGCTAGGAAAAAGTATGAACAAATACTACACTGTAATCACCTTAAGACTATTCAAAAAATTTCGATTTGGATGCTCTTAGTTTAAATATACGTTTTGAATGTATTCTTCTATTTTTTTAATCATTGGTATCCGATCCATTGGCCAACTATTTCAGATTATTTTGCAAAATCCATTATGAAGCGACCTTCCCAACCCAATTTTCTTTGTTCACAATATTAAGATTCGAATCTCTAACTTTGCTGAAGGGACTAACATCTTATCCGACAGACCAACTGGTTGTTGGCTATTCTTATGTTTTTAATATCAAATTAAAATAAATTACCTAATAAACACTGTTTGTTACATTGAATTGAAAAATATAAAATAAATATTACTCTAAAAATAATTGTAGGATTTGTGTTCAGAGTTTATAATTATCCCTTCTAATAGTGTCTCTAAATTTCAAATTTATGTTTAATCATAATTTCGCCACTAAGTTTTATCAAATTTTGTACAGGCTAGGAGTAAGCAACGTGGCGATTGAGTTTGGGTCGCATCGCTTCAACAGAAAAAATTGAAAGACAAGAATCACGCACGCCAGATATATGAAGAAATTCCTCAATGGGTGTGGTTAATAAAGGATGGTGGCACTTGTTTCAACCAAGCTACAATTCGAGAGGGATCGACAGTTGGGGGTTGAGATTTGAAATCCTCAGTTATAAAAGCATTGTTGGATATGCAATCTCAGTCATCTTCATATATACTGTACTTTTTTTTATATTAATATCAAGATTGTTTTGCAGTTGAGCCGTGCACGTAGGCATAAATCATAAATGTAGAAAAGATGATAAGATATGTCTAATTATTTCTCCTTTTTCATCTTCGTATGCTGTTCAAGGCCTTCCATCCAATTTCGCGTTCAGAAATTATACGCGTCCTTATTGGTCCCAATAATCAAGAGAGTCTGCAGAATTAGGTTACAATATGATACTAATCAAAATGTCATAAAACACGACAAATATTAATATTTATAGATAAATTTTAATACTTAACACTAACTTAAAATATTATCAGCAATAACAAATATTGATATTTAGAGTTAAATTTTAATACTTAATTATCAATTAAATTTTAAATTTTATATTTTATAATATTTCAATCAACGCTGCACCGTAATCCTATCGTAACCTTGTTGCACCTTAACCTCACCGCAAAAATCGTAGGTCAAAATTGCCATGGAAATTGGCAGGGCAACACTAGTTGAAGGGTCCCATCGATAAAAGTCATCATTGTATTATTATCCAAACACTAAAGTAGGAGTAATTAATCTTAAATCGATTGATAATACTATTGTTTTAATATACAAAAAAGGCTTAATGTTAGTTAAAAAAGGCTTAATGCAAATTTACCTTTTCTAACGTTTATTAGTTTTCTCATCTTGGTATTTAACCTATTTTTTAGGTTTATGTGCCCCTAACGTTTACGTTTGCACCGTTATTTTTTTGTCCCATGTCATTACTTTTACCGTTAAAAAAATTTACAGCCAATAAGATCGCGCCACGTCATCTCTTCTTTGATTAAGTCAACCCGCCTATTTTATTTAAAGGGTAAATATCATGTTAATTTTGCAAGGTTTGTTTTTTGTTCAATTTAGTCACTGAATTAAATGACTCTTATTTATTTCTAAAATTTATAATTTAACCTAATATTTTTTGCTATTAATAATATTATTTTATTTAAATATTAATATTTAACTAAATTAAATGTTTAATATTAAATTATTAATTTTTTAGATAAACTAAAATACTTAAAATTGACCCCCAACAATTACTTATTCAAATTATATTCTATTTTTTATAAAATTTCGAATCTTCTCCTAAAATCTCTTTCATTTTGTTCCTAAATATCCTTCGTTAAAAAATTAAGATATTATTTCTTATTTAGAGATTTAAAAGTTTGAATTTGATACAAATTTAATTAATAATAAAATATTTTTACTTAAATTTAATTGTAAAATATTGAGTTAATTGCACCACACGTCCCCAAACTACGACCCTTGTTTTAAATAGGTCCCTAAAATTTAAAACATTCCAATTTCACCCTCAAACTATGACCTTCATTCTAAATTGGTCCCCAAACTTTTGAGCATTCCACTTTCATCATCAAACTATAACTCTCATTCTAAATTGAAAACATTTTTAATGTTCTAATTTCATCCTCAAATTATCGATTATATCACATCATATTATTACATAATACACATAAGTGTTTCATGACAATTAACAATTTCTGTAACGGTTTTATTAACAAAAGATATGATTAGTATATATTGATAATTTGAGGATAAAATAGAACGTTCAAAAAGTTTGAAGACCAATTTAGAATGAGAGTCAAAGTTTAAGGATGAAACTGGAAAGCTCAAAAGTTTGGGGACCAATTTAGAATGAAGGTCGTAGTTTGAGGATGAAATTAGAATGCTTTAAAGTTTATGGACTAATTTAAAATGAGTATCATAGTTTGGGGACGTGTGGTGCAATTAACTCTAAAATATTTGATATTTATGTGTTCAACGGGCAAAGGTTGTTATTATAAAAAATATATATAATTTTGATCTAAATTTGATAGGTTCGAATCTTCTCCTAAAATTGTTTATGCTAATTTAGTTTGGACGAATATGATTTCTGATTTTATAAAAAAAATTAAGAGAAAATAAACATTAAAAAGTGAAAAAATATAAGACAAAAATATAATTGTGATTTAAACTTTATTTTTCTAGAAAAAAAAATATAATTCAAATAAGTAATTGTTAGAGTCAATTTTAGGCAATTAGTTTATCTAAAAAATTACTAATTTAATAGCAAAGTATTTAATTTAATTTAATTTAATTTTATTAAATTTTAACATTTAAATAAAATAATATTATTAATATTTTGGACTAAATTATAAAAGGGTAAATTACACATATCATCGCTCAACATTGCTCTATGACCTATTTTGGTCAATGAACTTTCAAAACGACAAATTTATCACTGAATTTTACTTTCTAACCTATTTTGGTCATTCTGAATTATTTTATTAATATTTTGATATAACGCATATTTTATTATTATTAAATATAAAAAATAATTTAAAATAAAAATAAATTATATTTTATTATAATTAAATAAAATTAATTTAAAATAAAAACCCAAAACCTCAAACTATTTTTACCTTCACCAACGTCACCCACCCATTTATCGGCGTCACTTTTATCGACGTTATCCGCCTATTCGCCGACACGATGCGTATTCTTATCAACTTCAACATTTTCATCAAATTAAAAAACTTGAAACCAGAAAACAGTGGTTTCAACAATCAGAGTCGTTTCTTTGCTTTGCTCTTCTCTTGCATATCAGTTGTTAGGGGCACATGTGCCCAAAAAATACGTTAGGTACCAAGATAGAAAAAGTGATAAATGTTACGGTGCAAATTGTGCATTAAACCTGCAAAAAGACGTAAGTTTAAACATATTTGATCACGCAACATCCTTTGATTTATGATTTAAACACGTTTAAATAATTAAAATTCATTAAATAATCGAGTAATTAAGAATACTCATATTGTCACATTTGACGTAGGTTCAAAAATTAATATGCCTTTTTTATAAAAAAGAAAAACCGATATACCTTTAATATGTAAAATCTCTCTACTTAATAAAAAAATGTCTGAATAATTAAGATGTTATATAAGATCCTTCGATTTACGTATAAAATCCTTTTGAAACAAAAATGAGAACATTGTATAAAAAAATGATTAGAAAAGTTAAAAGAATCGAGCTGGTGATTAAAATAATCAGATTACCACTACTCGTTTCAACCCATTCAACAAAATTTAAATAAAAACAAATAACGTGATTTTTTCAAGAATAAAAGAAATCGATTTTCATTATATTTGGCATGGGTAGTACATAACATCAGTTCATGAAAGCATGTTTCACCATTTTGCATAAGAAGAACATAGAGGACTTACATAAGTCGATTAGCAATGATGTTGAGTTTTCAGATCAGATCATTCCAGATTTGCAGAATTTGAACACCAGGGTTGGCTTTAATTGGTTGCACCTCCACTCAACAATGATGATCTATGGTTGTGCTTCAATATTGTTTTCCACTCTTTTTTCTTTTACAGTATATTCAAAATTGGTAGCATACCTTGCTGTTAGCTTAAATTGGATGTACCTCCTTTATTATGTTTTTTTCCTGACCTAGGATTAATCTAAAAGCTTGAATTACGAACAACCAGAAGGGTTGAGAGGCACTAGATCCCTTAAGCAAGGTCAGAGGCTTGAATCTTGGTGTTGTGAATGAAGCAAACTTGGTTGAGAGAGTCGCCCCCATAATGAACTTTTGCAGTAGCTGATCCGGATTAGTAAAAAATTAGTTGGATACGGGTGGTTATACCCAAATAAAGGCTTGAATTGCAAAAGAAGAAAGGACCGGCTTAATTATAAGCTCCACTTCTCCTCCCATCAATGTGAGATTAAATTAAAAGTCATGAAGAAAATTTTTCATTTCCTTTTTGTTCCAAAACTTATCATAACTCAAACTTTATGCACATAAAAGATTATTACAAAAGCATCATAAACAAAGAACAAATGAAGCATTTTTAATCTACGCTATTCACACTTCACAATGATTAAATCTTAAATGATATAAATGTAGGAGTAACCCAAGTCTCAAACGCATGTTATAGAAGAATTTAAAGGTATTTAACATGATCAGTTAATTTAAATTTACATTTAATTAACTATTACTAGATTTTGAGTAAGTTTTTTTTCCCAATCATTAGTAATATTACATTACAAATATAATTTAGTATTAGTAGAACATGTTATTTTCAAAATTCAAGATCTAGCTCACTTAGTAAAGTCCTAAGTAATTAACCTTGGAAGTCAAGGTTTGACTTGTCATTAGCAAAAACTTTTGCATTTAGTGGGATTTGGATATCCAATTCAGCAATATCCATTGCCATCCCCAGTAGTAAGTATAATGGGAATGTGAGGTTTTGACAACAGCCATGGTTGACAGAATTTTCAGTTGATTTAAGGAGGGAAGAAATACCCTTGCTTATATAAGGTAACGTCTTTTCATATATATATATATATGTTTGGCTCAAGCACTTTTTGCTTCAGCTGAGCTTCTACGACAGGTTCTAAAGGCAACCCACCTATACATGCCATCATTGTCTTAAGCTGTGTCTGACCAGAGCACCTAAATGTGCAGCAGGCAATATTATGAAGATATTCACAACTTTTCTCATTTTCTTAGGTGTTCCCTCTCACAATATCAGAGGGCAGGTTCCATTAATTGCATCTTTCGAGCAAGTAGACAGAATGATGATTCGGTTACTAACTTATTGGATGCACAATAAAATGGTTACAAATCTCACTTCTTTGATCTTTTAACAAAGATCAACGAGACTTAGAATTTGATGATTTGCTGGCTTTCTTTCATACTCAACACTACTAAAGATATCAATTATTTTTCAAATTTTAGAACTGTTCCATGATGCTTTTAAACTTTTATAGTAACCAACCAAGAACAAACAAAATGATAGATTGCAAGAATGCTAGCTCAACAGGCAGTTTGTAATTTAAAAAGAAATTTCAGTTGAATTTGAAACTGAACATACTGATCTGACATATGGTTGCTGGAACACCCAACCAAGAATGGGTATCCTCTGAAGAAACACTACCAGTGTCGGCCAAAAATCACTGAATGAAAAAGATGGATGTTAAACAAGAAGATAAAAAGTTAGCATTTGAGTTAAATCAAGATAATAAAAAATTCATATAGACCTGAAGAGTACAACGAATCCATAAGCCTCCAACATCATGCCAATGATAGGCCATCCAATGACAACAAAAAAGAAGCCAACACCAAAAGAAATTGTTCCCTGCATTCAGTATCAATATATCATTAAGAAAATGAAAGACACATTTATGATGTCTGTATTTATATATGTGAGTGTTTGTGTGAGAAAGAATAAATAAAACCTTAAAATTTTGAGGCTTCATGAAAAATTGCATGGTGGACTTCAGACCAATGGTTAAGGACACCCCTGATATGAAAAGGATCTGATTAGCAGAAAAAGAAAGAAGTATTAATCCAGTATAATTCAATGTGGAAAATAAAATGAATTGTGCAAAAAGATAATAAAAGCTAGCTTACATTTCCCATGGCAAGCAGGCCCTTGTCGAAAAAGAAGATAATTCCCATAAATGAGAAAAATATGCCAAATCCCGTTAATCCCAGCCCAATTTCTGTTTTTCATAATTTCAAATATTAGTATATACGAAAGTTAACTGAATCAAATGCTACAGAGAACTAAAGCACCCCTACTCACCTCTAAACAAATCAGTCACAACAATCCATGTAACAGAACAAATAATGTGCGCAGATAATAGGTTCAGTTTTAAACTGATAAAATTAGATTCTAACGAAAAAAAGAGTTAACAGAATAGTCTATATCATATATAGCTAGGGTGTTGGTATTAAGTCTAATCACCAAATAATCTATTAAATTATTTACATATGGTAAGACATTTTGCAATACTCCTATGAAAATTCCATAACCCTAAACCGTTTCAATTAGCATTTCTATACAAAAAGACACATGTAAGAGGGTTTGTCATTTTGCGAATCTGAAACAATACCATTATGAGCAACTCAAACCAAACATGGTGCACATGCTTCACCAAGAATAAATGCATACATAAATAAACAATTAGAACCACATCCTCTTAACTCCCTATCTGTTTGAACTTTGAAGAACGAATAATCATATCGAATGTGATCAACAGAGATCCACTAGTAATGAAGCAGCATAACATACCAAACAACTCCTAATAACTTACTGAAATATTTGTTTGGGTAATAAATTAATAAATGAAAAAATGCTTTGCAAGGAAAGATATTTGACTGACTTCGTCAAAACATATTTAAACGTCTGAAATAAATCACTACATCAAATCATTCCCAAATTATCTACATGTAAAATAACATGAAATCTTGGAAGAAAATCTAAAATTTTACTAGCATGCATGATAATCAATAAAATTCGCTAGAGTAAATGAAGAACCAAGTTTAGAGATTTGTATTTCACTCAAATTGCTAGGGATTGCAAATCGAATCATATTCGAAGTATTAAACCAACAGAAGTTTCAACATAAATAACAGATTCAAGATGTGTTCATTGAATCGAAAGAAGCAAAGAAAGCACACACAAAAAGGATCATAACAGCTCACTTTTTCGATCGTTCATTTCGAAGGAAACCATTTTGCTGATTCTTCAGATACCTGTTACCTTCAAAGAGCAAAACAAATTAAAAACGGAAACATGTGAGAATCTGAAAAACAGAAAACAGAATTTAATAATAAAGTACAGATCTAAAAGAGTAGACAGTCTCCATCAAAAGAGCAAAAATAATCTCAAATCTGAATTCCGTTTGTTTACAAAGAAAAGTATTTACTCGGCAATCAAACAGAGAACGAAGAAACACCTACGTGACAGTGAGTGAGAAATTCAGAAATGGGAATGGAGCGAAAGAGAGAGAGGAGGGCCGCGAGGCAAGGTAATGTAAAGACAAAAAAATGTTGAAAAAAATGAGATAGATAAATATAATTTTATTTTTTTATTTAACATCTCTGTTTTCGTTAGAAGCAAACGAAATGACAGAAAACTCCTCATCTTCAATTTATATTTTCGAAATTCATTTCCGAAAGCATTCAATCAAAGCTGAACGCAAATTCTTCAGCTCTTCATCTCATTGATCCCACATGCCATATGGAAGATGATCCTTGGGTTGTGTAATTTGCGAAGAGGAGTCTCTAATTGGGAATGTGAACCGGCTTTAATTGATTTTATTCTTAAGTTGGCTTGGAATGTTCATACATATTGCATTTGAGAAGAAATGAATTATAGCCAAATTCGAGGCGACTGTTACGGAGGTAAAGAAGATGGGCATTCTAAGATATTGATCCGATGTAACGTCTTTGTTAACATATATTTAATGATTAAAGAATTTTTATTCAAAACTTGACATGAATGATCTGTGTGAATAGAACATGAAATCTAACGGTTGGATTATTAAGATATCAACCATATAAAATTAGTGTACAAAACTTAATCATGTATGCAAGAACAACCAGTACTTGTTAAGCTCAATCATGTCAATCAGTTGCTACTCAAAAATCAATAGAGGTTGTGTTAGTTACCTGACGTACCTAACACCTATCAATTAATAATTGATAAAGCCGAACCGCATGAGCCATGAGTATTAATTAAGCTTCACATGGCATGGATTTATACACTTCCCAATTTGTGGTTCATTTCCCTTCCAATGTGTTTAATTATGTATGCTTGCCATAATCCAATAATCAATGTTTTAGTTATCGTAGTTAAATGGGACAGCCTTTTCAAGTTTAAGAGAAAAAACGTGGCATTTTGGCATAACATACATACATGCTACAATATCTTAGCATTGTCTTTGCTTAGATTTTCCCATTTATGTCATAATGTTTTTGAAAAATGTATAGACACGGTCCTCTAACATATTTGTTTCATACTTTCACAACATAATATAGTCTTTCACAAAATGATATATCATATTTGTTTCATCTTTGTTCTCTCGTATTTCCGTAGGTTATAAGTTTTAGACTCGCGAGGAGCATCCCTCTTCCTTTCCTGGAGTCCCCTTTTTTCATTCCCTCTAAATAGGATTATATTAGAATTTGTCAAAAAAAATGTATTGTGATGAATTTTCTTTCCCTTTTTTCATACGTTCACAAGAGTACACTCTTTTAGTCGTACATTAGTCAATAATATTATTTTAATTAACACGATAAATTTTAGATGAAAAAATTTAATAAATAAATACATACGGAAATTTTTTACTAAAAAATAATATTTTTGTTCGTCCCTGTTTATCGGTATAAACGAAACTATACAAAAATCAATAATTTGGAATAATCTCCAATCTTTAGCAACTATCCCTTCTCGGAGAAATTATATCATAGGTCATTCCCGCCACGTCATCCATAGGACCAACCAATAAAAATCACCTATTTTATTATTTTTTTCATGTCATTTTTTACTAAGTAAATTTTCAGTTGGTAAAAACTGTTTTTAAATTTGATTACAGTAAATATGAGTGAAGATTCACCTAGTAAAAAAGATGATATGGTAAAAATAAATAAGATGAATAATTTTTTTGGTTGGTTTTATAAATGACATAGCGGGAATGACCTATGATATAATTTTTTCCCTCCTCGACAATTATCCACCAAAAAGTGTGTCAAACGTCAAATTATTAACCCAATTTAATTAACCAATGATAGCCTTACAGAAGAAAATGTAATTGTTGAAAATATATGCTAAGAATTAATGTTTTAGTTGTCACCTTTTTTCACTTTATCTAGTATGTTCCCATGCAATGCCGTTTAATTACCAAAAATCATAGAAATATGAAGAAGCATGAAAACTACTAAGGAAAAAAAGAAGTCAAAATCGTTTAAATTTAATTCCAACTTGATATATAAGTATTAAATGCCAATAAATGAGAATTAATGGCTTGAAATTTGGGAAAAGAAAAATGAGAATTAATTGATAAATAAATGAGAATAGAAAAGAGATAAGAAAGAATGGAGGATGAAAGTGATAAGATATTTGAAACGTTTAACTTCAATTCCAAATACCAATTTAGGATAAAAGAATTAAATGTCCTTACATTCAATGAGTAATTATATAAAATATATTTTTTGATAATAAAACAAAAGGTAGAAGGAAGTCAAAGTAATCAAAATAAATCCCTTTTAACATTGTATTAAAAATAATATTTTACTTTTGCAAAATAAATTATATATATTATTAAATATTATAAAATTTGATTATTAAATAAATCAATTTAATCTTAACTGCAAATTAACATATATATATATATATATTATCTTGGTTAAATTTGTGACAAGATTCAAGTTGGTTTATTGGATGGGTGTTTGACTTTCTATCCTTGCGGTTTACAGTCGCCGTCTATGTCATCACCCCGTTAAGGAATTAACGGTAAAGTGGTATAAATAAAACGAAAACTAAAATTTAGTGTTAATATTGAATTAATTTAAAATTTAATGGTATAACCAATACACCGCCTAAAATTGAATGGTATCCGTTATAATTTACTCAATTTTTTATCTAAATCTATTTTATAGATTTAATATTGTTATTTAAACCTCAAAATTCGAGTAATTCTTTGAATTTAGAAGTTTTAATCCTAAACATATCCGATATAGATTAACTATATCATTATCTTGATATTAATCACATCAGTTCCATTGGCCACGCTTCAACGAAAAAACACACCAACTAAATTTGCCTTATTTGGTAAGAAACAATATCATTATAATATACGTTTCAGTTCTGAAAATTCTCGTTAATTTGTTTTTTAGAACTAGATAAAATTTAAGATATAATTATTTAAACTCAGACCACACATATATATATATATATATATATATATATAACACCATTAATTTTTCACGGAAATCACTTCTTATATTATTACACTCTTTTTCAGTTAATGGATAAGATAAAAGAAAAGAAAAAATAGTACTCCATTTGTTCCACTTAATATGTCCCTTTTGTGTTTTGAAATTATCTCACTTAAAATGTCTCATTGAAAAAATCAACAATTTTTATAAGGCACATTTCCCTTTATATCATTTTTTTAGTTTCCCAACAAAATAAAGTTCAACTTTTTAAGGATAAAATTGTCGTTTTAATTATTTTACATCATCTTTCTTACACAAACTTTTTATTTCTAAAAATGTGTGAAAAGTCAACAATGGACAAAATAAATGGGACGGATGAAGTAAAATTTATGATATTATTATTCCATAAAGTGATTTCAGTAGGAAATGGAATATTGTTATCTTTAAGCAGCTCGAGTTCAAACAATTTTATTTACATATTGTATATATTATGACAAAATTAAGGAGATATAAAATTTATTACTTTTGTAATCACACAAAACAATTTATTTTATATTATTATTATTATTGGCAGCCTATAACAATTTAAAATTCACTATATTTCCTTAGATCCATTCTTATGCCAATTAGATGTAATTTATTTAATTAAAATTAATTTAAGGAGATATAAAATTATTACCGTGGTCTATAATATGGTACGAATCGATCCGAATTTGTTTGCGCGAATTAATCCGAATTACTTTCATTTTTTCTGAAAAATATTTTTTGACCACGCTCCCGCTAGTATGCTTATTTATGATTCCTGGGTTCACACCACCCAAATACATATAGTAACTTATATCTCTCCATACTAAATATCGCCATGGAGTTGGAGACAGGTCAAAACGGAAACCCAAGACCGCTATGGAATATCGTGGTGGTTTCAGCCATTGCCGCCGGAATTCAGTTCGGCTGGGCTCTTCAACTTTCTCTTCTAACCCCTTACGTTCAAACCCTCGGTGTTCCTCACGTTTGGGCGGCTTTCATTTGGCTTTGTGGCCCCATCTCTGGCCTCCTCGTTCAACCCATCGTAGGCTACAGCAGTGACCACTGCACCTCTCGTATCGGTCGTCGCCGACCTTTCATAGCAGCCGGAGCTGGTTTCGTCGCCGTCGCTGTTTTCTTCATCGGCTTCGCCAAAGACATAGGCCACCGAGCCGGCGATTCACTCCACAGTTCCACTAAGCCTAGAGCGGTGGCTATCTTCGTTACTGGTTTTTGGATCCTCGATGTTGCTAACAACATGCTACAAGGTCCGTGCCGTGCGTTCCTCGCCGACCTTTCCGCAAACGATCATAAAAGAATGAGGATCGCCAACGGTTGGTTCTCTTTCTTCATGGCCATCGGAAATATTCTGGGTTACGCCGCCGGTTCATATTCCAACCTCCACAAACTCCTACCGTTCACAGAAACAACAGCCTGTGATGTTTACTGTGCGAACCTCAAAACTTGTTTCCTCATCGACATTGTTTTCCTCATGTCGGTGACAGTAACCGCGATCACCACCGTGAAAGAGACGCCGTTAACGAGCAAGGAAGCCTTAGAAGATGCCGAAGGAAAATCATCCGGGGCTGGCGGGGCATTCATCGGAGAGTTAGTGACGGCATTCAAGACCCTGAAAAAGCCAATGTGGATATTGCTCCTCGTGACCTGCCTCAACTGGATCGCCTGGTTCCCATTCCTGTTGTACGACACCGACTGGATGGGGGTGGAGGTATACGGCGGGGACGTGAAGGGAAATGCGAACGAACAGAAACTGTACGATCAAGGAGTCCGTGCGGGTGCGCTGGGGCTGATGATAAACTCGATCGTTTTAGCTTTAACGTCGTTGGGGTTGGAGCCGGTTAGCCGGTTGATCGGCGGGGTTAAGAACTTGTGGGGGGTGGTCAACTTTATTTTGGCCGCTTGCCTGGCCGGGACGGTGGGAGTTACCAGAGTGGCTGAGGCTTGGAGGGGTAAACTTGGACCACAAATCTTGACCCCTCCACCAACCAACATCAAAATCTATGCTTTGGCCGTGTTTGGATTGCTGGGTATTCCATTAGCGGTTAGTTTCTTTTTCCTTTTTCCTTCTTCTTCACACTTATCCACAGCCTTTTCATTAATGTTTGATGTTACTGTCGAACAAAAATTTAAAATGTGATGCTACGTTGCGAAAAAGCTTTCAAGTGACTGCCCGTGATTTATTTATGGAATCACGGGCTCACCTATAGTTCTTTTTATCACAGCAGGTTATCTTATCCGCTTAGTGTTTAATTAATTACTAGCTTTCGGGTCATTATATAATTAAATAAGAGACGCCTATAGTTTTAATTAGTTTTTATTTCTTACTATTAGATTTAATATTTGAAGTACTCACGAAAATTTATATACTATTGATAAATTTATGTTAATAAGAAATTGAAGGACACATATGATAGATTTAAGTCGTTAATTGTCCCAAAAATTACAACTTAAAAATCTGTCTTCAAACACATTAAGTGATTCTGATGTTATTCTTAGAAGATTTGATTCGAGTAACTTATTCACATGATTATGTGCCTTTTTCAAAAGAGTAAGCTTAATGAATATATAATACCTTTTAATCACGCTAAAATAATCCTTTCTACAAGTCACTAATTGATATAGTTAATGTACGGTTGATGTATTTTTTGATCTTGAAATGGAATGACGAATAACCATGCAAATATAGTTGAAGATTTAGAAATTCATAAACATAAAAAAAGAAAAAAACAAGACATAATTCACTATTAACATATGAATTTATTTTTAAGAATTTACATAGTATGAATTATTTATTAATACACTAAAATCTTTTAATATTTGAAATAAATTTCAATAATGTTATGATGCCATGATAAAAACATAAAACCAATGTTATATGAGGGGAGAATTTTGCCCTTCTTATTGTCCTACTTAACTCAAATATGTTTATATCTATTTACTATATTTAACGAATAGACAAAATTATTGGATAGTTGATAGTTTTTGTTTACAAAAATTTTCATAAAAAATGTTAAATCTATGGTTCAGTTTTATTTCTTGAAAAAAAAAATTGTTTTTCATATTATTAATTAAATTAATATATTTTAAAATAAATGACTGTTGCGATGGTGGATGCAGGTAACATTTAGCATTCCATTCGCATTGGCATCCATCTATTGCTCTGAAGCTGGGGGCGGTCAAGGTACGTACTGTCAGGGATAAACTGAGAGGGGCTAAAGGGGATAGTCGCTTCTCCTATATAATTTTTTTTTAAATTATGTATTTTCTATTGAAAATCTATTTTACTCTTTTTAAAATTTTATAAGCTCGCCCCTTGCGTCCGTCCGAGCATACTGTTTAATTCTTGGTTCATACCGGATGCAGTGGATATGGTTATGCCAACTAATGTTGAGGGTTATCTGGAAATTGTAGGTCTGTCTTTGGGAGTTCTAAACTTGTCCATAGTTATCCCCCAGGTAATAACTTAATTATTTTGCTTTTCCCCTGTACAATTGTTCCAAAATTAAGCAAAATCCAAAAAAAGAATCCTTCAATTTCACATTAATTGGATTAGGAAGGTAATGATAAACCAGTATTAAAAATACTGTGGGTTTGTTTGTTTGTTGAATTTGGAAATATGACAGATGCTAATATCAGTGGTGAGTGGACCCCTTGATGCGGCATTTGGTGGCGGAAACTTAGCAGCCTTTGTGCTCGGCTCTATCGTGGCTGCCATTAGCGCATTCTTGGCATTATTTGCGCTCCCCAATCCCAAAAATAAAGTCTCCCTCAACCCTGGAACCGCAATGGCTGGAGCCCATTAGACTAGTTCACCATCCCTAGATGTAGTGAGATGCCAGAGTTAATGTTTTTGTGTTTCCCAGAATTTCTTAAGTATTGCGGTTGTAGGTAATGTGCTGTTAACCTTTGTAGCGACTTCTTATTGAAAATAAAAGTTTTTCCCTTTTTAAAAAAAATATAATTAAAAAAAAATTGTAAAAAGATTCGTATTTTAAAAAAATTAAGAGTCGTCATCGATCATTTAAAAAAAGGATAGACCGTGTCGATTATGCACAGAGAATGGTTAGCACCTCGATACGTCCAAAATTGATACCTAAGATTTCGTATTATATTTATTAAGAAAAATAAAATTCGATTTAATTTAATAATTACTCCTAATATGCGTGTATAGATGACAATAAAAGATTTTTGCCTTGATATCTATGGTACCAAAGGAGATAATACCCGGGGACCGGAATGACACTCTCACTAAAATACTGCAACGATAAGGTCTAGTACTAGATGCAATGAGATATATATATATATATATATATATATATATATATATATATATATATATATGCATGAACAATTAATAATTTAAGGAAACTAAATAAATGAATAATATAAATAAATAACAATTAAATACGTTTATATAAATATTCATATACATATACAAAATATATATATATATATATATATAACAATCAATATACATATAATAAAGAGTATAGATGATATACTATATACATATTATATACATAGCATATATATTACATATAGCATGAATATACATAACATAAAACATAAAGATAATATTATACATATACATAGTATACGTAAATACATATAATCAAAAACATAGTATATATATAAACAAATCTATATAAAAGCAAATTAAAAAACAACAAAAACAAAAAACCATGCATATTAAACAAAATAATAAACACGAGCATACGTAAGCATAATTTAGGACTGAAATGAAAGGAAATTAAATTGCAAGGCTGAAATTAAATAAATTTAATAAATGATGCTGGAATTTAAATATGCATGAAGAACAGGGGTTTAAAATTAAATAAACCAAAGAAAACAAGGACTAAAAGAGGGAATATCCCATAAAAAATCATATTAAATCTGATTTAGGGACAAGATTAAAAACCTTCTGAAATTTTCAAGGACTAGGGTCGAATTAGAAAAACGAAAGGGTTAACGGCGGTAATTATTTGGGGGCGAAAGTCCTTATTATGCTATTAACCCATTTTAATTTTTAAACCTAGTATATAACACACCTTTAGCTCAAAAATCAACTTTTTTCTATTTTTTTAAAATTGTCTCAAATATTTGTCCATTCCCTCTTAAATGTTCATCCCAATGGATGAATATCTAGGTCTAAACTTAAAAGCTATCGTGGCCTGGCCGTGCCGGCCGCCACAAACCGTCACTTGCCATCGTTCACAGATACTGGTGACCTCTAAACCCCCAAAAAAACATTTTAAAAAAAATGTAGCCTTTTTGTAAAATAACCTCGATCTCATCCGGTTCACCTTATTTGACTTAAACAACACCAAGACTTATCACCGGTGGAAACAGAGACGGTCTAAAGGTAAATTTTAACCCTAATTTTTTTATTTATGTTGATATGCAAAGAAAAAGACTAAAGGAATACCTTTCATTGATAATCTGAAGAAAAAAAATTGAGTACAACTAATTTTTTACATACTTTTATATCTGATCTTTGTTTACATGGGTAAGTAATCATTAAATGATTATACTATTGATGGTAATGCCGACTGATATTTCTTTTTTTCTTATTATTTCGTGCATGCTCGGTGGTTGGAGGGTCGATGAAGGACGGTATGGTGATCCTTGGTGAACGGGCGGCCGTCGATGAGGAGAGAAAAAGATTCTTACGGCCAGATTCAATCTGGGTCGTTGAATCAAATCTGATCGAACAATTGAGATTGCCTTAAAGATGAATGGATCAGATAGCCCTTGGGAGATGACGTGGCATCCCACGATGAAGCTAGGTGGCACGTGGAATTTAAACGAGCTTGTGAGTGTTTTTCACGCGCGCACGAGGAGGTTGACGGTTGGCGCGTGCATCATACGCGGGGAGCTGGAGAGACATCTTCTTTGATCTGGACCGTCGAATCAAAATCTGATTCAACAATTCAGATTGGGCTGCCAAAAAAAAAGATGATAATTAGAGGTTATTTATCAGATATGAGTTAGAGTTTTGTTAGGGGTTTAGGTCGAATGGGCCTGTATTAATGTAATGGATTTTTTTAATTATGTAAATGAACTTCGGACATTTAAATTAAATGGATTCTTAATTTCTTATTAGATCGGTCTTTTAATTTAACCCATTCCTAATATAATAATAATAACAACAACATTAATAATACAATAAATACAATACATGAATAGTACATACATTAACACATATACATACAATGCTCGTACATACATAAACACATTATTAAACATGAATAGTAACCATATTACATACATGCAATACATAGATATGTAATATAATACATACGTACACATTAACACACATATATTTATATAGTTGGTGGCATATTAATATCTTTAATGTTAACAAGATAAATATTAATATGATATTATACAGCCTGGATAAAAATGAGTGATTATAACTTTGAATCTTAAATTTTAAGGCAATCTTCATGGTTTTATTGTAAGCAGTATATTTTATTTTTTTTAGCTCAATGTCTAAGCTCCTTGATATTAGATCGGGCAAACTTGATCCAAGACCCAAATCAATTTACTCGAATCGAGACAGAAATCAACACGAACACGATCACCTGAATTTGATCCGAAACTCGAAATAAATTGAACCGACTCAAATTTTAGTTGAACCGAAAATGGACCCGAACTGAATGGACCCATACCAATTTCACCCGAACCGAAGACAACCCGAAATAAAGAAAAGATATTAAATTAAATAAAGGAAGATGAGACATGAACTGTCGCACAACTCACCAAAAAGCCAAATATACATGCTATATAAAGTCATATATAGTGTGAAAAAACCTAAGTCAGCCTAAAAACCCGACTAAAATTGATCGATCTCCTATTAACCCGACCAGAAATTAACCGGCCCGATATTAACCAAACCGAAAATCAACTGACCGACCCAATACTCAAACCGAAATCACCATAGACCCGAACTTAAACTGAATATAATTAGACCCAAAACAGCCCGAAATCGAACCGATCGACACGTTTGCACCTCTACTTGACATTATATAATAAAATTGGGTCAACCCCCAAATGGGAAAGAACTCACCTCACATTTGTCTCTTTTATAAGACTTAAAATCGAGATCTTATTTAAATTCACAAGTTAATAGTAATATGAAGAAATCTGGTGCATGAGAAGATATGGAGGCATAGCAATTGTAACAAAGTAGTAATATAAAGAACTGGCATCTTTTCTGGGTGTCGAATTGTTTGAACAACCCTTTAGTCTTATGGTCCAAAATTCAGATCCAAAAATGTTCAGGAGCCTGAAAAAAAAATCATCTGTCTTTTGATTTGATAGGAACTCCTTTGTACATTTCCACTTGATCCTTCAACGCGTCTCGCCTCGGACGTGCTATCTTATTATTAGGATCGAAAAGCAACACTTCCTCGAATGCTTTCAGTGCAGACTTATAGTCTTTTTTCTTCTCGTATGCGTCGCCAAGATTGTTCCAAGCAGTGACATATCCTGGTTGAAGCTTCACAGCAGTTTCAAATTGACTGGTTCCTTTCTCAAGCTTCCCGTCCCGAACGTAACTGACACCGAGTGCATTGTAAACCTGTGACATGGTTAGCGAAATAGATTAGAATAGTTTCATGTTTACAAAGCTTCAATTAATATATAAAGCAAAAGTCTGCAATTGAGAAGTTCACGATGCTCTTCCTTTAGAACACATGCTTAGCGCATCATTCGCAACTCAAAAGAAGAAGAATACTTCAGTAATGGATGACGATGTCATGTTGACAGCCGTTAATGTTTCTGAGGAAATCATCCAAATGACTCAAGCATGAATGTTCATACAAAAAATGGTTGGCATAATTTTCGTAACAGGGCAAGACAAGCGTATCACACTCCATAAAGCACAATTTACAAAACAAAACCAATTACTTCTGATTGTAAGATATTGAAGATCCGAATCACAACATACCTGGGCGAGATCTTGATCATCTCCATCCCATTTTTCGATTGCCTGAAGCAAAAATTTATTGGCAGCTGGGTAAAATTTCCTTCTCAACATAACGGCACCTAGCTCAAAAAGCTCAGTTGCACTGGCATCTCCACTTCTGACTTGTTCCTGAAATTAAAATAATCATATTAAGGAATAATGTAAGAGGAAAGGAGCAGTCGAAATTCACTGCAAAGCTAAGAACAAAGTGTTGAAAGTCTTCCCCATTTTGCTTTTCGTTTTGTTATGGTAACTAGAATTAAGCATTATAGACATTTAGAAATGTAAAATAAACATAATTGCATTGCAAGTTAATTACCGTTCTTTTGCATGGGAAAACAGATTCTTACCTGCAATTCTTTAGCAGAAAGGTCAAGTTCTCTACGTACGAGTACTTGACGGATTACAAAGAAGGTTCCAACCCCAAGCAAACCTAGTAGTAGAAGCAGATAAGATAGCTGGATTCCTAACTCAAACAACTCTCCGATCTCGTAGACAGCATCTCTGCTAGTAATTTCACTTGCATTTGCTAGTTGTGCAGAAATCAACCACAATGCTTGACTAAAGAGGAAAGCAGGCACCATAACTAATGGCTTCACAGTTAAGTCGTCAACCATAGCCAGATAGTTCTTCAAGGATTCTGCAACAAAATGGTGACACCAATTATTTAATTCAAGCAATTATGTTGGAATCTTTAGTATAAACATATACTTTTTATGTCTCTCATCCTTGACTGAAGTACTATTTTGGCCAAAACCTTGGGTGAGAATTAGACAGATGTAGTTACATAATATAGCCATTAAATTAAATAACAGGAAAGACAGTAGCTTAGGCGCTAAAAATTAGTTTGTGCGACATAACACCACTTAAGTTTACAAGGGTACTACATGTTACCACTAATTACTGAATTAATCATTGCAGTATATTCAATTGTCAGCAAAAGTGTTTCGAATTCCAACTAGTACAAAAAGTATATGTCCACAGTCTAGAGGCTAGTGATTATATTCTTTGCCCTTCAAATCTTTGTACATATAAATGGCCTATACTATTCATAAAGTTTGAGTTTGTTGAATGGTAGCGTGCATCACAGTATGTTGTTTAACATGCTTTGAAAACATGGCATCTAAAAGTAATGCAGATTTAGAGAGTAAGAATCAAAGTCTAAAACTGCATCACTAAACTCAAACTTGATGCTGTTTTACCATCAAAGCGTCTTGTATATTAAGTTATTTAACCCACAACTCAACTACCCAGACCCATCCCCACCCATAAATCAGAGTGTTTTGCACAATGAAGCATGCTCGAACCTACATCCTCATGTATGTTGCAACAAGGATGCCAACCGGTTGGATAGGTAGAGAATTTTTGGCTTTGTGATTGGAGTTCTTTTCCCTGAATTTTAGAGTCACCCGAGTATTGAGCGCTTAATAGACTTTATCACCCTAGCATAGAAGGGCTATGAAAGTAAAAAGCATAGAAGTAATGGTAGTTTGAAATTTTGGGGGACAGATTTCTTATATGGGAAATTTGAAAAAGATAGGTACAGAAACTTGGCCCGGAGCAAGTGAATGTTAATTCAGCTACTATGCAATACAAATGAAATTTTAGACAAATGAAACCTTGTATTATCAGCTGGGAGAATTTTTTTTTGCAAAAATACATGGAATGTTAGAAGGGGAGACACTTGCATCCTTTATGTAGTATATATACTTGGAAACAAGGTTGAAGAGTACAAGCTTTCCCGCTTTATGCCACGTAAGTTCATCATGCACTAATGATAAGCAAATAAACAACCTTAATACTAAAACGTGCAGCAAAGAGAATGGAAATTACCATCAAAGAGTGTCGAGGTAAAAGATTTTGCTGTCATTCCCTTTTGAAACATCTGCCTTTATCCACAATCAATTAAAAATGGAAAGAAAAATTATAAGAAAGCATGTTAGGGTTAGTGGAGAATCTTACATCAACCTCTATTCACTAAAATAAAACCAGATTAAAAATTTAAAAGTGCACTTTTCATATGTAGCAAACAAGTATTTTTTTTATATGCGCATCAGTGTGCTATGAGTAGGTTTATATTAACAGAATAGGCATGGATGGAAACTGAAGATGGGGCATTGTCCAAGACACAGAAAAATTACAATAGCTTTAGATGTCAAATCACCAACTAGTTTTAGATGAAAACTACATGCAACCGTTTAAATTTGTTTCTTTTCAAGGAACATAAATAATTACAATAGCTTTAGATGTCAAATCACCAACTAGTTTAGATTTACACTTGCATAGCCAGTCCTAAATGCGAAAAAGTTTTAGCCGGATAAATATTATCTCTGTTAGGTTGCATGGCTTTATCTACAAGTATAAATTAGTAAAGTCAAAGTGGTGAGAAAAGACGACAACGAAATTTATTTTAAGAAAACACAGTTGAATATACACAATAGGGCTGAAAATGAAGGGAAAGATCAAATCGGTAGAGGAGCTAAGCAGGTAGAATGACTAAATTAAACAAAGAATATAGGAAAAAAATCAAAAAAATTCCTACAATGAATGTTGCAGCATTTTTTCGTAAAACAAGGATTTCATCTTAAAACAATTGAAGCTAAGAGAGTAGAAAACACTTACATGTAGGTTGAGAAGTTTAGTGTTATTCACTCCATTGCCTGCCCCTGAGTTTTTCAGAGCTGGTTCATGATAGCACCTAACAATGGTCTGGACAATTGAAAGCGTCGTTATCCAATGTTCTTTATAAAGATAAAAAAAAACATGTAAATCTCGTTTTTGACCCTCTTTTAGCAAAATTTTGTAACCTATGGTGTTCTCACCCATGTTCAACACATATTCGGACAAAGTTACGGGGATGTAACCCCATGAAGACTTCCAATAAATGGAAAAAACTTAGAAAAACTTAAACATGTCTGCATTGGATGCATAACCATATCTAACACTCACATTTGAGTCCAAGTAACATAGTACGTTATTAATATAGACAATTTCACAAATTTTCTACTACTCTTTTTATTGTAGAAATGATCACTTCATTTAATTCACAATAAAGTTTTGCCAACTGAAGCAATCAAACATGCATATTAGCTTGATTACCTTACATTTAATTATTTCCGTGAGATTTTTTTTAACCAATTAAAGAAGGAAAAAACTTTGATACACAGGCCGTGTAAACTTTAGTTTACACGTGCCTTTTAGTTTTAGGGGTTATGGTTTTAATTTAGGGTTTAAGGTTTAGGTTGTAGGGTTTAGAATTTAAGGTTAGTGTTTAGAATTTAGTGTATAGGGTTTAAGGTTTAGTTTTTTAGGGTTAGGGTTAGGAATTTAGAATTTGAGTTTTTATAGTGTAAATACACAACCTGTGTATCAAAGTTTTACCCATTAAGAAACAACAATTGATTTTGAAAACACCTTGTCATGTTTTATATGCACGGAAATTTTGCATCAAACCTTTCCTTTTCCCTTTATTTGTTTACCATTACATAATATTATTTTAGAAACTCCAAATCCATACAAGTGAATCAACTAGAATAGGCATAAGGCAAAGAAATAGAGGGTGTTACAGTTATTAGGGGAGTTCATGGTTAACCAAAACACTACAACGGTTAACATGTAGGTTCTGTTGTTAGTGTAATTAGAATACATTATCTTTAGACATTATCATCTAATTGCACTAAGAACATAATTTATAGTATTTTGGTTAACCATGAACACCCCTAACAATTATGGTCGTATACTACACATGTGCCAGTGCTAAGCAGCTTTGGCATGAGCCAAAAACAGCCAATTTGAATATTTAACTTATTCATGGCATGCCCAATAACATCTGTTTCCTCTCGAAGGTTAAAAGTAGCTAAAAAAGGCCTCCCTCTTAACCCCAGACATGGTTCATAGAACCTGCGCTGAACAAAGACCTCTCTTTGCAATATTATATTCCATATCTATCTCTGCTTCTACATGTACAACTGTAGCATGCCGAGTTTTCTTGAAAATTTTGATATGATTAAAGTTACAAACTTTCGCATGGAGAATTATGACAACAAATGGTATTGAGAAACAGTAAAGGGTGGTGGATTTTTTACCTGGAAAAAGAGGTTTTTGCGGGTGAAGTTGAGAGACCCAGATGTGAGGAACGAGTAATAATGCTGCTGGGTTGCTGAGAAGCACGCATGTCGCCGAGGATATAAAGGCCGAGCTGAGATTGTAGTTTGGAGAAGCATTTTCTTTTCCTCTAGTTTTTGGCCTTCAGAGTTCAAACATCAAAGGAACTCGCTCTCTGAATCGGCAGAGGACTTTGTTAGTGGTTGAAGATAAAGCTGACCCATCACTCCCATGCCATGGTTTAAAATAAGGGTAAATATAGATATTTGGGTATCTGAACTTAGCTTTAAGTTTCAATTTGGTACATGAAGTTTTTTTTTTTCAATTTAATACATGAACGACTTTCTGGTTTAAATTGGTATTTGTGCTTGGTTTCTTAATTCAATTTGTCCAATTAAATACATGACTTTAGTTTTGTGGGGGGGGGGGGGATCAAATTGAATTATTATAGACTTAAATTCATTTTGGTCTGGCGAACTTAGAAAAATTTGAATAATTTAAAATTTATAAAATATATTTTTTATTGTATATATAATAATTATTTGGACCAAAAAATTATAATTACCAAAAATTGAATCACAAAGTCAAATTTAATTACTAATTTAAACTAAGAAGTTAAGTTCAAGTATGTAAAAGGAAAAAAAACATAAGTACCGATTCGAACCTGGAAGCCAAGTTCATGTGTCAAATTTGAACAAAAAATAAGTTTACGTGCCAAATTAAAACAACAAATCATGTCCATGGATCAAATTGAACCAAAAGAACAAGTTCAGATACCAAAATATATATTTACCCTTGAATATGAGAAAAATATCAGAAGAAAAGGCCGCGTTTGGACAGGCTTCCATGTTAGTGCATAAAATTTGGCCAGGCCTTATGGACTTGAACCCTTTGGGCCTTTCACTTTCTATTTTTATTTAGATTTATTTTGTATTTAAATTTTAATTTTTTGTTGCCGGACAAAATAGTAGTAATAATAGGGTAAAATTTTGATACACAGTCTATATAAAATTAATTTTATACAAGTATGTATATTTACACTATAAAATCTAAATTTTAAATTCCTAACCCTAATTTTAAAAAATTAAACCCTAAACCTTAAACAATATACCATAAATTCTAAACACTAACCTTAAATTCTAAACCCTACAACCTAAACCCCTAAACTTTAAACCCTAAATTAAAACCTTAACCCCTAAAACTAAAAGGCACGTGTAAACTATCAAAGGCCATGTTTGGCAATTAGCGGATAGCGAATTACATTAGCTGATTTGACTAGCGAATTGTATTAACGGATTGTCTAAAAGTGTTTGGTAAAATTAACTGATAGCTGACAACTATTTGATTATTTAAACAAGTAAAATAATATATAAGGACATGATTATATTCGATACTTGTTTGAATAATTTAATTATTAGTTATCAATATTTTGTATCTATTAGTATTAATTAGATTATAAAAAATAATTTTTAATATAACATTACTAAGCATATTTGAATAATCTATATATTAATTTATTATTTATATAATTATTTTTAATATAATTTAATAATTTATTAAATTTAAATATAAATATAAATGTGTGAGAATAAAAAGAAAAAACAAAAAGTATTAGTTTATAAATGTGACAACGTAAATATAAAATGTTAAAATTTAGGTTATTTGGAGTTTTTTGATAATGATTAACGGTAAAAGAGTCTTTATAACTCGTATGTTAAAAATTCTAATTTCAAAAAGCTCATATTAGCAGTTATTTCAAAATTAAAGGTTTCATCATAATCTGCTATTCCAAGCCGCTCCAAATTAGCGGATTTGATATATCAAACCTTTAATATTAGCTGAAACCTCTAATTTCCATTCAAACTACTATTTACCAAACACGTTTTTTCGTAATAATAATATTTAGATATATTTACTTTCGATTAACGAGTCGAATGGATAATAAGTAGTTTAAACATTATAATTGTATATTAAAAAAACAGACAGTAAATCATAAACAGAAGAAGGCATTATCATCCTCCATGATGTTTTTTAAAGTAGCCGCAAATTGAAGGAATGCTGAATAAACTGTAATGGATCAACAAAGAAGAGTTGTTCCTTTGGAGGTCAACCGCATGAAACACGCTGTTCTTGGACTCCCGCATGCTCAACAAACTAACCTCAGTTTGTTTCCGTCTAAAACTTCCTTCTCCAAAATAATTTTTTTAAAAAACTAATATTTTTTTTGGATAATTTTACTAAAATAAGTTATATTGTTTTGACAGATTTTTCAAAAATATTTCAAGAATTTTTTTAATATTTTCGAAAAAATTATTTTCTTTAAAAATTTTATAAAATTTGAAATTCCTACAGTTCCATCCGTCCTTCCCTGTCGATGGACTATAGTAAACCACTCAACTAATGAACAAACCAATTTGAAAATTGGAAAAATATTTGGTTCCAATCTCATATTAAAAAGCGACTTAACAAAAAGATTTTCTTAAAATTTTCATATTTTTTCATTGACTTGTGCTATTTTTCCCTCATTAAGCATTAGAAAATTCAGAAAGTATTTTTCCAAAAAATAAAATGTGGATGGTACGGATACTGTCATCAATACCATCTTTGCCGTCCTCTACCGAATACTTGTCAACCTGGTTAAATAAATCTTCTCTTCTGATGAACGCAGGCAAGTTCTACAATAGCCAAAGAAAAAGGGTCATGTTTATGAAAAGAGACTGCATAAAAAATTAATTAATTAATTAAAATGCCACAAAACTCATAAAATTCAAATGTTTAAACAAAGACCAACATGGTTACATACATGTATATGCACTAATGCATGCGCAATATACAGTTTCGTAAACATGACAAATGAAAAAGGTGTGAAACTTTCTGCATCCACCCAAAGCATGCTGAAAGTCTCTCTTTATCATAACAAAACCATGCCTTCTCTACTACAATATGTAATCTACGGAGTATAATATAAATTTGAGACAAGAGTTTTAGCTGTCTGAATCAGCATACTAGCATAAAATCAGTTGCAGAACTTTATGCTTCCCCTATGATTCAGGGAAGCAACCCAGCAGATGGTGTTGTACTTGAGCTTCTAGTTCCTCGTTTTGGGATATGAGTGCCGCAGTACTTTGATATGGATAGGACGTTGTATCGGCCAGCTGAGAGTTAAGCAAGTTGTCGAAGTTCTTCCAGTCGATTATCTGTATTTGACTGCTATTGTTATTGTTGTTTTCTTCGTCGCGGTGGAAAACTTCTTTTTCTGCTAAACTTGGTGAGACAGTAATGGGGGGACTATCCAGTTGCGGTAGTTCAATGGCTTGTTGGCTGTCCAAAAAACTGTGGTTATCGGAACCATAGGATTCATAAAAACTTGATCCTTGGTCCGTGTGAAGATGAAGATGAGATGGAGTTGCTATATGATCTGAAATGAAAAAATGCGGCCTAACTTGGCTGTTATCTCTGATATAGTAACCATGGTTCCATGCTTCAAAGCCTTGCCTTTGATTTGGACTCGGCTTTCTAAAGGCCCGGCACACCACCCATCCTTCTTCCTGCAGTCGCAATAAACTCATACATCAGTAAACATCTTCATATATATATGCATTGGAGAGGTGAAAGTTGAAACTTGCCTGGGGCGGTCCGAGTTCAGAAGTTTCGAGTCGATACTCGTGCACGATCCAGTCGGTTTTCCTACCATTAGGTGCACGACCCTTGTAGAAAACCAGGGTCTTTCTCATGCCTATAATTTTGTTCTTTGAAAGCACAGATTTATCCCTCCCTGTTGCCTTCCAGAACCCAGCCGCAGTGGCTCTATTGGTCCTTGTTCCGGTTGGATACTTCCTGTCTTTATAACTGAAGAAGTACCACTCGTTTTGCTCTTCATTTCCTGCGTTACAACTTGCTGCCCAAACCCAAACCCAAACCACTTGTGTTAGTCAATAAGCAAGCCTGGTTTTGTAACATTAGTGTGAACATATATTAGCTTTGAAAATATCCCTTTGACCTTATGCCATGGCATGGTGATATATATCATTGCATTGATTAGTTTATGACTAAGAGAATGCATTTCTTTTTCCAAACCCTAGCTAGGAAATATAGAATCAATAGATCTTAGAAACAGCATTGGTTTATTCAGTAAATGTACCTTGGATATCCCATGGCTCCATCTTGTATAGATCAATCTCGATTATAACATCTAGGTCAATTCGGAGCGAATGAATCTTTCTTTGGAGATAATATCCTACAAGTTCTTCCTCAGTAGGATGAAATCTAAAGCCTGGTGGCATGCATGATTCCAATTCCATCATGGATCTACTCCTGGAAAACATGAACAAGGTCTTCCCAAGATTATAACAATGCTGTTTTTGTTATATGGAACACGTAATAATGTGTAGCATTCTTGCCCCAACAGACACATGGACAGGGTTGAAGTTAGAAGGAAGACATGACTGTTGGATGACATGAATCGCGAATGCTTTTTACACAGGATAATGGAGGTAAACGCACATGTTTTGCCTATATATGTTATTGTCATAACGTATACAAGCTTCATTCCTAAACTCTTGAGTTTCAAGAGTGGCTATTTTTATTATAACTGTGGGTGATCAATGATGATTATGATAGAACTTTATGGGACCCAAAGCTGGTTGGCCCCTGCATGCTTTTCTTTTCCAATCTCATAATAAAATATAATAAAAGAAACAAAGAGAGAATGTCAGGCTATATAGAACCCACTAAAAAAGAAAGAACAAAGAATTGGGTTTTAAGTTTTAACCTAAGAGTAGTGTTGTGTTTGATGTTTGGTGGAGTTGCATGAGCTTATGCAGGGGCAAATGAAGCATAATTTTTCTTTTGCCGAAAAGCTTGACTTTCTTTGCTGGTACAAACAAGCATGGTGTTTTCTTTGAGTGCAGTGCACTCCGTGGTGGTGGTGTTAGTGGATAATATGTTTTCACACCCCACCAACTATCTCCCTAGATATAGCCGGCCTCTTGCTTTAAACCTTTCTTTTTATAAAACGACTATAGATGTTGGACTAAAATTGCACCCTCAAATGCTACTAGAAGCTTCAGCTTATTCCAGTTTAGATCTACTTACCACATTGAAACGACTTGATCTATAATGCATGGTTTAGAATACTAACACAAATCCAATATACTTTTGAATTTTGAATATATATATATATGCACCCAGTACTGCATTTCTATACATATTAAACCCACACATGTATACGTATTTATACTTACAGTATGAAAAAAATTGGGATCCTTGTCTTGTTCTTTGATTGAATATACTCTTGCCGGAAGATCGAAATGAGAGAGTTTATAAGGCCAGTGTTAGTGTTGCAAAGGAAGAGAATTGTTATGTATGTGGAAAAAGAAGAAGATGAATGCAAGAGAAGAAAGTGGTGAAATGTTTGGAGATGTAAAGAAAGAAGGTGAGGGTATAAATATATATATAGAAGGAAAGAGGTGTTTGATTGCGCGTGGGGTGGCAGATGCATTCATAGGATGAATCATACAAAAGGTTTGTTTGGACGGCGTCACGCCACCCCCACCCTTCTCTTCCCACCGCAATTTTATGTCCTAAGATTTTACACCCTTTAGAAGCAATTTAACCCCCCAAAAAACATAATAAAACCAATATAAATTATTACTACTTATTTAACTCTTGACCTAAACAATATAGTTTTTTTTTCAAATACTTTGAAATGAATTGGATATAAATTTACTGGCTATATTCTTCCAACAATACAGCTCTCCTCTTTCTCTTTGTCCCTGTGTTTGGTGCCATTTGGCATGGCTAGCTTTGTGACACATACAAGCTGTCTTTGTCAAGTTAAATAGGATAAAACACTTGCGTTGTGTTATATTATCTGTCTCTTTCTGCTTTGGGGGACAGACATCCAGAGATGAGTCCCACTAAAGCTACAGTCCTTTTCATCATCACCTGTCCTTGGCTTTTTCTCCTTTATCACTTCATACTAATTGTAATTTATCTCCTAATTACAACTCTCCTTTCTCTTCTTCTTCTTTTTTACTTTTTTAATTTGAATAATACAATATACTACTTTCATAACTAAGATTCTTTATATAAAATGCATTAGTGCGTATGGAAGTTGGATTTTCACTCAAGCTTTTACTCTAATTATAGATAAAAACATATAATTATTAATTAGTGACGATCTAGAAAATTTTTTGAGGGTGGACACAAGTTAAAATTTTTTTAGGGTGAGTACAAGTCATAAATATTTTAAAATTTCAGGGTGAGTACAAACCATAAAAATTAAAAAAATTAAAGACTAATTTATAAAATTAAAAAAAATAAAATAAAAATGTGAACTTTAAAAAATTCAGGTTGAACTACGACCGCCCAACCATTATAGTAAATCTGCCGCTGATATTAATAATTATACAGCATGGGTAATCCAATGTTCCACAATTACATTTTTTGTTCAATTTTTATAACATAGTCCGATTCTAAAATTTATTTATATTTTGATCTCAATCTCTATAATACAAAATCCATATTATACAACTTAATCCGAAAAAAAAGAAAAAAATAATAAGTAAATTAATTGATTAGTATCAGTTGACACTAATATTATTGTAAATTTCTAAAGACTAGAAGTTTAAGTGAATAATGTCCCCTCACGTGATTATAATTAGTGAGAGAACGATTAGTTTTACACTGGATGAAATCCAATTCAAACACTCGCACAAGGAAACTAATCAGTTTGCTATCGGTTTATAATATATTATTAAAAATCTAGGGATGGCAGCGGGGCGATGTGGGTTTTTGGCCGCCCGAACCTCCCAAACTATAAATCCTTAAATTCGACCTTGTTTCGGATTAAAGTATTAATTTACCTGCCCGCCTCGCCTCGATGTACCAACTCTTAAACTCGACCCGAAAAATTTAAAAATTTTAAATCTTCACCGATAATAAAAGTTAGACCCAATTAATTCATCATCACAGCCATAAAATATAGTTTCAAAGGACTTTAAACCTATGTAAAAATAAAATAAAACCAATTTTAAATTACAACATGAAAAATTACATATTTAAAAGAATAAACTTGAATCATTGACCGTCAGAATCAAATATCTTAAAACTAGAACAACATCTAAAAAATTACGATAAGCATAAACCCAAAAAATAGTTTAACAACCATAAAAGTGTTTATATATAGTGATATTTTTATACATATAATAAAAACATATATTTATATAAATATATACCGGGGTGGAGTGGGAAAATTCTAGCATATACCCGAACTCGAACCGCCTCGACTCAACACTTTTAAAAATCCGCTCAAATCCCTAAAATACAAGACTAAAAACTCAATTGAGTTGGATCGGAGTACATCGAGTCGGGTCGAGGCCGGATAATTTTGTCATCCCTAATTTATAACCTTAAAGTCTTATTGTATCTTTTCTAAATGGAGACAAAAACATTAAGGAAAAATATGTTTACCAGTGGATGAAAAATTTTGCCGACTGAGTTTTAACTCATTAGCATAAGTGTGATGGAAACATTTAGAGAAACATAGATACGAACGTGTATTATTTTCTGATTTATGAGTTTGAGGAGGAATTATATGTTTAGACATTGTGGAGAGAAAATGGAGGAAATTTTAATTTAATTGAAATCATATATTTATTTTTTATCTAAGTTTAAAATAGAATCCTCCCCCATTAGGAATAGTAATACTTTTTAATCCCATAAGTACAGTTTAAAATTCGATACACGTTTTTTTTAATTATATTTTTTAATAGTCTAAAGTTGAACCGAATCTCCTAAGATGAATATCATCTGATTTTCCACTAGGATCACTTGTTGAGTTCTTAATTACTTTTTTAAACTTAGAAAATATACAATATTAAATAATAATATATCATATTTCTTTTATTTTTTTCTCAGCAAATGAGATTTTATTAATCGTTAAAAGAATTCAAAGCCGGTCGTGGGTGGTCCAGGAAGTATGACGGGAGGGGTGTTGCGAGATGAAACAAGGGCGTGGGTTTTTGGTTTTGCCCAGAGTCTCGAATCTTGTTCGGTTTTCCTTGCAGATTTATGGGCGGCACGTAATGTTTTGATGCATGCATGGCGTCTTGGTTTTTGTCAAATAGAGTTGGATCTGGATAGTAGGATGGCGGTTCAAATTTTATGTGGAGAATCCATGGCATTAGCTGATAATCCTCTAGTTACTCAAGTTCGGAATATACTTAATAGAGCTTGGGAGGTGCGGATTGCCCATATTGATCGTGCCGAAAATGTTGTCGCGGATGGTTTGGCTCGGATGGCTAGAGGTTAGAGTGTTGGTGTTTTCACCCATGCACAACCATTGCCAGAGATTTTATCTTTGCTTATTGTTGATCAACACAATGTTTAGTATTTCCGATATTTATTTCTAGTATGACTTGTATATAACACTATGAGTATTCTTTTCTTCCGTTTAAGTTTATAGAAGTTTTTAATGAGGCTCATAGTATTATCCCCTTTTTCAAATCTAAAAAAAAATTCAAAACCTACGTTGTGTGCCTCATTAAAAATCTCCCTCAAATAGAGGAAAAGAATACATACAACCAAAACAAACACCTCCAAATTTAGTAGTAACATTTGTGATATTAAAAAACTCCACCGATAATTATATGAATAAAACACTAACTCAAACTAATGCATTTAGCCTAACATTAAGAAAAAAAATAGACTCGAGGATCAGGTCAAGCAAATTGAGAGTGGAATATCAACTGAAACGTAAATGAATAACAACTTCTTAAATAATTATGTCATAAAATTAGTATAAATCTAAATTTAAAATTAGATAAATAAGCAAAACTCAAGTAATAAATATTAAAAATAATATTTATTCATTCTCTTTGTTCAGATTAAACCATGTGAGCTGCTAAATATTACAAAGTGAAAATGATTTATTGCTAACTCATGAGAAATGAATAATACTCCTACCAATCACAATTGTTATAGTAATGTATTAATTAATCTTAAAATATACCCTAAAGCACACGCTAGCAAAAGTACCCTTAATTATAACTAATAATATAATTAGTGTTTTTTTAGGTAGTACTCATGTCTCTTTCTCACCTCTTGCAAATAATGTTATTCGAACACATCTCACCAGAAAAAATAATTTATACTATATTACTAAGACCGCTCATCCAATTCAGTTATTTGTACTTATTAATTATTCCTATAAACATAGCAGAATATTACTTTTATTTTTTTTATAATGCACGCTTGCAATAATGCAATAAAAAAAACTATGTATATAAGTACAAGAGACATTTCTTTCTTATAAAGAGCTGTTTGTTCGTAAAGCAGGTCGAATAAACATATTTTACCTTCTTTCCTTTTGTTTCACTCTATGTGTTACTTATACACGAGTCAGGAAAGCATATTAATTATTTTAATTATAAATATTTTAAAATATTTAATTATTTTCAACAACAATACAAGCTTTTAACTTAATCTAAGTAGAAGAAAAAATATTTTGACGAACTCAATCTAACACTTAAATGAACACGTTCGCGAACACTTAAATGAACACGTTCGCGAACACTTAATTGAACACGTTCATGAACACTTAAAAAAAAACACGTTCGTGAACACTAAACAAACGAACACCTTCAAAAATAAATAAACGGACACGAACACAATATTAAAAATTTAAACGAAAACATGAACACCTTTAAAAATAAACAAATGAACATGAACATAGCCTTATCCGTTCAAGCTCGATTCATTTACACCCCTAACTACTATTTCATACATATAGAGAGATGAAACGGTATTGGAATGCAGTTTACCTATATATTTTTCATTTTTTTATATGTTTGTTTTCCATTTATAGGATTCCTATTTATTATTTTTTGAAGAAATAAAAATAAAGGGATAGCCTTGTGCATTAGTCAAAATACAAACGACAGTTAAAAGACAAAAAAAAAATGAAACCAAGACAACAAAAAATATAATATTATTTTATAAAGGAAAAAAATCAAAAGTTGATATATTTTATTTTTAACGGGTATTATTACAGAAAAGAAGACCTACAAGCTTAGGGTGGTCTACATGTTGTTACGTAACGATCTGGAATTATATGTATTTCTAATAAATAAAAACGAAAAAGCTAGTAAAGAATTCAATTCTGTTTTATTTTGACTCAAATTCTAATTGATAATTAAGTTGGGTTTTATTGTAATTCCAGTGGTTGAAGATTCCTTGATAATTAGTATTTACTTTAATGAGTAAATATCTATTTTAGGTAGGAGATCTTATTGAATAAGGTTTCTTGGTGACCAAGTATTTGGGTCTATAAATATAGACTATGAACCTTTTGAATCATGAGAGAACAAGAGAGAGGAATTACTCTGGAGAGATGTAACCACTTTTAGGTTCTCTACAACTATTGTGCCTGCGTTGTAAAGATGAGTATTGTAGGGATGTTGAGAAGGGTGTTTTGGTTCCACCGGGTCATGGGATTTATACACCGGGTTTTGGGATTACATGGGTTATCATGTATTTGTACTCTTCGGGCTCTCTACGTTATTAGTGGATTGTTCGTTTCTCTCGTCCGTGGAGGTAGGCTATGTTGAACCACGTTAAATCTTGTCTCATGTGCATGCCTAGGTCTATGTCGTTATCGTTTTGGTTATTTTGCCGCATACCAAATTCCTAACAAATGGTATCATGAGCTATGGTTTGAGCTGCGCGATTGTGGAGGAATTTTTGCTGTGAATTTTGCGGTGCGATGTTGGAGACATGCCAGAGGAGTATTCTTTGCAACGAGCTTTTGATTCTGGAGGGAGTAATTCTAAAAATTCAATGGTGCTTCAACGGATACTATGTAAGAATTAGAGTTGTTGAAGACTTGGCGGTGGTGCTTCAACGGATATTTGGCTTACGTAAAACTTGAAGTTGTTGAAGACTTGAAGACCAATGCTCGAATAGAATTTGTGTCAAGGGGGAGATTTGTTATATTTTGACTCAAATTCTAATTGGTAATTAAGTTGGGCTTTATTGTAATTCTAGTTGTTAAAGATTACTTGGTAATTAGTATTTACTTTAATGAGTAAATATCTATTTTAGGTAGGAAATCTTATTGAATAAGGTTTCTTGGTGACCAAGTATTTGGGTCTATAAATATAGACTAGGTTTAACCTTTTGAATTATGAAATAATGAGAGAACAAGAGAGGGGAATTACTCTGGAGAGATGTAACAACTTTTAGGTTCTCTACAACTATTGAGCCTACGTTGGTTATCATGTATTTGTACTCTTCGGGTTCTCTACGTTATTAGTGGATTGTTCGTTTCTCTCGTCCATGGAGGTAGGCTGTTCTGAACCACGTTAAATCTTGTCTCATGTGCATGCCTTGGTCTATGTCGTTATCGTTTTGGTTATTTTGCCGCGTACCAAATTCCTAACAATTTCAAATTCTACTGTTGCAGTAACGGATTTAAAAATATTTTTGAGTACAGATACACAAAATTTTAAAATCTAAAGGTGGGTACAATTCATAAAGATTAAAAATCATAAGTGCTAATTCATAAAATTTTAAAAAAAGTTATATGCGTAGAATTTAGAAGTTTTAGGGTGGGCACATGACAAAACTACATGTATATTCACCATTGGATTGATTGGAATAAATCTATTGTGAAACGATTTATTCAATTTAATATATTTTATTTACAACGTTAATTTTTAAACTATTAACTTTATTAAAAAATAATGTCCTTTTAAATTTTTGTAACTTTTTATCTGATTTTTCCCTAGAAATATAGCACTGATTAGTTAATTAATTAATCAATTTCACGGTTTACATCTTTTATATATTTTTTGCTAATTAAGCAACATTCTCTAAGATGTCCCCCCACGTCAATTGTCATCAACCACAAGAAATCATGATCACAATCTGATGCGATCTATCCAATTGATTATGATTCATATATTTATATATTAAGATTAGTCATTCATGGATTAATTCAAACTTCATAATATAAAATTGCACCACACATTATATAATTAATCACTTTTTTCTCATTGGTTACATTTCTCTTTCGTAGTTGATTAATTAATTCTGGCTTTACTCATCATTTCAATTGAAAAAAGGGGTTTTACCGAATTGATTACATAATAATTTATTTCCTCATTAGATTCAATTTCTCATATTATTAATTTTTCATCTAATTTAGCATATTATTAGGAATTTTGAACCTAGTCCTAACAATACCATCCACGAAAGTTTAGTTTAATGGTAAAGGTTGAGATTTTGAAAACCTTGAAATTATAAATTTCGAGTCTCATCATATGTATATCATGTGTGTCGTTTTTCTCGTATTTTATTTTAGTTTAAATTCAGTAATATGTTGCCTTAGTATAGACTTATTATAGATTAGATTTGAATGTATTTTAATTATTAACCGAACTATATAATACAATGTTAGGTTTGAATGTTAATTTTTTCCTTCTATTCTTCATTCATTTTAAACTATTATACTCACTAATCGTTCAATTGAATTAATTTTGAATTAAAATCACTTAATTTGTCAAAGAAAATGAATCATTAAGGAAAAAACACAAAATCTCAATTTTTGAATAAACTAAAGAAAATAGGGAAAAGTATGGGATAATTGCTAGGACGAAGTTTTTGAGTTTTTTATATCAAGGTTTGGTGTGGTTTTATTTTTATTTCATGATGTATGGTGATTTCCAACACATCAATGGGGCAACTAGTGGTTTTTGCTGGAGTGGCGTCGAGTAACTTCATAAGTCAGCATGTAGTTTGACTGACTTTTCCTTTATTCACCTAAAGTGTGGTTTTATTTACCTAAAGTGACTTTATAAGTGTGGTTTTATTTTTATTTACCTAAAGTCGGCATGTAATTTGACCGACTTTATTTTTTAGTGTAAAAATATAATAGATCTGAAAGTAAAAGAGAAAATACAATAAATTTAAAAATATTTTTCTAAACAACATTATTCTAAAATTTTAATCGAAAAAAAGGTTAGTCCCATTCATGGTCGGGTAGCAAATATTAGAAAGAAGTGATGATTGTGATTGATGATGTTGCGAAAGAGTTAGCAAAGGATACCTTGTAATAGATTCCGTTAACATTATATTTAAGGCTTCCAAAGCCTCTTTCGTTGACTAATTTGGACCTCATGCCTACCTATATTTTTCTATTATAAAATGAGAATTAAAAATAAAAAATAAATCTGAAGCATCTACTATCATTATATACATATTTATATAATATGATCTATTCATATGTTCGAAAATAAAATGTGACGGCCTTAGAAAATTATGTATACCGGTTTTCTATATAAAATTATTTTATATATTTGTATAGCTAATTTAAGAAATCATTATATTTTGATACGCAATCGTTGTAAAAAAAATTACACAATCTTTTATATTTAGCTTAAATAACCTAAATCCTTAAATCTAACACTTTAAAATTTAAATATTAAACTCTAAACCTTAAATTTTACGCCCTACGAAAACCTAAACCTTAATCGACAACTTAAATGTATAAACGGAGGATATAGAGGGATTTTCTCGAGACTAGTCATGAAGAATTTCAAAGAAGACTCTCGAGGCTTCAGAACCCTACATACGGAGGAATGATAGCGTAGGACGTCAAAGGCAAAAATATAACAATTACAAATGCTTTTAGTTATCTGTAGGCTTGTTGAAGCTTAAATTTGAATTTGCGTTGATTCAACTCAAATTACCATTTACTAATTAAAAATACTTACATTTATATTTAATTATGAATACACATAAATATTTCAAAATAAATTTTAATATATTTTATATAATTATCGATATTCTATTTATTCATTGATTAATTTATATCAAATATTACATAGATATATTACGAAAGAGACTCCATTTAATTTTCTTCGTTCGTAATTCTTAATAATTTTAAAAAGTAAACAATAAAATAATATGAACTAAAGAGTGAATATAAGATTTATGATGTGTATAGACTTGTAATGTGAATAACGAAACTGTTTAAAATGAAAGTAGAGAGGCAAAATCTTGTGTTGAAGATCAGAATTATGATTATGGAAATGATATCCATGGTGACCCTATCCCCTAAATGCATCTCATGAGAGACATAATGATTCATTCATCAACTCTTCTTTCTTCGGTATCCTTGTTTGCTTGCCTCTCCGTTCACACAGTACCACTGCTAGTACTGCTGCAACTTGGCTATTTTATTTATTTTTCTTAAAAAATTATAATTATATGCACAATTACAATCATAATCACAACTAAAGCCGTGTTTTTCGTTGTTTTTTAAACTAGTTTTTGGCTCTAAAAACTTGTTTGAGATCAAAAAGAATAAAAGTAAATAGCTTTTTAGGCTAAAATTGCTTTTCAGCTTGGTTTGACAAGTGCTTTTCAAAAGCTGAAATTTTTAACTTTTAATTTTTTCAAAAAACACTTTTAAGTAGAATTACTCATATATCATCGTTTAAATCTCAATCCTTTTATATTTTTTTAAAAAATATCTAAAATAGACATTTTATCTACTTAAATAACTTTTTGACAGCAACATCAAACACTTATTTTAAAACCAAATAATCCAAAAATACTTTTTAAAATCACTTTCTCCCCGTATTTTTCAAAAGTAATGTCAAACTGGCCCTAAATATAAAATTTTAAAAAGTAATTTTGCCCGTGCAGTAATTTTAAATCAGTAATGTTGCACATCCTTTTTAATTTCATCAATTTAACCCTCAAATTCCTGAATTGCATCAAATCTCTCATTTTGACTGTCGCTGACTAACAGAATCGTTATCATCAGTCATCCTTTGTCATGTCAAACACTCTATCGTTAAGTATTTAACGTCTGAGTTAGATGTCTATATGTCATTTTCTTTAATAAATTAATGTTCTCCAATAAGATGATGATGAGTTAATTTTGTTGATGTGGTAGTACATTGACATGGATTTTTTTACATGTAAAATCTATAATTTCAAAATAATTAATTAATTCTAAAATTGTTCATTCGTACTATTAAGTCATCAAAATTGGCTCACGCACAACAAGACAGTTAGCGACCGCTGTGGAAACAAATATCGGCACATGCTCATAACTTAACGACTATGTCAGTCAACGATAGTCAAAGGGCAAGATTGATACAATCCATGAGTTCGATGGCTTAATTGATGAAATTAAAAATGAGCAGCAACATTGCTGATTTAAGAAGACTATGAGGGCCAAATTGATGCAATTAAAAATGAGGGACAATATTGTTGATTTATTATTACTACACGGGCATAATTACTCCTAACAAGAGAGAAGATAAGCCTCCTGGCCAATGAAATCCTAGGTTTGTTGATTAATATTTATTACAAAAAGTGAAGTGTGAGGTCAATTTGTTATGGTTGATGATAACATACATGTATGTAGTTGAGGTGAGCACTAGTGGAAAAGGAAAGGGTGTTTGCATAAGATCGTCAATAATTATCCCAAGTTAACTTGAGTTGCATGTAAAGCTTTAAGCTAAGATAAAGTGGATGGAAAATTCTAAAGTAAATAGCATGTATCGATAAGAGTAAATGACTAAACATCACTAATTATATGTATTTATATGTACAATTAATTATTTTTATAATTTTTAAAATCACGAGGACTTAAACGTAATTATTCTTTTTATAGAATAAGATATGTTTAAAGACTTTTTGTACATTTTTTTAGATTTTTTTTTTATTTTTTGTCCACTCTTTATTTTAATAGCTTTATTATTTTTGAATTAAAAAATAAAATTAATTAAAAATGAAAAAATGTTTTAACATATTTTATTATAAAAAGGAAAAATCATGTTTTAAGTCCCACGATTTTAAAAACTATTAAAATAATTAATTATACATATCAATACATATAATTAATGGTACATATCACTAGTGTGCATTTCGGATATCTGATCTGAAATTTCAGATATCCAAAATTTTTGGATAGACAATTTAGCGATCTGTATCCTATCCGAAAAAATTAGATATCCGATTTTTTCGAATCGAATATCCGAATATCCAAATTTATGACTTAATTTAATTATTTTTTTTAATTTGGCGGTCCTATCCATGGAAATTTTAGGTTTTCGAATATAACAATCAACAAATTATTGAATATAACAAGATTTTTATCCATGAAATTTTCAATTTTTCATATATAACAAGTAAAAGCATCGAATATAACAAGAATCATATCTATAAAAAATTAAATTTTAAGATATCGAATATTCGATCTGAATATGAAATAACTATCCATATTCGATCCTAAATTTTCGGATATCCAATCCAAATTATTCAAAAAATAAAAAATAAATCAAATATCTAAATTTTGGATTAGATCAATCAGATCAAATTTTTTTACACATCTATATATATCAGTACATAATATTTACTCTAGGCTCGTCCAAAGTCAATAGGTCATTTTCATGACGACTTGGCCGGTTATGGGCTGCTTAGATGGTGACCCAACACTACTATTAGAGTGCAAGACTCCCTTAATCCCACCACATAAACCATGTCTTCTTTCTTAACATAAATCATTCTCTTTTCCAATTCTCTTTTATTTTCTTATCTTTATAAGAATTATTAGTTGTCCCTTTTCCAATAAAATATTTGTTTTCTTATAATTACATCACTTCTTTTGTAAAAGCGTGAACACTTGAGATTTATGAATAAATAAACATAGATATTTTTCCAAATATTTTATTATTTGTCATGATTAAATGTGAGAAAATATTTGTAATTAATTTAAATATTATTTCAATTTATTCTTTTTAAAGAATCAATTTCTAACAACTACAATTCTTTTAGTATTCTTAATAAGTTATTATACTATTAACCCGTATAAAATTAATTTGGTAAATAGATAGATGAGATTATTATTATTATATGAAAATATCTCAATTTCTTATCGTTAATCTTAAACATCTATTTATCATCGTCTAACGGTTTAAAAAAAAATTAAAAGTTTTACGTGATGAAGAAAATCATAAGGGGTGTAAATGAATCGAGCTTGAACAGACAAGACTCTATTCATATTCATTTATTTATTTTGAAGGTGTTCGCGTTTGGTTCATGTTTTTTAAAAATTTAATATTGTGTTCATTTTTTGTTTGCTTAGCGTTCGCGAAAATGTTAGTTTAAATGTTTGCGAACATGTTCGCTTAACGTTCACCAAAAAGGTGAAACTACACTACTAGTCATTAAGCTCCACAGGTTTTTACAGTTTGAACTTCAAAGTTCATCCTATATTGAACTAGTCTCTACCTCCACCAAAATTTAAACCGAAAAAAATAAAAGGAAAAAGGGACCATGTAAACGAGCTTATGCAAGAGTTGATAAAAGAGCTTGCTCGTGAACTTAAACGAACCAAACACACATTCGTTTATGTTCGTTTGTTTATTAAGTGAATGTAAAAATTTTGTTCATCCTCGTTTATTTAGTGTAATGAACGAAAACTATACGAACGATTCACAAACAAATCATCGAATGCTATGTTCATTTACTCCCTTAATCATACCTAGAGAGAGAAGGAATCAAAGAAGATTGGGACGTGAAAAAAATTGGAGTGGGGTGAAAATATGTTTGAAAAGGGAGGTGTTGGGTTTGCTTTAGCTAGCAAACAAGAAAATTAAAATAGTGTAAACCAAGTAAGTGGGCGTTGCTTGGGCGGTTTGTGGGGTTGTCGGAGGCCGCTGCACTTTTGAGTTTTATGTCCCACATCCATCAATTATATATATATAATTGTTTTTCTTGGTGTTTTCATATCGAAGTTACTATTCATATTTTGCTACATTAATAATATACATGGAGAACAAGCAAGTTCATATAGTCACCAAATCACAATACGCCATTTGTTAATTTTTTAGTTATTTTAAAACCATGTTTTAATTTACTAACGTTGTTTCTTAATATAATTTATTGATAGCGCCAAACTTTTAGATCAACTAATACGAATTATTTTAACTTAATCACGTCTAAATAAACATTTGATGAAAAAAATTATTTTTTTTGTAATTTTATTCGACATAACAAAATTAATCCATGCAACTATTAAATATATACGTGAGAAACATTCGGTCACTTACACAAAAAATAATTTATTTTTAATGTAAGAATTTATAAACATTTCGTGTATTTGAATTTATAAACATTTCGTGCATCAAATACAATGTTTATAAACATTTCTTAACATAAAACCCTAGTCACTCTCCCCATTTTTCCTATTCTTTTTCTTAGTCGCTCGGCAATTTTTTCCCCTAGCACCTCAAATTTTATTTTGTAGCCGTCGGCGATACCGGTTTTACTGCCGGTTATCGACCGCCGGATCTATTTTTATTTTCTTTTTTAGTTTTTTAATAAAATAATTCTGTTTTCGTGACACGATTTTTTTTCTTTATGGCACATTCATCTATGTCTATTGGCATATTTATCTCCGTCTTTTGGCATGTTTCCTTCTACTCCTTCGGTTGTTTTGGTCGTTCTTTATTTTATGTTTTTATCAAGGTTGGAATACACGAAGCCACGACTTATCAAGATGGCGCTTATTTGTAATCCTGCTGATCTTCTCTGCTCTGGACCTTCGGTTTAAATTTGGATATGCGGTTTGCGCTTGTGAAGAGTTTCTCACGGTGCTCGACTCTAATTTGCTTTTTCTCGGTGGTCTATCAATAGCTTCATCCCCTTTTGTGGTTCGTTTTGCCGATGCAGTCAGGTTTCGTATCTATTTTTCGATCGAGTATTTGGATGAGTTTACAACCTTCTCATGTATGGTTCAAGTCTGATCTAAAGTGGCTAATTTAGGAGAATGTCCAAATTATATATTTAATTTACAACGATAATTTATAAACCCTTATTATAATTTTGGGTAAATTTCTTGTTAATAAAATTAGTGGCTTTTTTTCAAAAAAAAATATGTATATAGAGAGACATACAGACACCACACAAAGTTTTCAAACCTCCTATAATATTTCTACAGTTCCTATATATATATCATTGTTTGTTCAACAAACAAAGGGCACTGAAGCAGAGTATGAAAAGTTAACTAAATTTGAAAATGGCGTGTGAGGGAATGCACCTTGAACAAACTAAACCTTCTAGAGAATATAACTTTCGAAATTAAACTAAGTTTGATTAATGATAACGACTTGTCTGTGTATTCCCACTAACATGTCCAACTTGGTTGCTTCCCATTACATTATATAATAAATTCTTTATTAATTTCTTTCGTCTCTTCTTATTTCTTTTCTTTTTAACTTTTTAGTTTAATCAAAAGTATATGTTAATTAATTCGAATCGAATACTGTAGTGATTTATTATGAACAATTCTCTGAACTCAAGTTACTCCATTTACAACATCAAAATTTAAACTCCATATCTCACTTAAAGAATATAGTGTCTCATCCCACTAGATCAATTGATTGTTGGTAATTTTTTATTCTTAATATATAAATAAATTAATATATATATTGTTAGAAGCAATTTTTTATTCTTAATATATAAATAAATTAATATATATATTGTTAGAAGCAATTTTTTGTTATTTTTAGAATTTGGGTTAAGAAAGGTCACTTTGTCCATTTGTTATTTTCTTTGTCTGAACGTTAGACAACATAGCCGAAGCCTTCTTCTGTACTTTTATGTGTCCTTCTATGTTTTCGATAATATCATTTTTTTTAATATAGCTTATGCTATCTTTTTTCTTTTTTAAAAAATATCAATTATTTTACGCATAAAATAAACAATAAATACACCCAAATAAAATAATAGGTAGTCTCTGTTTATTAATCATAAAAATTGGGGATAAATGTTAACACTTTAAAAGATGTATTTTTCGTGCATATATTGTCAATTTTTTGCTTATCTTTAAGTACATATTAGTATATTTTGCCAGTAGTTTTATGCATTTGCATCTAAAAGTTGAGGAATGTACATATTTTATTGCAAGAGTGAAGGAGCATTTTCTTGTCTTGGTGTGCAGGTTTGGAGCACAATTGGCAAAATGCAAGAGAGAGAAACGCTGAGCGCAGTTGGCAAAATACAGAAACAGAATGCCAAGCTCGGTTGGCTAAAGAAAGAAGTCTGATGCCCGGTCAAATAGTCTTGAGTCAGAACCAGGTCAACCCTAATTCTATGAGGAGGAAACGCGCCGAGAATGGTGGTAATAAACCCTCAAAACCCTAACCCTAATTAGAGTTTTCATGAGCGCCTATATAAAGGAGTCCAACAAATGAGCAAGGGAGTCTTGCGCCGTGACAAAGAAAGAGAGGGTAGAGGCGAACCAAAGTTCAACCAGGCAGCTTTGTCGAGAGCTCTTGATCCATTAAAGGGCTGCATCGACGAATCTCCTTCTTTAGTTCATTTCTCTTAAAAAATATTTCTGGTTTTGATGATGATGTTTAAAAACGATGATGTGTTGTTGGTTTCCCAAGCCATGAACTAATCTTTTAAGTTGGCTAGGGGTGTTTGCAAACGCCTAGTTTTAGGCTTTTAGTAATTGAATGTTTTGGCTTTATTGTCTATTTTGCTTGCGCTTAATTTTATCATATTTTATTCCATACGACGGTTGGCATTGAATGATCATTATCCCCTAATATCTTAACAAACTTATGAGATAAGGATTAATTGCCAAATACTAAGGAGAGAAACTTCGACAGAAGAGATTCAAGTAGATGAACTTACATTTGAAGTGAATATACCCCTTAGGAGTAAAGATTAAATCTTCATCAAGTTAATTGTTTGAAAACTCGCTATAGACATATAGGTGTTAAAAGTAATTAACTTAGAGTATTGCCATCGACGGAGGCAATACTAACTTAAAATCTGTTCGGCAATAAAACCAAAATTTAACATTTATTAATTGTTGTCATCGTTAGCATGAAATCCAAACATCCCTTGCCAAGCTCATCAATCATCTTGACACTTGTGTTTGTCATTATGCGTGAATCTTTGCTTCACTTTCCTTTAATCATTTTCTTAATTAAAACCGAAATCAATTGCCATCTTATTTGTTTCAATTCGCAAGTATTTATCGTGGCTTTTAATTTCTAAACAATCTTTGTGGATACGATACTTAACTCACTACTATATTACTTGCTGACCGTGTATACTTGCATGCAAAAAAACATATTCTTCGCATTATTTACTTACATAATTATGCTGAATCCTCACCCTTTTGCCCAGCATAATTCCGTTCACAATAAAACCAAAATAGATCTCTAACTTTGATTAAATGTGAAAATTAAGTTTATGGACGTTTGGTTTTTGTCGTAATTACAATATTGATGATGTCATAAATCATTTTTGTTAAGCCATTTAGTTGGAAAGCTTACGATGAAATATCGGTGGCAATTATTTGAAGGAAGGCTATTTTAAAATTATGATAACTGCATTTCGTTAAATCTATAATTAAATTTTTATGTGTTTTAATTTAATATTTTTTAATATAAATGACAGAGTGTTTTTCTGTTCTTGTAATATATTTTTTTTACTTTTGTAACATGTTTCTTATGCTCTTATAGTATGGTTTCCTCCTATTTTTAGGATTAAATTTGGCGTCGTCTTTTCAGTTGGCGGTTATTTGATTGTCATCCTTATCTACCCATAGTTTGGACTTTCGGACTGGTTTTCTCGTATTAATAGATGCTTACAATCACTAAAGGTAGTTCACAGTTGAGTTATGGTCAAATCAATTTTATTAACGTGTTATCATTGTTATATGCATTTTTATGTTAGTGTTGATGGCGTTTATCCTTCACTGACGATAATGATGTTTGTTTATCTATTATTTTTTCCACTTGTTTAGTTAAGTTTTTAATATTTTCTTTGTATGGTCCTATTTTATCTTTAGTGACTAGTTTGCGCATTTCGATAGTTTTAAGAGAAATCACCAATTATTATGAATATTCTACTATAATTTTGTAAACTTTTCTTGTAATTTTGTTGTATTTTTTCTTTATTCAATAAAACTAACGACTATTATTTGTAAAAAAAAACTTAATCCTTTTAAAGCACTTCCATGAAAAGATCAAATTGTTAATTATTTTATCCTTAATTAATTTGATTTAAATCGTGTTTTTAAAATAAAATAAATGAATGAATAATAAGTTCCTTAAAACTCCCTGTAAAAAATACACATGTATTTATAAAGGTAGTCAATAAACTCTTTAGTTAGTGAAATTATTTTATGGACCCGGCTCACCGCGTCATCTATGGTCTCTATCCATTAAAAATCAATCAACTAATAATCTTTTTTCATGTCACTCATCTATTCATAATAAATTTCTATGTAACCACCTATTCCCTATTTACATAGCATAAAAAAGATGAAAATCATTTTTGATAAAAAAATAACATGAAAAAAAATAAATTATACGACTAATTTTTAATAGAATAAACTATAAATGACGTGATAGGCCGGGATCATATAATAATTTTTTTCCTTTAGTTGTGACTATCCCGAAGCTCTTCATAAAATATATATATACGATCAGCACTATCTAGAATGGCTATTGGGTTTTAGAGATTAGGCTCTGCTCCTGGGTTGCCTCTAAGCCCAATCAATCCAATAAGCATGAACTGTGGTTTCAGGTTGGCTTAGGGTTTGGTTGTGTTTGTTCTCCTGAAAACTTGAAATCTGTACATGATTTAATTTTTTTAAAAAATATTTTATGTATTTTTTATTTAAACTATATTTTTGTCTCCTAAAATTTTATAAGTTCACTCCTCAACATAAAAATTTTATATCCGTCCCTGTGGGCAACTGTTCAAAAAAGCTGTGATGGCTCAAACTGGGTGATGATAGTGAGGAGGCGAGCAGTGAAGGAGAAAAAAATAATTAATGAATGGATTTAAGAAATGGTTAAAGGTTTGAAGAAGATTGCTAGCCTGTTCGACAATGAAGAAAAGATACTATATGATACCAAACGATCATGAAATAAGAAAATGATGAAGAAGAATGAACCCAACAATGAAGGAAATATACTATTGGAATTTGTATATCTTAGATGTATTATTATTTTTTGAATAATCTCAAAGGTGATTACAAGGTAGTATTTGTTCATACATATTCTTAATCCTTTGATAATGTATAAACACTTTGCAAACAAAACGATTTAAACTCGAGTCTCTTAAGATAAACATCACACTCTCTTACCGGGGACCACTTGTTAGATTTAGATGTACTGATATTTTGAATCATAGTTTTATGTTGTATGTATAATTTTAGTCAACAGTATCAATTGTAAACTGGTTAACTTTTCAGTTTATTACCGTTCTCTAAATGCAATCTTTAAAGTTAAAACATTTGCCTACATTTTTAAAATTTTATCCATTCCACGAGCTTATAATTAGTACATGTTAATATGGTCACCGAATTTTTAAAATTTTACTACAGTCACTGAACTTTTAATTTATTTTCATTACGGTCACTGCCGTCAGTTGGTAAAAAAGATGACGTGGCACATTAACTTTTTAAAACTGTATAATTGATACTTTTTAAACCTAGTGTTGACATGCAGCTTATAAATATATTAATCGGATTATTTGGGTTCAAATTCTTTTAGTGAAGGGTTTATTTGGTTTTGCTCTTGATAGTTGATTTCAGATTTGAAAAATGAAGTGAATGCAAAAACAAACCTTAGTCCCATGTTCAAATGTGTGTTGCCATATTTGAATTTTGTTTTCATTTTCTACTTTTTTCTGGCGCATTCTACACAAATTCTGCTGCATCGTAGCCATCATGTCCGACATGGATATGGGCCCCTGCTAGAGAGTTTTGGTGCTTCATAGCTAACTGTACATTCTCCGAAGTTCAGTATTCTTTTACGTAGTGTGTTAACAGTTCATTCTTCAAAATGTGTTGATCTTGAACCAAAAGAACTTTTAATTGTCGCAGGTATATCAATGGAAGTGATGATGAGCTCCTGGCGGAAGTGGAAGTTAAAGCGCCACCAAAAAGGGACGAATGGATGACAACACTACCTCCCTAGAGGAAAGTAAGATACTTTGGTCTACAGTTCTCTACTTTTGCATTGTTAGTTGCACAAACATCATAATCTTAGGCTCCATTTTTTGTTGCATTTAGCGACCTAAACGAGCGTTTGCCCACCATTTTTAACGCCTAAATGGGCGTTTGCTGGCAGTTGGATTTTCCAGCTTCTGCAAACAAGCGTTGCAGCCCCAACGGAGGTTTGGGCACAACAATGGCAAAGGAAGCCTTACTCGAATTATAATATCCAACTTGATTATTCTTCTCAGCCTGGTGTGACAATGCAATCAACCAAATTTAGTATGAGCTCGAAAGAAGGGCGGGGTGATACTAGTGTGTGGACCGATACTCCTTCAGAGCGAGCCCAAAAAGCAAAGATGCAGTGAGAATTTCGCTTTCAAAGTTTTGCAAATCTTCTCATGGTAATATTTATGTGTTTGTTCAGTTATTTATTATGATTCTGCTTGCTTAATTGCAGTTACTTGGAAGCCTATATTGAGGCTGCAGCCCTTGCTTCGAATGAAGAAGAAAAGACAAATAGAAACACTTCAGATGCAGCTTTGGTGGATAAATATAATAAAGAAAAACGATCGAAGTCATTGGTACAAAAGTATCCAGAGGAGGCTGCAAAGCGACCAAAGAAGAAATTGAAGCAACAGTCAGAGAAAGACGAGTGGGAGGGGAAACATACATGGAAGCCAATGGACCGAGAGAAGGACCTGGTTGCCGGAAGGCAGAGTGTAAATCTCGATGCAGAAAACATGGTTAAAGGTTTGACTTCCAGGTTTTCAACAGGAACCTTCCAGAGGAACTTCCTTTAAAGCCATGGAAGTGAGTCCCATGTTGGTGCAATTCAACCAAATCCATTGCGGCCGGCCGACCGGCGTATCTGCTGCTATACGCATTTTAACAATGTTTCAGTTTGTAGTTTAAAGATAAGCAAGTTGTTTTATGATCGAATAGGCTTTTCATTTTATATTTTCATACAAGATGAGTTGCTCGTGAGATCAAAAGTTGTGCTTTGGAAACTTTTTATTAAAAATGATAAATAAATAAATAAATAAATAAAATACTAATGTTCATGTTTGAGACCATTTTTCAAACAACATTTGTGCGGACAGGAAACACTTTTTAATTCATGCGTATAATTATTAAATGACCAAATCAGACGTACCAACAGCTTTTGAGCCTTGGTATTTCCCCAACTTCAAAACTACTCGTGACAGCAAAACAGCTAAGCTAACATAAACACTGATCATACTTATTATTAATATAAGCAAATATGTCTACATGTAAACATAGATTGATTCAATATAAACCACACCATAACAGAGAGTGTATAGGTCAAACTGCTTTATACAAGGCGACCATTGTTTGATAGGTTTTTGCTTTAAGTAGGGCAAAACTTGAGCCCTAGTGCAGCTTCCCCGGTCCGGAATGCAGCTGGAGTGTCCGGCTCGGGACGACTTGAAGAACACCGGGTTGTTCTACCACATACAATTACAAAATCAGATAATTGAGCATTGTACCAAATGTTACAGCGGTAATATGTAACAAGAACTTGTATGTTCACAAAAACAAAAAGGTATATGCAAGAATTAACTTAAAAGGCCTACCCTGATGCTATACCAGCCCCTTCTTACAACCAAAAATCAACCTGACAAGTAAAACCTAGACCCCAAATCACATCATCATTTATACCCAACTTTTCTTTGAACCTTGTACCTAAATGTTGTAATTATTAATACATAAATAGCTAGCGAAGTACTTTCTCATTTGATTACAATCTAAAATTTTTAACAATAGACACAATTGCCTGAAGGCAAAGAAAAGTGTGAAAGGTCTCTAACTTAAACAATAAAACAAGCATCATCCAATCACGATATGCTAAAACCAAGATTTGAACCACCCCACCCACACATACAAAAGATATTGCGTCAAAGAGAGCTGAATCCTAAAAACAGTAAGAAAGAAAAGGCCAAGTGCTTTAAAAGTTGTATTTCTGGGAACTGAGTTGTTTAACCACAAAGATTAAACATTCAAGTTCAAAGTCTCAAGTTCTAAGGATTGAGATGTTCATCAGGAGATTACTCTTCCTCAATGATGGATTGCATGAGAAATTGAGTAATTTCCACACTGGTATTTTCATTTTACTGATAGAAGATTATTCATCCAGAAAGCAAGTAAAAACATTCTTTACTAAGAAAAACTAAAACCAAGTTATTTTGGATAAACTAAAGACTTTTGAAGCATTTTCTTTTCTGCTATTTGTTATTTTTCCTTCTTCTTCAAGATTCGACGCTAATCCTGATTCTCAATTCAGGATTTTTTTTTTTAATTTTTCAAGTTCGCAAGCTAATCCTAATGCTTAATAGAAGAAACAGAAAGATTATAGTTACTCAAAAGTCATAACAGCAAAAAGCCAATAATATTTATTTTTAAAAACAGAAAAGTATTAAAAAAAAGGCACTTACTCGATAACTCGGCAACCTGTTCGGGAGTAAGCTTGGCGGAGAAGCCGCTGGCAGCATTCTTGTAACTGTAGATCAGGGCATTCTTAGCGGCTTCTTCGCTGCCGAGGACCGATGCAAGGGTTTGGAGATGGTAGGCTTCAGGCTGCTCATCATGAGGCTTCTCGGTGTAAATGATGTGGACCGTCGCCGGCGACGACGATTTCGTAGCAGACTCTGATTCAGCCATTTCGATCAAACAATTCAAAGCAATTATCAAACAGAATAAACTCAGAAATATTTTGCTGTTCATATGGAACGTATGTTTAGCCCGGAGTTCCCCTTTTATATTCGAAGCTCCACAATTTTGAGTTTTTGTGTATACTTTACTTAGCCCCTAATTTATCCCCTTTTCTTTTAAAAATATATGCCATTACGTGTCGTCTTCCTGTTTCGAGAACTCCGCTTCCGAATTTCACAACGCCAGTTGCAAATTACAATATCTGACCCCCGCGGATTTAAAAAATATTAATTATAAATTTAAGTTTAAATTGTCTATGTAATAATTATTACATGAACCATTTCTACCATATCATTAATGGTTCTAACCTATTAAAAAATTTTACATCGATATTTATTTTTATGTTACTTATATATAAGAAAATTAATCAATTAAAATGTTGCTAAAATTAAACCAAACCTGCCGCATTTATTGTCCTTTCATTTATTTCAATTCTTTACCTTTGCATTAGTTGAAATTAAACTATAAACCCTAACTTTAATCTTAAACCTTAAACTCTAATCATAAACCCTAAACTCTAACCATAATTCTTAACCTCATACTCTAAACCCTAATCTCTAAATTTAAACCCTAAACTATAACCTTAAACATTACCCCTAAACCCTACTAAATTATATGACTTTAGAGTTTAGGGTTATAAATTACATGACTTTGGGAGCCGGAGAAATTTTTTTCATTGGCAAAAGTAAAGAATTGAAAGAAATTGAAAGGGCAGATTTGGTGTAATTTTGACAATATTTTAATCGATTAATTTTTTTATGTGTAAGTGACATGAAAATAAATATTGATGTAAAAAAATTAATAGGTTAGAACCATTGATGACATGGTAGAAAGAGTTCATGTAATAATTTTTCGTTACCCCGCGGATTTAAAAAATATTAATTATAAATTTAAGTTTAAATTGTATGTAATAATTATGGGTAAATGTTCTGTACATTTAACCGTGAAAAAATATTTTTCACAAACTACTAATTTTTAGGATTTAGAAATTTAAATTTATGGTTAAAATTTTAATATTTAAAAATATATTTTATAGTTTATGGTTTAAGGTAATCTTATATTTCGTAAACTAAATAAGGTAATGTAACATTCCCAATAATTTGAACATATTAAATGTTTGGTTTATTTGTTAGGGGCTAAGTTTATAGTCTTTAGAAGAGATACGTGACAGTTTAATAAATCTGCTTGGAAAAAAATCACTAACGGTACATTTAATAATTACTTATAATTATAATTTATTATTTAAATACTTCTCATATTTTGATTTTTTTAATGGTATAACCTTACACTCTAATAATCACGATAGATTATTTAAAATAATTTCTTTTTTCGTAAAGAAAAGGTAAAAATATTCCGATCAAATTTAAATTCTAATGTTAATTAAAATTAGAGATGATCATGGGTCAAGTTTTTGTTCAATTTGCACCCGATCAAAAAATTTAGCACATCTACCCGAACTCGATTCAACATTTCATGATGCTCCAGCCAACCTGAACTCATCTCGAATTGTAGAGTAAAATTTGAACCTGACCAACTCGACCCGGTCTAATATAAATAACAAATATTTTATTTTTATTCAATAAAATATAGAGTTGATTAAAAAATACAAATAAAAATGAAGCATTATGATAAATATTCTATTTTTATTAGACAAAATAGAGAGATAATTGAAAATATATATAAAAAGAGGAGCATTATAGTAATTATACATAAATATTTATAATAAAATTAAACAATTATTTCGGGTTAGGTAGGGTATTTTCACCCTAAAATTCAAACTCGGCTAGACCTCACCCTCAAAAAAACCTGATCCAAACTCGAACTTGTTTTTTTTGTAAAAAAAATCTAATCTTACTTATAATTGAGTGACCTCTATTGTAGTTTATCCAATTAAATTTCATTTTTTAAAAAATAATTTCGTAAATTATTTTCACAAAACATAGGTATAAAATTAAATTAAGAAAGAAGGGTTTATGACCAGCTCCAGTCGGTCCTTTCCTTTCCTTACGCTTTCCATCAATGCCTTCGCCCACGGCCATGCCATTGCCCATGGGGTCGTTCCTTAATTAATTAATATTAATAATATTATTATCTTTTTCTTTATATATTATATATACTAGAAATATAATAAGATAATATATTATGAGTTATATTTTGATACATAAGCTGTGTAAAAAATGTACACAATCTTTTATATTTAAGCTATAAAATCTAAAATCTAAACTTTAAACGCTAAACCTTAAACTTTAAATTCAACGCCCTACAATCTAAACTCTTAAACTCTAAACTAACAATTAAAAAAATAAACCAACAATTAGTCTTGTGGGATGATTCACTAGATCTCTTAAGTAAAAATAAGGAGTTTGAATCATAACAATATAAATGAACATCTACAATATCTGATCTTAATTAATCGATCAGATTAAAAACAAGCGATTAAATCAAAATAAATAAATAAAATCAAGTACCACCCCTATAACAACACAAACTGGTCTCCCCCGTCCCTCCTTTTTCTCCATAGCTATGACTTCTTCATCCATGCAAAAATCCGACACCTTACTTCCCACAACCAAATAACCTTCTTCCCGACGAACGCGGTCGTTCTCTTCCTCATCTTCCCTCGGATCTTCGTATTCTCAAGGCGATTCGTCTCTCAGTCCAGTGGCTCCACTCCGATTATCCAAAGAACCAATCAAAGAATACCATCCAAATACATATACCATCTAATTACATAAAACCCCAAAGAACAAAACACACACAAAAGAAAATAAGAAAATTAAGCTATATCCCACTTAGTGACAAGATCGAGAGCAGAAAGAATTAATTTTTGACAACCCGAGATCTTCATTTGAACATCTCTCTTGATGAGCAACACAATGTTCTCTATATGCTTGGGCGCTCCAGCATGCACTCGACGATTTCTTTCCTGGCATATGCAATAGATGAAACTGCACCATGCCACTCTAATAATGACAGCTAAGGCCACCCTCCTTTTCCATGTACAGATACCCATCGCACCATATTCAGCCAGCAGTCAATTTGCACATCCGAACCACAGGTGTGAAGAATTATCCGCCAAACTTGTCGCGAGAAGGCACACGCAGCAAACAAATGATCTCTATTCTCAACATCAGCATTACAAAGCAAACATTGGGTTTCAATATGTCTCCCCCAGCGAAGCATCATGTCCCCCGTAGGGGGCCTATTATGGACCGCAAGCCATGCAATGAATGAGTGGCGAGGGATATGGAGCCCCCCAGACAACATGAAACCAGGGAACCTTCTCATTCTTATGTCTAATGCTCTCCCAGACTTTCTTAGCTTTATATACACCATCTATGCTCCCCATCTGTGCATAATCAGTCCTCAACTTCATTAACTTCCTCCAATCTCAACTAGACGAGGCTCTAACAAGAGTTTGCCATATCGAGTTACCCATTAAAATATACCTTTCAACCCAAGCTACCCACAACGATCCTGTACGAGCAAATAAAGACCATAGACACCGCATCATACATGCTTTGTTCCAAACTACAATGTTTTTTATCCCGAGACCCCCTTCACACTTAGGATGGCACACTCGATCCCAACTAACTCGAGCCCCTTTTGTGGATCCTTCTGAGCTCTTCCAAAGAAAGGAGTTACACATACCCTCAATCTGTCTCAAAAGTTTGCCTGGTAGTACAAAGACCCGACACCAAAAATTCTATATACTAAACAAGACAGACGTAATAAGTCAGAATCGCCCCCAAAAAAGACAAGCATTTGGATGGCCAAGATTGAATTCTTTGTGCAATTTTCCTAATGAGACCCTCACAATCCCCAGCAGACAATTTTTTTGCAACTAAGGGCACCCCGAGTATCTAACTAGTAGGGAACCAATTTTGAACCCAGTTTGGTCAACATTAGCCTACATCTCATCATTGCTTATGCCTGCATAATATAGCTCACTTTTAGCTGGGTTCATTTGCAAACCAGTGAGCTTATAAAACCAATTCAGAACATTCTGCACGCCCAACATGTCCTCAATAGTTCACTTAGTAAAAAGAAGAAGATCATCAGCAAAGCACAAGTGTGTGAGCCCAACACGTTTGCATCTAGGATGATAGTCAAATACCTTGTTTAAACATGCAATGTTCAGCAGCTTAGAAAGCACATTCATAACTAGAATGAAAATATAAGGCGACAGGGGATCCCCTTGCCTCACCCTTTTTGCACCTGAGAAAAACCCCACTAAGCCACCATTGAGGCCAATAGAAAACTTAGAATGGGTAATACAACTTCGTATCCAATCCCTAAATTGAACATGAAAACCAAGAACTCGAAGGAGTTGAAAAATAAAATTCCAATTTAGGGAATCAAACGCCTTCCTAAGATCCACTTTCAAGGCACAACGAGCCGAAAGATTCTTTCTACCATAACCCACCACAATCTCTTGAGCCAACATGACATTCTCCACTAAATCTCTTCCAGTCAAAAATGCACTCTGATTAGGCAAAATCAACTCAGGCAACCAGATTTTCATTCTATTGACAAGGATTTTAGTAATGCACTTATAAACAGTTGTGCAACATGAAATAGGCCTGAAGTCAGTAGCATACATGGGGGCAGTGACTTTAGGTACTAAGGTAATAATATTTGCATTAAATCCCATAGGCATATAATTTTTGAGAAAGAAAAATCTCACAGCATTGACAAAGTTCGCACCCACAATCTTCAATACAACTTGAAAAAACTCGTTGGGTAACCATCAGGCCCATGAGCCTTATTTCCTGCCATCAAAAATAATACCTCCTTGATTTCCCTTGAAGTTATGGGAGCCACCAGTCTTTCCTGCATTCCAATGGTGAGTTTGATTCCCAATAAGTCTTGCAAAAACTCATCAGAGATAGGGGTTACATTATCATCAATTTCCCCTAAAGCCCAAGTGAAGTGCCTAATCAATTCAGCAGCTATATCTTGATAGTTTTCTAATTTCTGCCCCTGTAAGTCATACAAAACTTGTGCACAATATTAATAGATTGTCGTGCCTGAACTTGTCTGAAGAAGTATGTTGTATTACCATCACCTTCCTTTATGAACTAGACTCTAGACTTTTGCTTCAAGAAACCCTCCTTAGCTCGGATCAAATCAGCAAGCTCCTTAGAAACTCTTTTTTCCTCCCCAATAGACTCAGCTGTAGGACAAACAAGTGATGGAATTTGGATGTTCTCAATAGTTCTCCTTAGTGCAGAAACTCTATCAGACAAACCCCCGTAGAATTCCCGGTTCAGCTTTCTCAAAGGCTCATTTAACCTCTTCAATTTTGTGAAAAACATCTACATAGGATTTCCTGCGCATGTTAATTTCCAAGAAGCCTCAACAATATTCTGAAAATCAACATGATCTACCCAGAAATGAAAAAATTTAAATGGTTTGGGTGGCCGAAACATTGGGGTAATGAGTCTCACAATATTGGGACTATGATCAGAACAGTCTGGAGCAAGAAATTCCACCCGAGCCTGAGAAAACTTTTGCAACCAAGACTGATTCACTAAAACACAATCCAATTTACGAGATAAGGGAGCATATTCACGCTTGTTACACCATGTGAAAATAGAGTCAGTGAATACATGATCAACAACATCAAGATCTTTTATGCAGTCCATAAATTCCTGCATAGGGCCAGTAGTAATTTGGCTACCATCAAAATCAGAGTTTTCTTGAGGGTTACGGATAATATTGAAATCCCCTACAAGAGCCCAAGGAGTAGCTCCAACAATAGCTCTATCCTTAATCAAACTATCCCACAATCGCCTTCTATCCTCTCGACCATTGGAACCGTAGACAACAGTGAAAAAGAAATTAAGATCCCCATTACGTAACAAGCAAGTAATGTGTTGATCACCCTTACCTACCTCCTCAACCTTCCACAAACCTTTATACAAAACCCAAATCCGACCATTAACAGCACTAGAGTAGTTATGAATAAACGACCAACCTTGAAAATGTTTATGAGCGATACTACCAAAATTAACCTCTTTAACCCTTGTTTCAATCAATCATAACACCTCAATTTGCAACTTCCCAACTAAACGAAGAATTTGCCTAATCTTCGAGGGATCATTGCATCCCCTCACATTCCAAGTTAAAACATTCATTGGGCAGAAGGAGAAGCACCACCCTTTCCACCTTTACCTTTTTTTTGTTTCTTATTATTTCCTCTTCCACCCTTGCCCTTAGGCTTCAACTGATTCATAAGGGCATTTACACCATCAGCAACCGCTCTAGGCTTTCTTGGAGAAACTTCAGAGCTAAGACTATCATCCAAAACACAAAATGCATTCAGACTAACTCCAACTTCCGAGACCAAATTTTGAGATTTTGGTTCCATAATACTTTGATCCATTTCCACATTATCTTGTAGCATAACCCCATCCTTAGAACCACCCACTCCATCACAATTTACATCGACAAAGCTAACAATATTTCCAACATCTTCAGCAGAATCAAAATCCCCAATAATATTTGGTTTCCCAAACTCTAACGGCAACAATAGTAGATGCAGTCTGCACATGAGCCAACTCCACAGGAACAGATTCACTTACAATAATCTCCCTAGGTACATTACCAGTAACAGTCTCATCAAGAATATGAATATGCAACACCTTACGAGAACACTTCTCCTCTAGATGCCCAAAAGTACAACAATGATCACACTTTGGAGGTGCCCAAACAAGCTCAACTCCCACATCAACATATATTTTTGCAAACTCTAAACTTTGCTTCAGTTCAACGATCAGTGTATATAGATTTAGGAAGCTTTTGAAAATTAGCATCAACGTTAAAGCTTAAACAATATTTTTGCAAACTCTAAACTTTGCTTCAACATGGTCGAGCACCATCTTCCAAAATCTCCGTTGAAGGTCGTACAAGGACTTGACCATTACACTCAACAGGGGGAAAGAACGACAACGTTTGGTCGAGCAGATTCCACTCCTTTCCCACAGCTGGACTAGCCTCAGATTTAATCGGGTGGGTCACACCAAGAACGGCGGAAATTTGCAAGATCCAAATCCCCAGACCCTTGCTCTTCCAAATTCGGAGCAGAGAGAGACAAATCCACCATTAACACGCACCACACTCAAAGAAATAGAAGAACCCAAGGTGGAAACAATAAAAATCAAAAACCCAAAGACGAAATCAAAGCAAAATCCAAGAAAAAAAAGGAGAAAAGCTCTCGGCGCACGTTAGATGCGCTAACATGCGCTCAAGGGTCTGGGGTTCATTAATCTTTGTTGTAGAAGAAGAGGTAATTATGGGCTAATTAATCCTGGCTCTCGTTAATCACTTACTGGGATTACTTAATCATGCTGTTAATAAAACCAATAAAACTGTAGTATTTTGTTTTGTATGTAAAATGAGGAGACTGTTGAAAGACAGAAACTCATCCTGTAATGTTAAAGTTGCATGTGAGTGTGTACGAGTGAAGATTACATTACTCCATGTGGGAGCTTCATTGGACCAACATTACCAGAGGTAAAGGCAGATCCATCTCCATTTTGTTCTCTGCTACTTGCACTGCTGCATATATTTTTTTTGTCATTAGGGTGACATGTCGGTTTTGGTGCTGATATAAAAGTTAAAAAATGGAGTAATTACTACTATAACTGTCGAAAGTGAGTGACTGTTCATCGCTCTTGTTGGCAAAGAGAAATCTAGAAAGAGAACTACCAGTTCTGGAGCTGATTGAATAATTCTTTTATTACACTACATATTTTATTATTATCAAAATTAGAGGTTTCTTTCGCTCATTTCCAGTCACGGCTCAAAATATCATTCTCCGACATCTTTTGTGGTTACCCTATATACATATGCACTCAGTTCATTATCTTTTATAATTTTATTGGTTTAAATTTTGCTCAAAATCTCTTTAAAACTCACATAATAAAACACAATAAATCCCTTATTTTGGAGAGTTTGTTCGAAAATCTAAATGGCAAGAAGCATTCTTTCGAGAATATAAATAACATACTTCGAAAGTAACCTCATCAGATAATCATCATAGAAGATCAAAACATTAAAATGCAAACATTTAGATGAAGAACCAATGCGAAGAAAAGAAAGAAGAGCGAAATGTATAGCATCTGCAAAGCCAAAAGGAAATGGCAGAGCCATTTCGAACGCAATCATTGCCTTCTTTTTTTATATCCAACTGCTGAGATATTTAACAAAATTTGAACTCTCTGAAACACTCTATATAAATTAAAATTTATTCCGAAAAACTTAAGTAACAAAGACCCAATTATTATGTTTAAAACTCAACAACGATTAGTTAATTACATAACCGAAAGAAAACTTGAGCTTTTTAACATTCACTAATTCTTGTTAAAATTCACACAAAGTTTTTATGACATTTAGTTGACTTGTGAACTTCAAGGCATTCGTTATATCAAAGAACATCTTAGCTGCATTGATACATGGTAACATTCACTAGATTTTAAATTTTAAAATAATAGAGGGACCTTTAACTTATTTAAACCATAGATATTATGATTTAGTTCAACGTCATCGTATAATGTTGCCAGCTTTCGCATCAAATATTAAGCTATCAGGGTTTAATTACTGAAAATGTTTGCAAATCATAATTAAAAGGCTATGTCCATGTCTAATATTAAAAGCCATGTATGTATGTAAACACTATGTGGTTACGTCTCCTACAAGATTTCGACAACCGTAAATGCATGAGACGAGACATAAATTTCTTGCGTTTCAAGTATTATCGACACCCAGCATGCATGCAAATACTCAGAGGCGAAACTTTTAGGGATTAGTGGCTCAATAACGGATTAAAAAGTTTAAAATTTTAAATTGACTTAATAATGATTATATTTTAACTCATTCAAATAAATATATAATTTATTGTTGTTCTTAAATTTGAAAATTTATTTATTCTTAACCAATAATGATAAATTTTATCACGACATATATTGTCACATATAATAATATATAAATGGACTAAATTAAATAATTTGCTGCAACTACAAATTTAATTAGCAATCACATCGTGCATAACTTGAATGAAACGCGATTTTATAAGTTAAATATATTCTAATTATTAAATATAAGTTAAGATTATTAACTTTAGATTTTCTTTGCATTGAATCCTACTAATTATAATTAGTACAACAGATAGATAGATTGATTGACTGACATATAATTAAGTATAAGGGAAAAATGTCAAAAGTGGGAGATCATCATCAACACAACAATAGCAGGAAAGAAGAGCAAGAAGATAGCAAAGCCAAATGCAGTGCGATCGCCGGACAAGTTAAAAAAAATGGCAGAAAATGAAGAACAGGTTCTGCTTAGACACATAGATGACCCCAACAACTGGGTATCTGTTATTACTTAAACAAATTCACTCTCTCGTTTGTTTCGTTTCTTGCTAACGATGTTTTGGTTCATAAAAAAATGATAGACAGATACCATAGATGGCGTGGACGATTAGCAGATAAAGGCATACCTTGATAGCAGACCTCAAGAACTGAACAGTGTGAACATCCAGAAGAACAGGCCTAAACAAAAGCAAAAGTCCAAGGTAGGGGCTCAAAGCTTGTGCCTCTTCTCACGTTCTCAAAATTACAATAATAAAGCTAGTGCTGGTACAGGTCCAAAAGATTGCGAAGTCTAAACCTTCTACATGCAGTGGAATAGTGGCCTCTGTATGGAAGTTCCACAAGGAAGATGATGAAGTTAACAGAGGCATCAACCATACAATTCCAGCTTCTGGTTAGCTTTTTCGATTCTAGCCAACGGCCTGTACTCTATTTGTATAATGCTGGAATCTCAACTTTAATCTTCATTTACAGCAGATATGAATAATTTCAGCAAAGAACATGGATATGAATGCAAAAGAACCTAGTACAAAATTGATCTTTACACACCTACAACAGATCCCATTGGTCATTTTGCATTAAATTCTATCAGATCAAACACAAAATTGATGACTAGCTATAAATGGCTTACCAAATACCAGGAGAGTAAATTGTGAAGTGTATAAAACAATAAACAACTCATTCTGTTCTTGCATTTCTCCCGCCTTTTGTACTAACTGCCTCACACAATCGGCATGGCAATGTGTCGAGGCTTGCTGCTCGGGCCTTTGCATAGTTACCTAATACACCACATCTTCTCCAGGCATGGTACTCGGCATAAGCAACGGGATCATTAGCAAGGGCTTTCACGTAAGAAGCTAATTCCTCCATGGAACCAAACTTGGTTCCATCTATAATTGAATGTGGAGGGACAAAGTCCAGCACATTGGGAGCTCCAAAATAGATAGGTACTGCACCAGAGTCCAGAGAGTAAAATAGCTTCTCGGTCACATAGCTCTCTGTAACGGTATTTTCAATAGCGAGGACAAATTTGTAATGAGACATGGCGCAATGTAAATGGTCCCACCACTTCGGGTTATTGGCATCATTTGCACACTCAGGGTAGAAGGAAAGGGCCACGTCTAAACCACCAACATTGTTCAGGCATTTACCAAAGGAGTGGTGAGGCAGCAACTTGAGGAGACTCTTAGCAAGCTGGTTTCTTTGAGAAAGGCAACGTGATGAAGACCAATAAACAAGTGTATCCTAGAAATACATTAAAGAAGAAAAAAGATCTCAACATGGGATAACAACCATGTATTTATCTAAGGGGATTTATTGAGATAACACATGAACAAAGAAATATAAGCCAGCTACTCATATTGTTCTTATATGATGATACGTGATAATTTCGACCATTATGAAAGAGAGCACCAGCATAAGTTGACTGAACATCATCTTTAGCATGGTAACTGATGAATAAATCCTCCCGACCTGAACGCCTCCTGCCAGCCTCAAGGTCCATGTACACACGAAGTGGATCTCCACTGTGCCTCTAAACAAAAAAGAAAAGACCATTTCAATTGATGCCGGAAAATAATAATCAAAGATCTGATGTATAATAATCTTAACAAGCAACAGGAAACCAAAACATCCATACAAAGCTATTCTACTGGTTGGATATTGTAACACGCCTAGGTGAATATCTTCTAGTTCTGTTGACTAATATTTTTGCCAAGCAAAAGCACGGACATGTCAAAGAATAAGGCAAAAGCAAGGACATTAATTCTAGAGGATAAAGAAAAGTAAGTCAAAAGGACTTAACTGATGCTTGGCAGGAAGAAAAACCAAGGCAAAAGATTATTTTTATCTCTCTTGCACCTCTTCATATGGTAAGAGGTCCTTCCAACGGAGGACCTCTGGCTTGTTACAATATTCAAGATGATAATGAATAACATGAGACACTAGATTCCTTGGCAGGACTAGCTTTGACTGGCAGGATTTTCAGAACTGTAATGAATTATAGCTTGTATGCTTTTAGATTTCTTCTCCTTTATCAAAAGGAATGCTTCTGACAATTTTTTTCTGTAACAAGATATCAAGAAGAACAAGCTACATTACTAGAAAGTTAATGTATCATAAAGATTAGTTATAGAATACAATATTCTTATATAGTGAATTCCCTAAATCGAATTCTCGCGAACATAATTTTCAACACTATAAGATTATTCATGGAACATGCTAGAGAACCTTGATTGATTACTATAGAGAGGTTTTTAGGATGACTTTCGATGACTCTTATTCAAGAGTCAATTTGGGTTTACCAATAAAAGTAAAATATTTTTGTCTCTTGCATCTATTAACAGACCTAACTCAAAATGCCATCTTAGTAGCCAAATTCAACGCAGCAAGTTGATGAAGGGGTCTCCTATACAAAAGAGATATTCTCTATAAAGCATCTATTACTGAATAAATTAATGAACCATAAGCCGGCCCCAAGTAAATAGGAAAAGTGCTTGATCTGATATTTTCTTTTCCAATTAATTCACAATTTTAAAGGAGCCCCAACTTCTGAGCCCTACTCCCACCGTCCACGGCAGGCAAAACAAAGCTCATCTTCTACTCTTTGGTCATATACCCTAAAAGTTCTGAACTATGTCCATGCATAATGATTTATCTATTGCACAAATTAACAAATGGTTAAACGGGAGAACACAACAAAAAGTAAAATCTCCTAGGTTAAATCGTTGCAATCTATCTAACTAGTTACTAAAATTGCTCTTACTAACAAAATAGAATTCACTCATGTTCAAAAACATTTTGTTCTCAGCAGGCAGCAGCTAATTACTAAAAAACTTTACTTCGCTGACATTGTAGTGAACTAAACACTATTGATCTCATTGTGATATCAATTCAGAGAATATCTCAGCTCTAAATCCACAAGTCAAGTAGATCAGATAGAATCTTAACCAAATACCCATTTCAATTCCATGATTTCAACTTTAATCAAGCAAATAAATAACAATTTTCTATATTCCATAACTGCAGCCTAGCCAAAGGCAAAAGGAAAGAAAGGAAAGCAAACTACCTGAAATGGAGGGGCAGTGGTCTCGAACAAAAGGGCATCAGGTTTATCAGCCAGAACGGAAGATTTAGTCCACAGGCAACTCATCCCACATCGACAAGAATACAAATTATCCAAATTATCAGGAATCCAAGTCCAGCCTTTTACCAGAACACTAACGTGCTCCATTTTCAACTGATGGCAGGAAGACTCACCACCAGCTTCCTGCAAAGACCCAGGGCTGTTAGAAAGCAAACGGATCAAATCGTGATGCTTGAGCTTGAACCGGGCACAACCCATTTGAGAACCCCATGTCCTGAAAGCAGAGAGCAGGTCGGTGAAAGGGCGGGGCTTGGAAGAAAGGGTGGAAAAAGGTTGTTTGATAGAGGAGGAAACGGAAGGGAATTCGAGGAAACCGAAGAAGAAGAGGATCAAGAACGTGAAGAACAACATGAGCGTAACGGTGAAGGTGTTGAGAGGTTTCAATTGCATGGTGCAGACCGTGAGGTGAGGAGAGTAACTGTGTTAGTTGGCTTGTCTTTGTTTTATTTTACTTCCCGTCTCTCTGTAAAAAGTAAAAAACAAAACGGAAAGGGGAATTTCACCCGTAGTCCCTTTTATTTAGACTTTTTTATTTAGAGTTTGTTCTATTTTGGTCACCAAAATTTAAAAAAGGTTATTCTTGTCACTTACGTTTGAAAATGTTTCTGTTTTGGTCACTGGACCGTTAACCTTTGTTAATAAAAATAATAATTTCTAATTTAACCCTTAAACTTTTAAAACTTTATTTTTCACCATCTTCCTCAAAAATTATATATTTTATCTTCACTGCTGGTCAAGTTGTGGATATCACAAGTGTAACGACTCAGATTCTGGATCCAAGAGTCGAGTTGACCCGAGGCGTGGGCTGCGATTTTGGGCTTATAGGAGCCCTTAGGCTATTTTGTGTGTTGGGCTTGTGTGGTTGTTAGGTTGGGATGAGAAGAAAAGAGGGGTAAAATGATAAAAGCTTAAATTGAAGAGTGAGAAGGGGGAGGCTTGCTTTTCTTCTGCATTGTACAAGGAATAAGATCACCATGCCTTAATTCCATCTTCCTCCCATTTCAAACTTTCTCTCCCAAAAACCCCCACTATCAAAGGTTGATTTTTGAGAGTTGGTGTTGAGAATAACGTTTAGCTTGTTGAGAGAAGTTTTATTGGCCTTAGATGATCTATATTTCAAGGTAAGTCTTGGTTTGAGTGGTGGAACCAAAGGTTGGTTGAAGGTTTGAAGAGGAAGAACGAGATTAGACCTTTGAGGGCTTCTTCATCAGTTTTAGTCGGAGGTTAGTACACCACTAACTCATTTGAATTCCTGCAACTCATAAAATTAAGCTTTGTGCATGATTTGATTGTTTATGGTTTGGTAAGCTTTGGTTGATCTTTAATGGCAAAGTAAAGATTTGATGTTGCTAAGGCTTAAAATTAGTAGAAACCCACTTAATACCTTCACAATAACTTGTAGGATCGATTTGGGACTTAACCATAGAGGTTAAGGGTGGGATTGGTGAAATCCCAAGCTCTAAGTTTTGAAATCTGGGCTCGAGTACCGGTATGGGGTGGCTGCGTATCAGCACTCCTTTGTAAATTTAGAGAAAGGTCGTGAGGGGAGTACCGGTATGCCTCCCCGTGTATCGGTACCCCTTGCAAGATAAGGATTCTAGTAGCACTTTGGCGTACCGGTACGCAATGGGGCATATCGGTACCCACTGTTTCATTGCCTGGAAAGGCTTAGCATACCGGTACGCGTATGTGGAAGTACCGATACGGGGCGATCCTAGTATTGATGATGAGTATCGATACGGTACATAGCGTATCAGTACAGCTTGAGGTTTAATTCTTTCGAACCTAATTGGAGTATCGGTACTCATGGGGGAGTACCGGTACCTATAGTGGAGTACCGATACTCATCTTGAAGTATCGATACTCGCTGGGCAATCTGCCCAATAATTTTGAGGTTGCATTCGGGGGTGCTATAATTCGAGGCAAAGGCCCTAGGGGTCCGTCAAGGTGTAAAATAAACATTAAAACTGAGAAATGGAGATTTTTAACCCCAAATGAGAATAATGGGCTAATAACGTGATAAATATCAGGTAAATTATGTGTGATGGAAACCCATAGAGATCCTAGGTGGATCGTTGATATTGTGTGGTAATTTAGGCACTTGTTGTGTGCAGAAGGGGCATCTATAAGGTTGAGTCTTATCGGATAATAAGATAAATTAATGAGAATGACTAATGTGTACCTTCATAACATACTAATAAATAGATAAGCTCAATAGGGCAGTTTAATAACTGATAAAAACCATAAGGCTATGGTAAAGGTGTTAAAGCTGTATGTGGTGAGACTCTTGTGTCGAGGTTTAGAGCTGTGTAGTTACTAGGGTCCTTGCTGTGTACTAATGGGACACCTAGATAGTCGAGTCATCCCTTGTTGGGATATGGATACCCTAAGTGTGTTGCAACACCTTGAAGATTCCTAAATGTTGGATCCCGATGCTTTGTGGACGAGGGCCTCATTCGAAGATGCTTGATGAGAGATCCCGAGCATGGATGTATGATCTCGATGCTATGTGGAGGCGGGCTTCATCCCTCGAGTATAGGATCCCAATGCTATGTGGAAGCGGGCCTTGCTCAGAGTATAGGATCTCGATGCTTTGTGGACGCGAGCCTTACTCGTAGTGTAGGATCCCGATGCTTTGTGGACGCGAGCCTCACTCAAGTGTAGGATTTCGATGCTTTGTGGACGCGGACCTCACTTAATGTTGTTGGTGTTATCTGTGTGGTTATAGGTAAATGTATGAGGTTCTAGTATGAGCTGTGTGCGTAATCATACATTTATAATGCCATGTGTTTAGGCGGTTATGGTAGCGTCATTGTTATCTTGCCATGATGTCATTCATGTTGCTTTGCTTTATTTATGATTTGCATGAAGCATGGTTGAGTGGCGGTGTATCCACTGAGCTTTGTTAGCTCAGCGTTTGGAATCGTTTTTTCCGTTCGCAGGTTAGTAGGTTTGGATTGTTCTTGGAGGAGCACCATCAAAGAAAGATTTCAGTGCCTCATCTCATCAGAATACAATATTTAGGTCCTTGGGCTATGTATTCGTAGGAGCCTATTGTATTTTGTAATTTGTATTTGGATTTTCAAACGATCGAGTCAAAGGTCTATAATGTAATTTTACAATGAGCTCCACTGTATATGTTTTCAAATATTTATTATGTTTTATTGGGTTGTAAGTAAATGGATTTTCATAATGGATTTGCGGATTGGGCTAAACTAAGTCAAAATTTTATGGTAATGGTTTGGGCTTGAGGCTCAAATGTGACATCCGGGTCGAGGGTATACAACAAGTGAGGGGCTAACCGATATGGGATTAGATTATTTATTCATTCATTCATTTCCATAAAACTGCTACTTTGCTTGAAGCAGCTGTGATTCTAGAGGCTATTTCTTGGAGGTGGATGCGATGAAGATGTCAAAAGGTTGAGAAAATTCACGATGAGTATCGGGCTTTTGTTCCAAGTTGTAGATGACATTCTTGATGTAACAATGTCATCTAAAGAACTAGGGAAGACTGCAGGGAATTGATAAGGTCACTTACCCCAAGTTGAATGGGATAAAGAAATCAAGGGAGTTTGCAGAGAAGTTGAAGAATGATCACTTGATCTTTTGTTTAGGCATTAGTTATAATACCATCATTTAATCACTTGACCTTTTCCCTATTGAAGGTTTACAAGCTGATCATACCGTTCACCTGGTTCGTGGTTTTGCCCAATTATCATTTGCACCTCCTCCTTCAGCAACAACAAATGTTGTAACGGATAATACTGCACTAGGGGTAACTCAGGGTATTGGTTCGAATGAAAGTGCTGGTCTGGGAGCATCCTTATTCCCTGGACTTAGTCCACTTGGTGGTGGTGGTGGTAGAGGAGGAGGTTTTAGTTTGCTTGGATCTGGACTTCCTGAATTTGAACAAGTACAGCAACAACTGACTCAAAATCCCAACACGATGAGGGAAATAATGAATACACCTGCTATTCAAAGTTTGATGAATAACCCGAAGTTGATGCGCAGTTTGATTATGAGCAATCCGCAAATGCGTGAAATTATTGATCGAAATCCAGAGCTTGGTCATATACTTAATGATCCTAGCATTATTCGGCAGACATTGAAAGCTGCAATAAACCCTGAACTCATACGTGAAATGATGCGAAACACTGACAGGGCTATGAGTAATATTGAAGCCTCTCCCGAGGAACTTAACATGCTTAGGCATATGTATGAAAATGTATTGGAGCCATTTTTGAATGCTACAACTATGGATCAAGTGATTAAAGGATGGCATTGCAGAAGGAACTTGAGGTTAAATTAAAACAATTTTTAGTATATAAAATATATAATTTTTGGGGAAGATGGTGAAAAATAAAGTTTTAAAAGTTTAAGGGTTAAATTAGAAATATTTTTTTTATAAACGGAAGTTAACGGTCCAGTGACCAAAACAAAAATGTTTTTAAACGTAAGTGACAAGAATAGTCTTTTTTTTAATTTTTAGTGACCAAAATAGAACAAACCCTAAGCAAAAGGGACTACGGGTAAAGATTACCCAAGGGGTAAAAACAAAGAGATGGGGGTTTACCGAACTTTTATTAATCTTAACATTTAGGGTAAAATATACAAATGTTTACTAAATTATTCTAAAAAATATATAAAATAATCATCAAATTTTTAAAAGTGATCAAAAGTTATATAATAGTTATTAAATTTTAATTTTTGTTATAAAATGTCACTGAGACGTTAACTGTAGTCAAGTGAATGATGTGACAGTTACGAAAATTTAAATAGTAACACATTTAATCCTTCATATTTACACATCCAATTAATTCAGTCTTAATTTAACCCTTATTATTGATGTCTAAATTGATTGAGTGTGTAAATATTCATGATTAAATGTGTTGTTATACAATTTTTGTAACTGTCATGTCACTCAGTTAACAACAGTTAACGGCTCAGTGACCATTTTATAACAAAAATTAAAGTTTAATGCTCATTATGTAATTTTTGAAAGTTTGGTGACCATTTTGTACTCTTTAGAGTTGTAATACCCTAGTTGTAAAAAAATGAATGAAAAATGAAATGAACTTTGGGGTATTGCAACCAAAGGGGTTCAAACTTGTGACCTTGGCTATGTGAGCATGAAGGGTAACCAATTGAGCTAAAACTCATATTTGATATGAGTTTCCGAAATTTAATTAAAACCTCTTTTAATTCGGTGTACTAGAAATATTAAAAATTAGATTTGACTCCTCATTTTCCATTTTGGTTCAAATCAAATAAACCAAAATTCCCCTAAAACTCTCCCACATTCGTTTCGATCACCCCCTCCGATCTAGCTCACTGTCGTGGCATGGCCATCACCGCCACCACCACCTTGTTCCTCGTCGCCGGCCGATCAAAAACCCCAACCCCATTCTCTCAACCGTCACCGTTAACGCCCAGAATCGTCATATTTATGTTCGATGAACCTAGGGTTTTAAACCCATTCGAACCGCCATCGTTTTCGGCCGTCACCGGCCTCCGTTTGAGGTTCTACTGCCGCAGCTATCTCCCTCACGTCGAGACGATCCTGAACCAAGCTGCCAATCATTCGACCGACGTCGTTCGGCCCTCCGCCGGAGTTCGAATACGTTTGGGGTAAGTAGGTAAGTTTTGTACGATTTCGTGTTGTTTTGAGGGTTTCTGGATTGAAATGGGTGTCTTGGGAGTGAAATTCGGCCAAGATTGAGCATTTTGGGCCTTTTTTCGACGTTCCGAGTCCATTTATGAAGCTCGTTTCATGAAATTCGAACATGAAAGCCTCTGAAATTAACTTTGAACCCACACTTGAGAATGTATTTAATTATTCAGTTCGATAGCTATGAAATAAAATTAAGGACTAATCATGAACTATGTGTTTAATTAAAGGAATTAATGACCGCATATTTGAGATTTGTGGGGACGTCGAATTTGGATTCGAGGATAGAATGGAGTACCTTGAATCGATAGATATAACACTGAATCAAGGTAATACATTACTATCTTTAGCATGCTTTGCGATACATGTGGATTGTGGCTAATACCTGAAATTATATTTGAATGTGCCATTAAATCTTCGCTTAGGAAAATGAATTCGAGAATATATATAAATGGTTAAATGTTAAAATCTAAGTACTCGAATAAGAAATTTGAGGAACCTTAAGAATCTCTGAGCTCAGTGAACAAGTGATAAGACTGCTAACTTTTGAATTTGGGTTATGTTAATAAAATAGTAAATTTTTGAATCATTGGATTAGCGATATGATGAAATTACCCTTAACGCTTAAAATAACAAAAGTACCCTTGAGGCATAAAATGACTAAATTACCCCTGAAATGAATGGAATGACAGAGAACATTTGTGATTTTAAGAAAAACAAATGATTCACCCGAAATTTTCTAAACTACTTGATTAAATCATGGTAATAAGATTCAAATCCCTGTTAATGGAAATATTTAGATTTCCTTGAATTCTGAATAAATCTTTGAGGAAAAATTTATGGGAAACTTTTTGTATGTCGGATTAATCAAATTGTCATGTAATACGTGATTAATTATAATGATTAAAATGAGTGTGAGAATTTATAATGTGGATTTGGTAAAATTGGAATATGATCAAAATGTCATTGGGTTTGAAATTTCTAAATTAATTGAAATGACGGATATGCCCCTAAGTCCTGAAATAAATGTTTAGGTTGGAAGAACCGAAAGGACCAAGATGGCTGAATTTACGTCAAGTGCGTTAATGATTGAAATACCCTCCTAACTAAAGATAAGTGAAAGATTAGAAAACTATAAAAATTTTGATAGACTCAAATAACTGTAATGCCCATGCGAGTTTGAGACGTGACATATAAATTAGTTATTCTTGACACTGTAACAATAACAGAGAGTTATTACATAAATACATGTTCAAACTTTCTAGGCTTGTTCTGAGATGATATGGGACAGTGATTTGTTCAGATGTACAACGCAGTCAGAGCTAAATATTGAACACAAATAAGGTGTACCAATTTTGAATGCTTGGGAAGTAATGCATCGATGAGATGTGTTTAGTGGAATGGCCATGGAAGCTGGGCAAACTGTTAGCATTCATTAACATCGCAAATTATCGACTTAACCCTATTGGGGGCAAATAACGGAATCACCCCCTAAAGGTTAAAATAACCAAAATACCCTTATGAGCTAAATTATTTAGAACATTCCTAATATATTCAGAATCCTGAATGATCTTGAACTATCTGAATTTCTGAATTCATTCTAGTATATCTAAACTTCTACATGATCGTTATATTCTGAAATTCTGATTAGTTCTGAAGAATTAAGTTTTCAATGTCGTAGTGATGTCATTTTCACCGTATCCCTTGTATGACAATCCCTTTCTGAAAACTGTTCAGAATCTTAAAATATAATTTCTGATATGATACTGTGACTATCTGTTTCGAGATTGTTTTACAAATTGAAAGTTCGATATCTGATTCAGATGATTTCCTGTCTACCAGCTAAATTGATGTTTTCTGGGGTATTATCGGGAATATGAATTGAAGTCTTATAGGCAACCCTGATCAAGCTGACCTCCCGTTAGGCTTCGTGCCTTCAGTTAGGCTTTGTGGCTCCAGTTAGGCCTTATACGTCTTTGGGCCTAGGACCAGCCTCTAGTTAGGCCTCCTACGCCTTCGGGCCTAGGACTAGCCTCCAGTTAGGCCTCATACGCCTTCGAGCCTAGGACCAACCTCCAGTTATGGGAAAATTGTATATTGGTGTTCGGTTTGAGGGTATCTAGGAAATACTTTTCTTCTGTCCCTCTTTGTTACAGTTAAATTTCTATAATTGTCCAAAAAATACCGTCATTCCTGATCTAAAATTGGTAGATCGTGTTAAACTATCTGGTTCAATTCATGTAACCTAACTCATTCCTGGTTTGATTTCTAAACCATAGACATTTAGTCTGTTATCTGAGTATTCAAATCCAGGATGATTCTGTACATTCATATCATATCTAGAATCGGTTGTAATCAAGTTCAACATTGTAGTTTTATGTTTAGCCATATGCCTGCTTGTGCTTATGGCATATTTTGGTAGTTCTGTATTACTGAGCTTTCCCAAGCTCACCATGTTTACCATTGCAGGTTAAAGAAATCCGATCATGGATCAATGACCGATATCAGTTTGGGAGTTCCCTTGGCATTGTACGTAGAGTACAGTACTTGTGTATTAGTGGGCATGTATGTCACGTTTTATTTTTATGATTGAGTCTGTATCATGATTTCTGGATTTCAGATATGGAAACGAAAAATTAATATGTTTAACATAAATTTATTTTACATTTTTAAATGTATTTCTAAGAGTTTTCTTCTGTTTTTATTGTGGGTTACTCTGGTGACCGAATGTGACCTCCTAGACTTAGGCATATCGCATAGGCGAGTTTAGGGGTTACAAGAATAGTTTAGTGACCATTTGTGTACTTGACCCTTTTTATTGGTGCCGTTGTGAAAATAACATAAAATGATTCTATGAAACCCCATAAAAAATATAACTGTTGTGTGTAATGTTTGAATCAAAATAGTTTTACAATAAAATAATAAAAGTATAATGTCAAAAAATGTCCCTAATGTTTGATTAAATAATTATTTTAGTTCTTATTTTTTAAAGTAATTTAACCATCAACGTTTCATTTTGGGTCAAAATGATCTCTCTGCGGACGAAAACTGTTAGTCGACTGACGATATATGACTTGAAATGACCTAACAAACTTACATAGCAGTGCACGCCGCAATAGCAACGTCGTATAGCTAAATATACTGACTTTACAAAATGACACGTTAATCAAAAAAATAATTTTAAAAAATTGTATAAAATATAAAATATATTTTCTTCTGACATGTCACTCTATAAAGTCATTTGAAGTTGTTTATTGTCAGTTGACTAACAGTTTTAGTCTGTAAAAGAGCTATTTCGACCCAAAATAAAACGTTGAGAATTAAATTACATCAAAAAAATAAAGGACAAAATGACTATTCAGTCAAACATTAAGGTATTTTTTTGGCATTATGCCAATAATTAAATATAGACTATTGACTAATCAAAGTCAATAATTGATGGCTCTTTCTAAGATGGAAAAAGATATATATTTACTGGTTTTCTTCTTTTGTTTCTTAATCAAATACCAATCCGTGCTCCCTCAAATTTCTAGGGATGGGTTCCAAATATGTCGTTTGTGTTCACGGTGGATTACTTTGTTTATATGATAAAATCAAATTCCGGACGTGTTTAGTTTAAACCTGCTCCTTAATGTAATGAAACTTCCCCTCCAAGGCATATTCTTTTGGGTTTGGGTCATATCTTGTTTTAAATTATTATAAAAGGGGGTGCTTGGATTTGACATGGAGAAATAAGTGTTTGAATAAGCAGAGTGGCTACCTATTCCCTGTACTACACATCAAGTCATAACATTTTCGGTATTGAATGAACAAGGACAAAGTCAACAAAAGCATTGTACCAAACTATTAAGGATCGGACTTCTTATTGAGGTTCAGAAACCAATGCCCAAAATCAAGGTAAGGCGCAGTCATTGAACACGTTTCCCCTGTCACAAGCACCTTCAACAATTTTTGAATCCATTGGAGGTGCCTGACATGCATCCAACATAGGTAAAGCTAAAATGGGAATTCCTTGGGATAATATAGGAATCAGAAAATCCTTGAGCTTGCCAGATGCAAAAATAATAATGCCATGATGAATGACTTCTACTAGCATTGTACATTCCCCCAAAACCGGACTCGGAAACTTCACTTGGACTTGCTAGATTTTCAGACAACGAAGTCAATATGTGCCAGGCAAGAAACCTACGTACCAGACCATGTACATCCGAAAGAGAAAAATCTTCAAAATAGCAAGTTTCCATTGTTTTGGTTCACTGCTCCCATTGATCATTATAAGCTAACTGTACATTTAAGATTTTACTCGACTCATACGTGACCTTATGAAGTCAAGTAAACTTGTCTTTCAATAAAAATTAAGAAACACAAGTCTAGATGAAGAAAATATAACACTATTGAATTAACCAGGAACCTATAGCATTCTCCTGATACGTCACTCAAAAGGGTAAGAATAACATACTCCAGTCCTAATGCGCGCTCTGCTAATTTCAGCTGCAAGAGCTGTTTTGACATCATCACAAGCAGCAGATTTCTTCAATTCTTCATCCAGAGTGGAACCAAACCTTGCACCTAATCAACGAAATAAAAGTCTAAAAGGTTCATGTCTTTTTGTGTTCATACATTCAGAGGTCAATTAACAGAAAATGGACCATGCAGCCTTGTTAGCAACAAGGCAATTGCTAGAGGCATAAGAAAGCTTAGCCAGCTTTCCATGACTGCGAATCCAAGTGTTGCGGGCATCCTTCTTAGTCTTATTTTCTTGATTCCTAATTTAAAGATAGGATTAGGGTATCCATTTCAATAATATTATCAGCACATGTCCACTTATATTTGTCACCAATCCATGAACCCCAAGAAACTGGTATATACAATATTGACTGGTTTATGTTATCTTGTTGAGATGGAAAACTCATTCAAAACTAATTATTGAAATTTAACAGAGAGAACTGGCATCTTGGTTTTAAGCAGCCAAAATTATCTTTCATCTTCCTCCGGCTTAAAACCTCAAATATCAGCAATTTACTCCCTATGAAACACATGGTATTACTCCATTAGTTAGAACTTAGATGACAGGGAAAATCTCAAGGGCAGGGGAACCAAAGAGCACCTAATTGTGAAGCAATGATTGTCATTGACTTTGGACCATTTTTGCATTGCCATAAAAACAGTGATTAGAATCAATTGCACTGCAATCACAAAAGCATCTTTTGACAGAAAATTTTACCTTGTTTGACGTTCACATGTCATTGTATTCAGAATTTCGATTAATGCAGCTCCAAACCAGTTCTTTATAGACTAACTCTGATAATACAATTGTAAGTAGAGAGAACCTGAAACAGGGGATAGAATAGTGGGGTAAAGCAGTTACCATAACCCTAAGTTCATTTTTCATGAAGTATCTATATCCGGGTAAGAGCAGTTACTATCTCCGGAACTATTTCCCCAGTTGGTTAACCAGAAGAAAGAACGAGATTTTATAGGAATGTAAAAACTTTATTATAATAATCTATGATCAAATGAGCTACAAACCATATAAGGGTGGAAAAGGAAATATGAAGACCAAAATGGGCAACCGCTTTAATGCAAGCAAACATTTGAATCATTCTCAGTTGAAGTCTTTCAATCTTTTTTTCAGCATGTCCATTGATTTCTTCCGTGAACCTGTTTTTGTATTTCTGGTTGAAAGGCTCCCGAAGATCCCATCTGCTGAGTCCTTGAATTTTTCGATGATGCTAGCCACTTTCTTATTATCCAAAGCATTGTAGGACTTCTCCCGTATTACAAGATTCACGAAATTCTCTGGCTGGCTGCTGGACAAAAGGTTTATCAACTGCCGGGCTTCTATCAAGCAGCTTCGAAAACTACCTTCTTTGTATATCTCACTTAGGCCTGTGCTGTCAAACCTCTCATCAGCAAAATTCTCTAGCACCTGTAGATCATGGTTGATAACCACGACTGCATTGGCATTAAACCTCTTGACACTATCAGTGAGAAATGCAGCAACGATAGAATTGGAAATATGCTCAAGAGCCCCACAACCAACCTTGTACAATGCATCCAATGGCAGAATTTGCAGTGCAGTTGAGAAAACACTGTCAAGGTAAAAGATCACCTCATTCATATACTCGCTGTTATTTTGGGATATCTCTTCAGAGGTCCAGTTTATATTTTCCGTAAGTGCCAAGAACTCATCTAACTTACTATTTACCAGTTTCATGAGAGCCAGATAAGCTGCGATCGAACTGGAATCCCACACAGTTGGGCAGCATATTGTAGGAAAAAGTTGCAAGCTCGTTCGAGATATGATATATTTGCAGCAAGTTGCATGACTTGAGATTCACCAAGGGCAGGACTATGAACTTTATTAAGGACAACTTCATTAAGCACATCGATCAAGATCTCGTCCAAGTACTTTCGCACTACATCATAAAAATTAGAATTTAATCCATAGGACAAGTAATCAGCGGAGCCTTTGATGAATGATCGGACAATACGGCAAGAATCAGGCACCATTGAGGAGAATGGTGCAATATATGGAAAAGCTGGCATTATATCCGAAGGCTGAAGATGAAATGCCAAAACATTACTCTCATAGTCCGATTCCTTCTTCATTATCATCTGGTCACACGAATCATTACAAATAATGTTCTCGATTTCCTGGCGACAATCTTCAAGAAGAAGATCATGGTATTTGTCTCGGCTCTTATCTAATACCTCGATAATTGAACTCACTTCATATCCATACTGCCTAAGAGTTGCCCCAAGAAGAGTGATATAATCCTTCACCAAGAGAAGGTGAGTCGCAGTACTCATTTGAACAAACTGTGCATCCAAAATTAATACCACTTTAGCCACAGTTGTTTCCCACATTGTTTCAACTTGTTCGTTCAACAACAAACCTCCGGAAGTCCTTAGGACCCTATCTTCCACAATGAAGTAGCCTGCAATTTGAGCCAGATATGTTCGATGTGATTCAATAAACATTTGCGAGGAAGGGATTTGCAAGTCTGAAGTGAGTTGCAATAATCGATTTTTGTAGTAATAATCACGAAATTGCTCTTGGAGTCCAAGGCAGGTATGGATGTGATACGACCGATGAAGGGGTGTAAGATCAAACTTCAAAACAGATTCCTCAGCAACTTCATCGACATCTAATTCATACACGAAATCCATGCCAGCCATGTTCATTTCCTCGGCTTTTCTCTGCCGTTCGAGCATTTCCTGGTCTCTCTGGCGAGCCGATGCGGCATGTCCAATTGCGGTTTGTCCAATATCCTTGGCAGAACTCCTGATGTGAACCAACCACTCATTAAAGTGTGCAGTCACTTTCTTCTCAATATGTGCTTTTATCATAGGAATGGCCTTTTCTAAAACAATCTTGATTTTATTCACAGGGATATTCTGCAGGTAGTTCTTCTCAACCAAATCCACAGCTTTCAAAGCAAGGTAAAACTGGCCTTGTGAGAGGTGCTTGTTACATTTAACACAAAGCTCCAACACTTGAATGCAAATCCTGGACATCTTAATAGCTTCTGTCACACTTTTCTTAATGGAATAAGATTCAAGAAGCTCTTCAAGTTTGAGCAGCAAAGCACTCCCTACCTCCTGCAACCGGAAATTATCGCTGGAGAGATCGCTTTTAAGCTCTTCGGCATCGACCAATACTCCCCGAAGCTCGTCGACCGCGCGAATGAATTCCTCGTAGTGAGTCTTGCGAATCCATTGTTCAATAAACAAATCAAACAATCACTGCAAATTTTGAGGAAGACGAAGTTTTAATGTTTTTTTAGTATTATTTTTATTTTTTGAACAAATTAAATTTTGTCTGATGATTATGTTTTTTATACAATATAATTTTATAATTCAAACTAATCATAGTTATTTATATGTTCAAAAACACCATAGCTTTTTTATACAGTATATATCATAGTATTAAAAATTTTACAAATAATAAACGAAATTGATTTAAGTGTAAGCAATTTGGTATCGCTTAAGGAAAAGCTACTCAGTTGCAACGAGGTAAAGATAGTCCAACAGAGTAATGCTTGCGAAGCCGAGGTGAAGGCTTTGCGGATCAAGGTGAATGAGCTCAAGGAAGAGCTACTCAGTTGCAAGAGTGCAATGATTGAATGGGGTGCGCTTGCCACCATCTTAGAGGGACTTAGGCCTGGGGCGAGGCTTGCATTGGAGCAAGGAGGTGCCCAAATTCGAGAGGCCAAAGATGTGGCCGAGTTGCTGACCGAGCCTGCAGGAGACAAGCCAGTCAGTGCCGAGACGTCCAAGCCCACGACGAGTGACTGTGGGAATGGTGAAGCTAAGTCCGTGCCAAAGAAGAAGGCGAGCAAAAAGATGAAGTACTATTTTTGTGATGGCCCACATGTGATAAAGAGATGTCCCGAGAAGAATCGCCTTGCTGCACTCATCAAGATAGAAGATGAGCCAGAAGGGGGAGTAGCGTGATTTGGCACAATTGCGAGTGTCAATAAGCCAAGGGAAATCCAATGTGTGAGTACAAGTGCCAAAGTAGTCAAGCCAAGGTCGAGCCCCGGTGTGATAGCAAATGAGAAAGCTGTCAAGCCGAGGGTGGAGAATAAGCAATTGGAGTGATACCAGTGTAAGGGGCCTCACAAGTTGCGAAGATGCCCAGTTCGAGCCAAGGAGTCCAAGACGAGGGACAAGCCCGAAGGGAGCGAGGCTACAAAGCTTGGTTCAAAGCCGTCTAGTTCTGCCAAGTCCAAGGGAGACTGAAAGCATAAAAAGGTGAATATGTCCAAGAAGGCTACGAGGGAGCTTACCGAGGATGTCCGAGGAAAGAACATCGCTTTTGAGACCAATGGAGCGTCGAAGGGGGCCAAGCCGAGGGACATTGCAATCGTGGAGACACCACCTATGGGCAAGGTGGGAAACGAGCGAAGGACTTCGGGGAAGAAGTACCGACGCAAGAGGAAGCACCGAACTTCGAGGAAGAAGGGTCGATGCAAGAAGAGTGCACCAAACTTCAAGTCAGAGGGGCGAGTGCAACGAGGGGCAACAGACATTAGGCAAAAGGGGTCAATGCATGCAAAGAACTTCGACGATGGAGGTTCGATGCAAAGGGGGCTAGACTTCGTGGAGACAAAAGGGCTGACCCATTTTAGAGTAAATGCAACCGAGAGAAATGTACATCTCAAACACCACTCTAGTGTTTTTGAGTTTGATTTGCCGAGTTTGATGAGCATAGGTCGAGTTGGACCTAACCATCGGTGCGGGGGAGACGAAGCTTGGAAAGGACCTTTCAGAGTTCTAAGGAGCCAAACTGATGGGCTGACGAGTTTGAGAGTTCGTCCAGTGTTCAACATGGTGACACCCAAAACTTTGCCGCGGGACCAAGGCAAACCAAGGCTTGTAGGAGAAAGCTCCTACAACTGTGATGTATCCGGAGGCGTCATAGCACGCGACATCACTAGGAGGGAAGAGTCAGAGCGGGCAGTCCTTACGGGGGGATATGAGCAAGCCGAGACATCGATGAGCCACCAAGACGATGTGAGTAATGGTGCAAAGGATCGAGGAATTCCATGGAGGCAAGAGCCGAGGCGAGCAGTTCATATGGGGGAACCGCACCAAGCCGAGGCAACAAGTAGCAGTATCCAATGAGGCTCTACCCAGGATCGTTCTAGTGCAGCGACGAGGGCGTCGCCAAGTTCAGCGGGGGAGATTGTCACGACCCAAACATTTTGTTCTGAGACAGTTGCGCAAGGATCCGCCCAAAAGGTTCAAAGCGGATCATTGGACTTGCCAAGACCACCAGACTTGGCCCAACACTTGGAGAATGCTATAGAGCCCGATTACACTAGCTTTTTAGAAATGGCAGGAGACAAGGAGTCAAATGAATAATCTTGCCATATCGGGTGTGATCAGCTATCTGAGGAAAGAAACCTACTAATTGACGTAATTAGGTAGGATTTGATATTCTTTCCTATATTAGAGATTCTTGTAAGGATTCGGGCTAATCCTGGCCATTCATGTAAATCGATCCGAACCATTGATTGAGTGGGAGCTCAACTATAAATAGAGAGCCTCTCACTCTCATTTGTATCATCTATCTCATTCCATTCATTCTCTCGTTTGAGAAGAGTAATAAGACTGAGGCATTTACTCTAGCTTTTCTCTTGTCCCTTTCAATTGTCCTTGGTTCTTAAAGTTCTTTGTTCTAGTTGCCTCTCGAGTGGCCAAGAGTAGCCATCATAGTGCTTAAAGCGCTTCCGCATCCATCGAAGCCTTTAGGGCTTGTCCGAGCCGTTGTCGAGCAGGAGTACTCGCAAGGATGGTTGAAGGCTTACTTAGGCGCAAGAATCGACCGATTAGCGTCAAAGGCGTCTAAGGGCGCACGGATCCTCTAGGGTTGAGCCCTAGCCCCGTGACAATTAAGTTAAAGGTTTTATGTGTGCAGAAAATTCTCATTAGAAGATTCGGCCACTCAAGTCAGGTGTGCGACACTAGTCGATCCAGATTAGTCAGGGCAATGCCTTAAAAAATCGTAAGCACAACTAAAAAAATTATAAATGAGTTAACAAGAGTTAGATACAATTGGAAGACACTTTACTTTCTTAAGAAAAAAACGTGTTTAAATTTTAAAAACGATATTGTTAATAAAGAGAATTACAAATATCAAATACAATAAAAAGAGCTCATAAATGAGGATCAAGTCAATCTAAACTTGAAACTCAATCGGAAATTCTTATAAATCTACCCACAAAATAATAATAATAGTAATTCGCGGGTATTTGGGCAGAGGGCTGGCCCATTACTGTCTTTGTTTAATATTGTTTTTGGCCCAACAATTATGTAGTTGTTGTTGAACTTTAAAAGCTCCATTTGTAATTCTAACCAAATTAGGTTTTGTTTTATGGACTCTTACTGCACATAAACAAGTCTATGTTTTATGGGGTTTTAACCTTCTTTTGTATGACCACAACTTATTATTTAATGAAAAAATTATTAACCGATATAAATTATCTTATTAACTAAATTTATATCATTTGATTAAAGTCGAGATTGTTCCCAACTAAAAAACACTATCAAATATTTTTTTAATTTATATACAAATAAAAGCAACCAAATTTATTTTTTTTATCAACCGAAAGAATACTGTAAAAGAAATAAATTGGGAGTTAATTAGCATTAAATTGGACCGACTTTCCGCAGTAATTAAGGGAAAGGATAAGATCTCCACTTCATTTGTTGACATTTCAAATTTATGAGAATTCAATTCCCTATAAAAGGGGAAACATTGCTTCCATGTTACATCATAATGGATATTGTGGGACATACATATCTGAAAGTAAAACAAAGGGTCTGTCCGTACGTCTCGATTATTATTGTTATTTTAAGATTATTTTTCATATATTATTTTATAAAATTCCAAAAATGCATGGTTAATTAACTAATTATATTTGAAAGCTTTTTCTTGTTGATAAAGAAACCATAGTTGTGTTATCGGGAGTTGAGAGTGCTCACGGGGAGATCTCTAGTTTTTGTCAACCAAGATTTTCTTTCTGTTTTCCTATATATAATTAATATTTATTTAATCATTTTTTCATCAGTTTAATATTCTAATAACATTGTTTTGTATCAGCTTTTTTTATCAATACATTGGCATTTGTTTGACAATTAGCGATAGCGGATTATATTAACTCATAAATGATAGTTGATCGCATTAGCTGATTTAATTAGCGGATTGTATTAGTTGATTGTATAAAAGTGTTTGGTAAAATTAATTGATAGCGGATAGTTGTTTGATTATTTAAACAAGCAAAACGACATATAATAACATGATTATATTTAATACTTGTTTGAATAGTTCATTAGTTATCAATATTTTGTATCTATTAATATTTCTTAGATTATAAAAAATAATTTTTTAATATGATATTACTAAGCATATTTAAAGGATCTATATATTAATTTATTTATATAAATAATTTAATACAATTTAATTAATTATTAAATTTAAATACAAATACAAACATGCAATAATAAAAAGAATAAATAAAAAGTATTAGTTTATAAATGTCACAATGTAAATACGTGAATACTAATAATTAAAATAGAAAATGTTAAATTCAAGTTATTTAGAGATTTTTTATAATTATTTAAGGTAAAAAGTCCTTTGTAACTCTTATGTCAAAACATTAATTTCAAAAACTCTAAAAAATAAAAATGTTCTTAATAAATTTAAATTTCGATCTTTAAAAATATAAATGAACAAAAATAGACAATCACAAATAAAAGTCCAATGGGCCAATAATAGTAAATTCTAATAATAAGTTGACCGCTTATTTGACGTTAAAGATAAGATAATCACCCACGCTCCTAAACTGTATGATATTAAAAAAGTATTATGATTTAATTCATTACGTGAGTTGAGAGTAAACATTCTTAATCATTAAATTAATTATTAATTGTATTACGTTTATCGTTTGATAACGTGGTGCAGTGGATGATATAATTTGTGCAATTTGTATATTGTTTTATAATCACGTGTGTTGATAAGCTATTGTAAATTTCAAGGTATCTGTAACTCTTTTTTTTTGCCTTAGCTGGTAATCTGCAATTATTTATATATAAGTTGTTAATTGTCGGTATTTATTATTTTTTAATAATAATCTATGCCTTTATGACACGCATTTTCTCTGTTCTTGTGACACATATTTTTTCTGTCATTGTGACGTGTTTTCTTTGTTTTGTGGTTTGTTTCATCTGTCATTGTGGCATGATTCAGCATACCCTAGCAGTTGTTTGTTGCTCGCACAGAGATTTTAATCGGCGTTAGTTTCTGATTATGATTTTGTCGGTGGTCATGGAATGTTAGATCTCCATTCGGTTGATGGTTGTTGCCGATGTAACCAGTCTTGGGTAGCAGAACATTCTGCCTGATAGTTTGAATCGTTCACCATTCCTTTTTTATCCATTATGCATCTCGATTGGATAGAGACAAAAAAATTCAGAAAGATTCTAAATTTTGTTGGTGTGTTCATCTTCATTGAAGTTTTTTACTTTTTTTTGTCTTTTGGGTTATAAGAAATTTTAAATAAATTAGTCTCATTATTTTCTTCCATTAATACGTTATAATTATGATATTTTTTATGGATATAATAAAAATTCAGTGGCTATATTTAAAATTAAATCAAAGTGTTTGTGTGTTGTCACCCTTTTTTTAATTATTATCTAATATATATTTTTTGTGCTGTGTACGAAATATTAGAGTTACTTTCGAATGACAAAAGTTGGAATTTAGTTCCACCTTCGGTAGTTAAGTTAGACAAGTTGAAACATGAATGAGCTGTTTTTCAAATAAGAATATTAATTAATTTTATTGAATAAATAAATAAGAAATAGAAAATTATTTATTTTTTAAATAAAATTAAAATTTAAGTTGACTAAGTACATTAATCGGTCATCTTCTCTAAAACCATCAAAGAATAAAAATAAACCACCGAATAATAAAAAATAAGTTAATTGCATTATGCATCCTCAAACTATGACCCTCATTTTAAATTAGTTTTAAACTTTTAAAATTTTAAATTTTAACCATACATTATAACTCCATACAAAAAATATTAAAAAATTAACCAGCCCATAGTTAAAATTAACCGCTGAATAAGTACTCTAATATTGAACTTGAGTAGCTTTGTATAAATATGCAGCTTTTATTTCTTATATATAAAATCCATATTGAACTTGAGCCATTACTGCGTTATGCGATCGTGCTTGATTTGTCGAGTTCAGATAAATTCTCAAAAATTGTAATAAGGTGGCGGATAGCATGGCTAAACTTGTTCTTGCAGCAGTTCGAGCTTCAAACGTTTTTTTCGATGTTCCAGATGCTGTTCGTTTCCTAGTGCACGATGATGGTAATACCGATCAGGGCCATGCTCCTGATTAGTCTTTAGCTGCTCCTCATTTTAATTCAAAAAATATATATAACTTAAACGAGAAGTTAAGTGTGACAATCAAATCAATTAGCTACTCAAAAGATTATAATCGAATAAGTTTTAATAATTCGACTATAATATCAAGTAAAGCTTGAATTTCAAAAATAAATTTGGACAAACATAAAAAAGAAAATTTGGGGGAAGTAATTAAGACCAAACTTTAAAGTTAAACATATTGGATTTCAATTAAAGTTGAGTTTGACTTTAATTCTGCATAAAAAACGAAAAGATGCCGGAGATTTGGAGGGAAGTAATTCGAATTTCCAACACTTTTACATATTCCACCGGCTTTCGATTCAACCCCATATATTTTGAATGTATTAATGGAAATGGAATCAACTTTATTTATTTTAGAAGGATATGATTCTATAAAGTTGGTCACTTATCTAGTAGTCTATATATAAATCAAAGGAATTATCAGAACTTAATTACTGGTTTTAGTGATAAGTATCTGGTATTTTTAGGGTAATATTGCCTTTTGTTTTGATATTTTTTAGATATAAAGCATGCTGCCTTATAATTGGGATCTACGACAAAAACTACAGTAACTTTAAGACGTCACCTGCAGGTGGCGTCTTTTTGAATTTTTAATAATTTAAATTTAAATTTCAATGAAGACGCAAGTGACGTCTTTTTAAATTTTTAATAATTTCAATTTCAATTTCAATGAAGATGCAGGTGGCTTCTTCATTAAAGAGTGGCTGTTGAATTGGATTTTTTATTAATGTAGCTATGTAGAGTTTAAATGTTTTTGTAGGGTATATTAGATATTTTATTGTTTTATAAATTATTTGATTTATATATTCTATTCTATTAATTTGAATAATTTTAATTTGTAGAGTTTAAAAATAATGAATAAACTAGAAAGTTGTTAAATGTTTAGATAATTATAATCGAGAACAAAAATTAGTCATTTATAGGTATATTCGAGAACAAAAATTAGTCATTTATAGGTATATTTGATAACAAAAATTAGTATAATTAAGGAAACCATATTCGAATAATTCTAGGTATATTTGAGAACAAAAATTAGTATAATTAAGGGAACCATATTCGAATAATTGTAGGTATATTCAAGAAAAAAATTAGTATAATTAAGGGAACATATTCGAATAATAATTCTAGCTATATTCGAGAACAAAAATTATTAATATAATTAAGGGAACCATATTCGAATAATTCTACGTATATTCGAGAAAAAAACTAGTATAATTAAGGGAACCATATAATCGAATAATTCTAGGTATATTCGAGAACAAACCATATTCGAATAATTCTAGGAAAATTAAGGGAACCATATTCGAATTATTCTAGGTATATTCTAGAACAAAAAAAGTATAATTAAGGGAACCATATTCGAATAATTCTAGGAAAATTAAGGGAAGAAATGAAATGAAATGAAATGAAGGCATTTTTAGTTATATAATTGTTGCATATTCGAATAAAATAATAAATATTTTTAGTTAAAGTAGTTGGTGTGCAGATAAATTTGAGATATGACATATGATCAGTTGTTGCATTAGGACCATATGCACATTTCATCTTATATCGGCGTAAGTAATTTGTAACTTATTTATCTTCGAATAAGAAATGTATGTTAGTTGTACAATGTTATTAATTAAATTTAATTTATTAAATGCATGACGATCAGCATTGATTTCGTCGTCGAGGGACAATGACGGATGAGCCATATGCTCTCATTGTTCGTCACTTACAACAGGCGGGATTTTATAATACGACATTTGTGCGTGGCTATAAGGTGGTCCCGGCATTGATAACTGCGTTGATTGAACGCTGGAGACCAGAGACCCACACGTTTCATTTTCTAGTCGAGGAGTGCACGATAACCCTGCAAGATGTAGCTTTACAGCTCGATGTCCCCATAAATAGAAATGCAGTCGTGGGGCAGAATAACTACAACGTATATGCGATGTGCAACCAGTTCTTCAAGAAATCCCTTCACAAACCGACACGAAAGGGTTACGTGTGAAGGTAACCTGGTGGAGAATGCATTCAGGTTAACCGAGGACTCAACCGATGAAGAAGTTGCTTGCGCAACACGTGCTTATATCCTGCAGCTCATTGGTAGGGTATTGATGCCAGATAAATCCGGTAATCTTGTGCACACGCAGTATTTGCCACTGCTAGAAAATTTTCGCGAAGCTCGTTCGTATAGCTGGGGCTCTGCGATATTGACGGTCTTATACCATGAAATGTGCAAGACTGTTATTGTTAGAAATGGGAACAAGATATCTGATATTGGTGGATGCCTTATCTTACTTCAGTTTTGGGCGTGGTACGACTGCCATATTTGACACCTATAGTCAATAATCAGTTGAGTTTCCACTTGCTGGAAGGTAATACTAAAATCAAAATGTATAATGTGTATTTTTTTATTAAAACTATTTCAAATTAGTAAATATTTTTTTTTCAATGCAGGTGGCGACATGATTTGAGAAATGCAGGGGTGGTGCACAACAACGTTGTTGACGTGAGACTGAAGATCGAATCTGAAGGGAAAAATTAGGTATTAAAGTTGGTTTAAAGTATAGTCTTGCATACCCAAATATTTGTTGATGTTAATATTAAATTTTTTGACAGTTCATTTGGACGTCGTACGACGATGCAGATGTACAGTTTTGCGTACCCCAATATGTGTGAGAGGATGCTACATTTTGGGGTGCAGTTGTACCGTTGATCCATTTTTCGGTGGTTGAGATCCAGTGCGCTAATAGAGTCCTGCGATAGTTCTGGTATCATCAACCTCGTTCCTGGTCCTCCGATTGATCTCAAAGATATTCACACAGGAGAACAAAAAATTAGGTTTGATGATAACTGGAGGCGCAAGCAAGAAACTTTAATTGCTCGTTGGAACAACCGGAACTTATATGTGCTAACTAATGTGACTCCACTCCATGAAGATGATTTTTGTGACGATTCAACTTACATGGTATGGTTTTATAACAACGGAAAACCATTCCTGGCACCCATGCAAGTGAGTCAGAGATGGCATACATAGCATAGGTGCTCATATCAGTATGAAGCCGGTTTGTCTACGCATATGGAGGACCTGCAGCCGCCACCAATTAATCATGCGGAGTGGTCATCATGGAGTTCAGGTGTACTTTCAGGGCATGTAGGGCGAACATACGATTTATGATGATTCATGGGATAGAGCACTGCAAAGATCCCAGATATTCCATTTGCAGCACACTGATGTTGGATCATCCGGATTGAGTGCGTTTCAACAACCACCTCCATACTTGCCTACTATGCTATTTTCCACTCCGTTATGTGCTGAAGATATGTACGCGACACCACCTTCTATGCGGATTTTGGATGACCAGCCAAGCGAAGACGAGGAGGATTTGGAGGACCACTAATCGCCACAGAGGATGGCTCAACCCCCACGACGGTACGACCAGACATCTTTCCTTGCATAAACAAGAGCTGCCGATGAGGAGGAGAAGATAGAATATTTTTTTCTATTTGGAATTTTCATATTAATGTTTAAACTTTTATTTTGAACGATTGCTGTTGTTAATATTTGTCATTTTTTACTTTTTTATATTTGTGATTTACATTAAAGTTGTTTAAACTTTTTCTAATTTGAATTTTTTTTATTATTATGGAAAAAACACATTTAATTTAAAAATGTTCCGCTACTTCATTAATGAAAGTTTACAAACTCATTCAAAATTGATGTGACGGCCAGACACGATAGTTAAAACGATTCGAACATTTATCTCTCGTGTGACCGGCCACCCGACAAAGTCCACAATGCCTAGTTTGAACTCTCTCTCGATCATCTAGATCATCCACATACAAGTATGAACGCGGGAGGAAGTCGGTCGACCCTTTAGCTTTCTTCGAAGACTGGGATTTGGTAACTATTATTCGCATATTGGATCTGTTGGCCAATATTCCTGATTTGGAATCGTCCTAAACATAGGCCTGTAGATATTTGTCATTATTTCCAAACTAAAATAATCGTCCACCAATGTATATGGGTCTATACGGACATGCATGCACGCGGCGATTGCGTGAGCGCACGGGTATCTATATGTCTGAAAATAGCCACAGTCACACCAGTTCACATGCAAGTTTACTCGGAACAATTTGTGCTCGTTCGGGCATATCAAGGTTTGGACATTAAATTCAGCATCGTTAGGGTCGAAGGAATCCACTATCATGGCAGTTGCGTCTTCTTGAAGTTTCTTCATACTCATTTGGAGTGTTTCAGACCACTGTTGTCCCCTATTTATTTGAGAGTTGACCTCATTCCCTTTGTCGCACCGTACTTTGCCCAGTCTAAAGTACGTCTCCCAACAATACTTGCAATTGGTAGATGGCGCGTCACTTTCAACATAGAGTTGATAGCCTCGGCAAGGTTAATGGTCATATGCCCGTAACGTCGACCTTCATCATAGGCCTGTGACCATCGTTCCCTGGGAATATCAGCAACAAAATCATGTACACGTTCTCTGTGCCTTATAAAATGCCTAAAATTTGCATCGAACCTTGGTCGAACCGTTTCATACCCTGCTCGTAAAAACGTTAGTTAGTAAACGCAAGTCAAATATCATACATAAATCAATCAATAATTTAGACAATAACAAATTACAACTTACATGCGCTTAAAATTACATGATGAATCTGATTGTTCTGGAACTGAGCCTTTGCATTGGCAGCAATATGCCGAATACAATAGGTTGGATAAGCACGTGGTGGTCTTCATAAACTTTCGGGCCTATCGATTACTGATAATAGAGCAGACCCTCTATCAGAAATCACACAAATCTCGTCCTCTTTGATTACGTGTCGGCATAAATTATTCAAAAAGAATTCTCATCTCTCGACATTTTACTTTTCAACTATGGCAAAGGCTATTGGAAATATATTCATGTCTCCGTCTTGTGCCACAGCAATAAACAATATTTGCCCGTATTTATCGTACAACCATGTACCATCAATTTGAATCATACGTTTGCAGAATGCGAATCTTTCAATGCACGGCTGAAATGCCCATAATAACTTACTGAATATTTTTTTCGGGAATTACTTCACCTTGTAGTGTTACTGCCGGTAACGTTTCGTACTCCACTACAATTCCAAGGATAAATACTTGCATTTCTCGTAATAGAGCCGGTAGCTCATTATATGATATATCCCAATCGTCGTAAACTAACGTCATTGCCTTTTGCTTCGCCATCCACGCCTTATAGTAAGATGAGATGTATCCAAGCTGTGTACGGATCGATGCTACCAACACTGCAATGGTGATCCTCGGATTCTTCTCAACCAACAACTTTGTGTAAGCGCATATCAAATCGGAGTCAAGGTTTATGCAGTATTGTGTGATTGAAGTCATGATACATGAATGTTGATAAATGAACATTCTGACCTCCCACATCTTCTTTCGTTTCATATACGAAACTCTTATCCTCCAGTTACATTTGCTCCTCCAATTCACGCACCTTACACAATATGTTCCGCTATCAGATTCAGCAACGCAAGATTGCATATGACGTCTGACGCAGTACTCCTTGATTGCTAATTGAACATCTTTCTTTGTATCGAATTGACCTCCGAGTTTCAACTCCTCGTCGGTTGAGGTTGAGGCTGAAGAATGACAAAATACACGTGCCTCATATTCTTGATCTCGTATTGCAGCATAGTCCACCTCATACATGTGGACCGGAGGCACGTATGTTGGAAGATTGGGCTTCGGTTGAACATAACCCCAAACTGGCGGCTCATCAGCCAATCTACATCTAGCAGACGCTATTGCCCAAACATCTTCCTCAATATCAAGATCATGGCCCTGAACAGCAGTAGTCCTAACAACATCAACATCAAGCAACTCGACATCATCATCTTCTGCCACTGGTATAACATTTTTGTCGTCTTCGCTGAAATCATCAACTATTTTGCCTCAACGACCATAAACGTTTTCAGTGTCACAATCCATCGTAATATTCGATCACACCACTGACTCTCTTAATTTACCAAAAACTCTACCCAAAACTCCTTAAAACTAATTTTTTTTGAAATGGACAACAAAAGAACAAAAATTCCCGGGCATGTGCTGTATATATATCGACATCCTGACGCCACCTGCAGATGGCGTCCAAGCTTCATGTCGCCACCTACAGATGGCGTCCCAAGAGTCATCTGCCAGACCTGCACGCCATCTGCTCGTGGCGTCTTGTCGAGCCAGCTTTATTCTGCTGACCACGCTTTTCAGTGCAACTGCTGATTCGTGGCTCAATTTTTGTAATTTGGCTGAAAGATGGCGTCTTCATTGAAATTTAAATTTAAATTATTAAAATGTCTTCAAGTCACTATAATCTTTGCCGTAGATCCCCAATTATAGGGCAGCGTGCCTTATATTCAATAATATCAAAGCAAAAGGCAATATTGCCCTAAAAATGCCTAAGTATCTTAGACAACTTTTTAAAATTTTCTCGGTATATATCAATAAAAAAATTATAAATTTAACGTGACGTACAATAGGTTTTAATTTCGTTTATATTTTTTGTAAAAAAATCTACAGTTTTCTTAAAAAAGTTATACCGTTAGATGTCAAAATATAAGATATTATTATATATTTGTGTTGCTTTATTTATTGTTATGAGAATATTAAACATTTATGTTAGTAATTAATGAATAGTGGATTACGTTAATGGATTATAAATTTATTTTTAAAATTAAGTTAATTGATTATATTAATTAATTGTATAGAAATATTTAATAAAATTAACCGATAATTGATAATTGTTTATTTATTTGAACAAACAAAATAACATACGAGAACATAATTATATTAATATTTATTTAAATAATTTATTGATTATTAATACTTGATATTTCTTACTCATCGAGTTCTATTTTTAAGACAACTTGATTAATTATTGAATTTAAATGATAGTATTCGAAACATATGTATTACACTCGTATGTGTGAAGAAAAAAGTAATTATTTAAATTATATAAAAGATATGTTTTACTTCAAAAGATACTAGAGTTACTTAAATTCACGAGAGTAATAAAGAAAAAATAATAGTTTATAAATATTAAGAATTGTTAAGAATAAAAGTATTTTTTACGATATTTACATCTAATACTCGAACCATATAAACGTTGTTTCTTGCAACTTATTTAGACTTAGAGAATTCATCTTAATATATTGTTGTAATAATTATTTGCCAAACAATCAAATTAATAGATTTAATTAATTAAAATTATAAAAATATTCGATCATCTAATTTTCACTCATAACTCTATTTATAAAAAAATACTAAAATATTATTATAACATTAACATAAGAAGATCATAATTACAATAATATCTTGAAAATCTTTATTAAATGTCCAGTTCCGGTTTCCAAATCAGGACGGTGAGAAGTCCGTGTCCAAACTGCGTCGTTTGGTAACAGTAAGTGGACATTTTTTCTACACTTGCTTTTACCGGTAATTACCGGGAAACTTTACACACTGTTATTACAAAAGACCGGGAGTTGTTTTTAAGCCCTTTTTCGTAAACGCCTATAAGTATCTGATCCTCATTGACTACAGTCTCTTCTCTTCTTCTTCTTCTTCTTCTTCCCATCTCATAGTATATTGCTTTTCCTACCATTTCCCGGCGAAATCACCGGTCATCTCCTCTCTAATTTTCGCCGGGAAATTCATTTTAGAGACAACCTTTGCTTCTAGAGGTGCGCTTTTTTAATTTTTTAAAAGCTCATTTTTTTTGCGTGTGGGGTTATGTTTTTTATTAGATGAGTTTCAGATCTGGGTTTTTTTGGTGGATTGATTTGCAGTATTTCCTTTTTCATGCCCTTTGTTGGTTTCTTCTTGGTATGCATCTTCATGCTTTCCCCGTTGATATTTTAAAAATCTTGTTAATTTTTTTTATTATAGTCAAATATTCAGTTAAAAAATGTAAACTACACTGTCCATTTTTCTAATTTAAAAAAATATTTTATATGCGTCATTCCGAATCCATATCTTGTATATAATATTGATGGTTGGGGGTTGGTTGTTGGAAATTTCCTTTATTTTTCAGCCATCTTGGTAATGTAATGAACAAGAGTTTTGATTTATTCACTCTTTGTTGAATGTGATTTTTCATTTCATTAGCTCTATAAATACAGTAGTCTTAGCATTTTCAGATTTTCAAGCATGTTTCTTTGCTATTCGTAAGGGTTTTTTACTTTGTTGTTATCCCAAATATTTGGGGTTCTAAATTCTAATCCTTTTTTATATTTTTGTTCTAAACTGTAGATCTCTTATTCTGAAACTTGCAAGTTTCGTTTTTGATCATTGAAGATAAAGAAAATGGATGGGGCTAAAGTGACGGGGCTTAGAAATGTGAGCTCAACTTGCTCCATCTCCGAAACAGAAGACTATGATCTCTCACGTCTCCTTGATAAGCCAAGGCTTAACATCGAGAGGCAAAGATCATTTGATGAGAGATCGCTGGGTGAGCTCTCTACTGCTCTATCAAGAGGAGCTCATGACAACTATGACACCACACACTCGCCCGGTTGGAGGTCCGGTTTCAATACCCCAGCCTCATCGGCTAGAAACTCCTTTGAACCGCACCCCATGGTGGCTGAAGCATGGGATGCTCTCAGGAGATCTTTGGTGTATTTCAGAGGTCAACCGGTTGGTACCATTGCCGCATATGACCATGCTTCCGAGGAAGTTTTGAACTATGATCAGGTAAGATTCTCATTAGATGCTTGGAACCGTTTTCTTTATCGATATTCAAATTGTTGTTGCATATGTATGAGATTGTAAACTATGATCTTGGCATTTATTATTGCTTATAATGAGTGTTAGTTATTCAATCTAAAACTAATTGTTAATTATATAAAGTTAAACCTGAATATATAAGGTAATTGCAAACTGTAAAGCTTAATTGAATGTAGGATAACAACATTTAATAATAAATAATGTATATTGATCCTAGTTGGATGACTTTGATTAGGTGAAACTTCAAGTCAAACATGAGGTAGAATAGAAATTTAACATGAATAGAGATTTCTGATCTCTAACGGTAGGTTTGATTAGTTAAAAGATGCTATTTTTAATACTGAAATCCATTACCATCTAGTCGGTTAAAATATTGAAATCCTCTAAGACTGTTTTGTTCGGGTTTTTCTTCAGGTTTTTGTTCGAGACTTTGTACCCAGTGCTCTGGCTTTTCTGATGAATGGAGAGCCTGAGATAGTTAGGAACTTTCTCTTGAAGACTCTTCATCTTCAAGGGTGGGAAAAAAAAATAGATAGATTCAAGCTAGGGGAAGGTGCAATGCCAGCTAGCTTCAAAGTTCTTCATGATCCTGTACGTAAATCGGACACAATTATTGCAGATTTTGGAGAGAGTGCCATTGGAAGAGTTGCTCCGGTTGATTCGGGATTCTGGTGGATCATTCTGCTCCGTGCATATACAAAATCTACAGGGGATTTATCTCTAGCTGAGACACCTGAATGTCAAAAAGGGATGAGGCTCATACTTACTCTTTGTCTATCAGAAGGATTCGATACTTTCCCAACCCTACTTTGTGCTGATGGATGCTCTATGATTGATCGAAGAATGGTAAGCTATCCGTCCAATTTTTCTTTCTTTCTTTATTCTTTTGTGCATGAGATGTGCTTTCCTGTTCATACACGTAATGTCCTTAACTGATTGTATAGTTTGTTTGATTTAATGTGAGACGTGCAATGCATCTGAGAAATTAAAAGTAGCACAAGATTATGAAAATTGAAATTTAGATATAATACACATTATTCATATAAAAAAAGGTGTAGCTGATAATTTATTGTTGTTATTGATGAGTGGTGGAGACAGTGGAGCAGCATGACCTATTGAAATCCGGTTCCTTGGTTTTAATTTAGTAGCATGCTGCTTCTGCAAACATGTTGATGTGGTTTACTGTGTGGTCCAACTGTTGTAATTTATTCCTTCGTTTAAGCCAATCTACGATTGGTTTTGTAATCAATCTCCTAGTGTCATTGTAAGATATTGAAGCAATGGTTTCAGAATATGTTCCATTATATATTATCACACGTATGCTTGCGTGAAAGCGAAATAGTCAGTTTACGAATGAAACAGTTATTTGAGAATCTTATTAGATAATCAGATGTTTTGGCTGTTCTGAACATAAATAAGTTCTCATGCTTTGGTTCTGGGTTCATGTTTATTTCTAATAAATTCTTACGAAAAGCTATATGGTTCTGGCTTCATCTCTGTCTATAACGGTGAACCATATATATCTTTGTCCTATTATTGCTAAGAACTGGTGGAATCTAGTTAGTCTGTCTTTTTTCATTAATGAATGTGATGTTAATATTCCGAGTAGAATGTTCACAAGATCTTGAAAGTGTGGTGCTATTCCCAAGGGAGTAGAGATTTAAATGATAGTACTTGACAGACTTGGGTTGAGTTGCGGAAAAAAAGCTATGGATAACAATAATTGACCATTCCTGAAGCAGTTTGCTAGGCTGTTACATGATAGGGTATACAAGAACGATGTAGATTTAGGTGGTAAAAGTGATGCCGATTTTGATTCTCTTTATTTTATTATGAATGTTAACCGTAATTCATCTATCCACACATACACACACATATATGTATATATATTTTGTCACCACTCCCTCCTCATCTCTAAAACCAATGAGTCTTGTACTGTGCATGTTCTAATGATGGTGTGAACTTTTTTCTTCGGCATTGACAGGGTATTTATGGTTATCCTATTGAAATTCAAGCGCTTTTCTTTATGGCATTGAGGTGTGCTCTATCATTGCTGAAGCATGACGCCGAAGGCAAAGAATGCATTGAAAGAATTGTGAAGCGTTTGCATGCTCTGAGTTATCACATGCGGAGTTACTTTTGGCTCGACTTCCAACAACTAAATGATATTTATAGATATAAAACGGAGGAGTATTCTCACACCGCTGTAAATAAGTTTAATGTTATTCCTGATTCCATCCCAGACTGGGTATTTGATTTCATGCCAACACGTGGTGGCTACTTTATCGGCAATGTTAGTCCAGCAAGGATGGATTTCAGGTGGTTTTGTTTGGGCAACTGTATAGCAATTCTATCTTCTCTTGCAACTCCGGAGCAATCAATGGCTATAATGGACCTTATTGAGGAGCGTTGGGATGAGCTTGTTGGAGAAATGCCGCTAAAAATAACTTATCCCGCAATAGAAAGTCACGAATGGGGAATTGTTACCGGTTGTGACCCGAAGAACACGAGATGGAGTTATCACAATGGGGGATCTTGGCCAGGTAAGGCCTTTGCTTCCTGATCTATCTTCACTTCAGTGCTTTTGATCTATTTAAGATGACCAAATATAACCCTTTTAGCCTATGAACTACAATACATATAAAAGAATGATTATTGATAAATTTTTGAACTGATGAACATGAATATTAATGTTTGTTGTATTTGTAAATTGCCCTTTTCCGTCATCCTGCAATTTCTTCCTATTTTGCATGCAGTGCTTCTGTGGTTGCTGACAGCTGCTTGCATAAAAACGGGAAGGCCTCAAATTGCAAGGCGCGCAATTGACCTCGCTGAGACACGCTTGTTGAAAGACGGCTGGCCAGAATACTATGATGGCAAACTCGGGAGATATATCGGTAAACAGGCTAGGAAGTTTCAGACTTGGTCAATAGCTGGATATCTAGTGGCAAAAATGATGCTGGAGGATCCATCGCACCTGGGGATGATTTCTTTGGAGGAGGACAAACAGATGAAGCCATTGATAAAGAGATCATCTTCTTGGACCTGCTAAAGCTGTCCAAACAGAAAAGAAAGAAAACAACCGAATCGGCAAATGGCAAAAGACCAACTTCAAAAGGCTTCGTTGTATCAGTTCGAGTCTTGCTTCTTTACGTTACATTTTCAAGTCGCAAAAATATTGTCGAAAAACAAGGATGTTATTTTTGCAGCCATGGCTGATGGCTCATGCATTGTTTTCCATTTCAAGTATACACTAGAGGAATTAAGTTTCGTGGTGGCAGATGCCATAACTATATGTATCGAATCACCTGAAAATAATTTTCATTTATTTGACTTCAAGCATGCAATTTCACTTTTTCTTAATACTATTATTGATTGGAATGGAACTGCCATGGTAGCCTTGGTGGTGGTTCCTGATGAAACAGAAAGTAAATACAGTCGTTCGAGCAAAGTATGATTAATTGCACTTTTAAGTCCCTTAGTTTAAATATTAGTTAAATTAGTTTTTAATCTCTTTTGATTTTAGATTTAAAAACGAGGTCCTTGTTCTTTTGAAGTTGAGCAATTTGACCCCATCCAATATCAAATACTTAAATCTTAATTCTGTCGCTGGTTCTGTTCCGGTGCATTTCACACACACAAAAAAATGAACCTCTCGTGTTCTTTTAGTTTATTTTTTGTTCATTATAACCCCACGTGTTCTTGCAATTTGGTTGACCATGAATATATATATATATATATATATATATATATATATATAAGGGTTATATTTTGATATATATATAAGGGTTATATTTTGATGTACAAGCTGTGTAAATTTTTTTTACACAACCCTTCTATAAAATTTAAAACCTAAATCCAAACCATAGCATCCTAAAAGCTAAACCTTAAACTCTAAATTATAACCATATCCTTAAATTCTATACCCTTCACACTAAACCCCTAACCCTAAATCTTAAACACTAAAGTTCAAAGGCTTGTGTAAACTTATTACACAAACTTGTGTATCAAAGTATTTCCCATATATGTATATATGGGATAGGATCCGTTTACACAACGTAAAAGTTTTTAAGTTTTACACGATCGTTAGATGGATGAAATGAATGGCTGATATTAACAGTGAGATGTGTGAAGATTATCACTTGAAAAAAAAGTAACGAGTTAATCTCAGTCATCAATTTCACCATCCGGCGATCATAAAAAAATGTAAACGGATCTGATATATTTCACCCATTCGACGATCTAAAAAGCCATTTATTTTACATTATGTGTAAGTGAAACTTATCCCTATATATATTGGCGTAAAAGGGAGAAACTTTAAGCTTCTGATTGGATGTTGGCACAGAAAGGAAACCATATTTGGAGGACATGTTCTTGGCATGTATGGGCAGGTGCATAAACTAAAATATCCAACAATTTGGTGGAACTGGCAGGATACGAGGTGGTGGTAGATAGAGATAGAGGTTCGGAGAGAGTGGGTTGGTTTGTTGGATTTCTTGCCTGAAATCAACTCCAGTTAAAGCTCCACCTACCACATACATTGGCTACGGGGGGACCATGCAATTCCCTATCAAAACGCCAAAACGTTGTGAGATTCCAAGCCACTAGTTTTGACCTCACAGATCCTTCAATACCTACATTGATTCCCAATGACAAAATTTCCAGTTTGGTTTGACACAATTATGGTAAAGTTGAATTTCATAAAATTATGAAAATCACATTCACATTTGATTAATTAGGTAATTAGGGTCAGTTTAGTTAAAAAAATATTTTTTTTCGAAATCTCTAAGGTTTGATTTAGAAATATAATTTAAGTCAACAGAAGAACTGTGATGATTGACAAAAAAATATTTCCAGGAAAAAAAGCAATTTAGTGGTTATTTAGTATATTGCTTTTCAACATGAGATAAAAAAAATGTTATTCCAACTAACAGGCAAATGAAAAATTATATTATGTGTCATTTTCACCACATCAACAATAGTCTCAATCAATTAAAATTATTACTTTTAATATTTTTTCATATCGTTTTTTACCAGGTGATTCTCCACTCATATAAATTTTAAAAACAAATTTTGGACGCTACCATTTTGAGTGGGTTGATGACAAAAAAAAGATAATGAAATGAGTGATTTATATTGGTTGAGACCATATCTGATGTGATAAGAATGACCCATGATATAATCAGAGACTGGTCAATATGGGAGCCAGGGGCGAATTTTGGGACTAAGTTTTGGATGGGCCTAATTAAATTTTTTTAAAAATTAGGAGAATTTATGATTTTTAAAAAAAAATTGGAGTCCAATCAAATTTTTTAAAGATTTTTAATGAAAATTTAAAAAAATGTAAGGGTTAAGTTAAAATATTAAAAAACTTAAAGTTCTAATAAAAATTTCTTAAAATTTTGAAGGGCTAAATTAAAATTTTAAAAAGTTTTAAAGGACCTAGAGGATATTTTCCCAAATGTTGGGGGAGCCAAGGCCCTTCATGCTTCCATTATCATCGAGCCAATGGAGCCCTTGCCCCCAAACTTTTGAAAATTCAAAGTTTAGCCGTTTGAAAATTTTAAAGGTTTCAATTTGTCTCCTACAAATTTTAAATTTTTTCTATTATGTTTTAATTTTTTTAATATTTTTAGTTAAGTTATCTCTAAATTTTAAAAAAAATTCTCATTGTGTCTTGAAACTTTTAAAAATTTTAGTTAAACACGGTCTTTTTATGAACATTTAAAAATAAACCCTTCAAGAACCTGTTGAGTGGTTCCCGTGGTAAATGATGATGTATTTCATTAAGGTGACCCGGGTTTGAGGATCGTGTGTGTGCGTTATAAAAGTGCTAAGAAAATTTAACAGATACTATTTTGTAATCACACCAGCATATTTAAAAAAAATAAACCCTTCAATTTCTTGAAAAATTTAACTTAGGCTTTCATATTTTTTAAAAAATTTCAAGTGGACTCTTCAAATTCTGTTGTCAATATCTTCCCCTAAATATAATTTCTTTAGGCAAACCTACTCATAAGCTATTAGGGGGCTTCCCCGACCCGATCAATCTAGTCAGTTTGGTTAGATTTTGAATAAGTTTTTTTAGTTTGTGACCAGATTAAAATTAAATTAGTTTAAAATTTTATTTTATTTGACATGTCCATGAATCGGGTGGTCTATTCGGGGAATTTGGATAAAGATTTTAAAGATAGGGGTTGTCCAACTCTATTAATTAAATATTTTTAAAATATATTTTATTTAATTTTATTAAAATATATGAATATTTGTGAATGAAGAAAATTGCGTTGAGATAGTTGTTTATATATTGAGTTTTTGTAAACCCTATTTAAATTAGTCGAATACCGATAGTTAAAAAATATTAATATTAATTTAAAATATATATTTTATTAATTAAAAAAAAGTTATATAGACTAATCAAATTCAATTCAGGTCTATATTTCTTTAAAGAATACTTTAGAATTTATAGCATCAAGGGTCCATAATTCAGTGGTAGAGCATTTGACTGCAGATCAAGAAGGTCACCGGTTCGAACCCGGTTGGGCCCTTGTTTCATAATATTTTTTTATTACCAAAAATATTATTATTTATTTATATGGCTACAGCTTGGGTCGCAGGCTTGCAGAAACAGGCCTTATGCCTCGCAATTTTGTTCTTTTTAAGTACAAATTACAATAAGTTACTTTATAATTCTAACGTCTAGATCAAGGGTATTTGCGTTTAAGTGTATTTAGGGTAAAATCTTGATAGTCGTGTATTTTACGGAAGCTTAAAATTTTACGCTATAAAATTTAAATTTTAAAAAGTTGAACTCGAAATTCAAAATTTTATACTTTAAATTTTAAATCTTTAATCATTAAAATTAAAAGGTTTGTGTAAATTAGGCTTTGTATAAAAAACAATTTCGAGTATTTAAACCTACAAAAAAAATACACTAATCATCCAAGGTTTATTTATTAATAATAATAATTATTAATAAATACACTAATCATCCAAGGTTTATTTAATAATAATAATAATAATTATTATTATTATTATTATCATCATCATTACTCCATTTGTTTTTTCATCAAACAAAAAACTATTTTCTACAGGCATAGAGAATTGAGCAAATGGGTCGGCCCAAGACTCTTGCGTGTACAGAGCTTTTCTCTTCGGCCGAAACCCAAAAAGCCCTTCAAAGTTTTCCCGCCGGTGCCGAACTATTCCATCTTCATTTTTTCTTATTTCTGATTTATCAAAGGGTTTAAGCAGACACTCACTGCAGTTCCAATGGCTTCGAACATTCCTCTCCACATCCTCGATGGAGACTTACAAGACGTAATCCCATTGTTACTTTCTTTCACTCCTGGATTTGTATTGGTAATTATTGTTTAATTCATTTTGGCGGGTATTTATTTTTTGTTAATTTTTGACGTAGGAGTTTGATTGGGAAGCAGCGGTTAGAGAAATCGATAAGGCATGCGAAAACAGAAATTGTGCTTCTTCTTCGTCTTCTCATTTTGCTCCTCCTCGTCCTTTATCCCATATTTCTAAGAAAAACACTTCAAGGCAATCTACGCTCGACAGGTTTATTGGGAAGGGGGGACCCCGGCCTCATGATAATCATCCAACGGTTGAGGGTTATGTCGATGTTGAGGATGAGGAAGTGTCATCCGTTCATATTGATGCTGAGGCAGCTAAGACTTGGATCTACCCAGGTTTTTATTTATTCCACTTTTGGTTGCAGTTTCCTTAGAACTATTGTTTCCTTCACTGCTTGAAATATTGTTATTTTTGTGTTGGGGAACTGGGCCTTTTGGCAACCAAAATTTGATTCTTTTTTGTGGTATTTGGCGAACCATTCCCTATATCATTGTTGTTATTTTTGTGTGCTGGGGAATTGGGTCAATATTAACATTTTTAGTAGCAATTCTTTAAAGCCACTATATATAACTATATATGCTAGATTGATGTTTGTGCATTTGCAGGTTGCAATTGCATAGGGGATGTTTGGTGACTTGTCAAATGTTGTGCTAAAAAAAAATCAATATTCTTTTGTATTGATTTCTGAAGCAAGTTATTAGATTCTTTAAAGACTGATCTAACTCTAACTATTTTTAATTCATTATTGCTGTACTGGTCCTAGTGGATTGTGTCTTGTTTGCTGGATCAAATGGTAGTGTTGAAATAATGATTATATAACGAGGATGGAGGATTAAGTTTTACTAGCATGTCAAACAAACTCCGTACCCTCCTCCTTTTTTAATATTTGGTCAAGTAGGTAGGTTGGGGCTGCCAATGTCCGTTAGTTTGTTGGTAGAAATACAGGTGGTAGAGATTATCTACTTTACTTTCCATTTTAAGATATATTTTATTTTCTAAATGACCTAATGTTGAAGTGTATTTTTAGGCTTTGTTTTTAAGCTTTCACTAAGAATTCTAAGTTCCCCCCTCTCCTTCATTGTTAGTGCAGTTAATGTCCCTCTGCGTGACTACCAATTTGCCATAACCAAGACAGCACTATTTTCAAATACATTGGTGACATTGCCGACAGGCCTGGGAAAAACACTTATAGCTGCAGTTGTAATTTATAATTACTTCAGATGGTTTCCAGACGGTAAGTTCATCTTCTTTTTTATCTTTATTTTGGTTCATCACTATAAGTTTGATGACCCATTTCATAATAGTTAAGAACGGATAACTAGTTAAATTAGAAATCTAGGTTCCTAATACCAATTTTCTTACCATTTTAATAATTATAGCTTTAATGTTTATTCATCTTTAGAATGTATAACTTTTATTAAATTAGTTTTATAAATTGTTAACTTGATATGTCCTTGAACTTATATGCTTAAGTTTAGTTCCAAACAACTTATCAACTCTGAAACAATGATGGTTATTTTATCTTCTTCTACAGGGAAGATAGTCTTTGCTGCTCCTTCTCGACCACTTGTCATGCAGCAAATAGAAGCATGTCATAATATTGTTGGAATTTCACAAGTAAGACAACATTTCTTTTCCCTTATGAATGCAAGGAATTTGTCATGCTTTTCCTCTTCTTCTTCTTCTCTCTCTCTCTCTCTCTCTCTCTTGGGTGCAGTTTCACAATTATGTACATGTTTTCAGACGATTTAGATCTGTTTGATTGCAGGAATGGACAATTGATATGACAGGTCAGATATGTCCTACAAGAAGGGCAATCTTTTGGAAGACCAAAAGAGTATTCTTTGTTACCCCACAAGTTTTAGAGAAAGACATTCAATCTGGTGATTATCTAAAATAATTTCACTGCATGTTATTGATGGGTAGCAAATAACTGTGACCTCGTGACATACGAGTTTTTTTTGCTTCTACTGCTCCACTTAATGCCTTTCTGATATCTTCTTTTGCTGGATTTTTCTCATTAAATAACTTGTTGCAGGCGCTTGTTTGTCGAAGTATATTGTGTGTTTGGTGATTGACGAGGCTCATCGAGCATTGGGAAATTATTCCTATTGTGTGGCAATTCGCGAGGTTGTTTCTTCATTTCTTTCTACTGTTTTAAACTATCTTCCTTCCCCTTTATTTTGAGCATGCTGTTGGCATCATTTATGGAGCAAGTTATTAAAGGTGTAAGCTAATACTCTAAATTTGTAGTTAATGTCGGTGCCAGTGCAGTTGAGAATATTAGCTTTGACTGCAACACCAGGATGTAAGTTACAATTGTCTTCTTATTTTGTTTTGAAATTTTCATGTAACCTTAAATGCTTACACTAGTTGTCATTGTTCAGCAAAACAGCCCGCTATACAGAAAATAATTGACAACTTATATATATCAACACTTGAGTATCGCGATGAACGTGACCATGATGTTAGTCCATATGTTCACAATAGAAAGATAGAACTGATTGAGGTATCTGAAAGTTTCTCTCTTTTGAATTTTGTTGTTTGTTGTTCCCAATAAATGTAACATATTACTTGCCATATTTCTAGGTTCCACTGGGGCAGGATGCAGCTGAGGTGAATAATACGTTGTTAGAAGTAATTCGTCCTTATGTGGCCAGGCTTCATGCCAACGGACTTATTCAGAACCGAGACTATCAGACTGTATGGTTCCACATATGTTTAATTCTTGGTTTGTTTTGAAAATTCACCATCACGCATCTTAGCTTATTTAGCTTTTAAGTCTAAGCCTTTTCATGGATGTACGCGTTACTTGTTAGAACTTTAGAATCTTTCAGCATGCTGCCAAATGGAAAAATGGCTAATAACCGCATTGCTATGAAAATTTAATGTAAAAAGTTCATTATTCACTTTATGTGGCAACATTTCTTAAAAACAATTTGGGATAGGAAGCAAGGCAAAATAGTTTATGCTAAATGCTAATGAGCATTTTTTAAAACACCCGTGGTCTTTAGAATGTGCCTGGATTCTTTTGTTTGCATTACGATGTTATAAAATTTATGATTTTTCTGCAATTTCTATTTTTTCTTGAACTTAAAAATCTAATTGTCTATATCTATTAATTAATTCTTATTAGAAGGAATGGTAGAACAATGATGTTTATTTTTTGAACCTTCTATAGTTGTAATTTTTAAGCTTCAAAAGTTGAACTTATTGCTCTAATTTTCGATTGTCACAATGGGGTTGTACTGTTATTCTTACATTTACATTTCCATTTGATAGTTAAGCCCGGTTGATTTACTTAATTCAAGGGATAAATTTCGTCAAGCACCTCCCCCAGATCTTCCACATGTTAAGCATGGAGAAGTTGAAGCATATTTTGCTGTTCTTATTACACTTTACCACATTCGGAAGCTACTTTCAAGCCATGGAATAAGACCAGCATATGAGATGCTGGAGGAAAAGTTGCGACAAGGGCATGTGTCTGATCATTTTCGTTTCAGCAATATGAAGATTTAGTTTGCATGTTTTTCTCACAAGTGACCAATGTTCAACTCTTTATACTATATTCTATTTAGTAAAAGGCTTCTGAATCTGAGGTCAGGTAAAACTAGTATTCAAAGCCAAACGAGTGTCATCTGTTCCTTTTTGAAACAAAAATTGCTTTCTGATCTGATTCTATGTTGGTGACCTTTTTCATATAACTACACGAATGTAAGAGCTGCTGGCAGATGATATGAACAGTATTTTAAGATTTAACATTTAGTGTTTATTTAGTTTATTTTATTCTTATAAATTGAACTGCCTGAGGCAGTGTTATCCAATGGTAGATAAAATCTAATTGTTATTTGTTATAGATTTCTGCTAAATGTTATTGGAGTTGAACCACAGAGACGCAGCTGTGAAGACGCAAACAGACAACCACAACTTATATATGATCGAGTTTACTTTTTTGTCTACTGGTTTTTATGTTAACCAGAATGTCTTCAAAATTTTATTAATATGTTTAGAATTGATCGTTGCAGGCCTTTCTCAAGATCAATGAGTAAAAATGAAGATATAATGAATGCAAAGCTTTTAATGCAACGGAGTTTGTCTCATGGTGCACCTAGTCCAAAGTTGTCAAAACTGTTAGAAGTATTGATTAACCATTTCCGTAAGTCATCTGCTACTTGAATTGTAGCCTGCATGTGGTGGTTTTAATTTGCCTCTCCTTCCTGAATATTGTAGCTACTGAGACTAGCATGCTTCTTAGGGATGCTAGAAACTAAAATTTTAAATAACTGATAAATTGGGGTCCTATGTATGTAGTTGTGCTACTGCTTATGGCAGAGTGAAACTTTGTGAACAAATTGCAGTTTGTTGTGACTTTGGCCTTTTAATTTGAGGAGAGAAATATTTCCTTCAGTTGAGCCCTGTAAGATTTTGTATACTAGTCAAATTGATGATAGGTGCTCAAGTTTTGACTCACTTTGATACTTGATTGTTTGCATAAATCCTTTTTGTCATCTCAGCTCTGTGATAGGAAATGGGTAGTAGAAAAGGAAGTTAAAGGTTGACGTAGGTTAGTCATTATAAGTCTGCCTACTTTTTGTTTATTGTTGGCTAGTGTTAGTGTGAGAAAGGGGCCATGGTGGCCGAAGATGAATTGAATAATGGTGGTTTGTGCGTGATCGGTGGTTAGAGATTTGTTGTTTGAAGAAGATGAACAAGATATTTTTCAGAGAGAACAATGTGTTTCTCTGTATTTTCTTATTATTCTTCTTAATTATCAAATGTATACAGAGTAAGCCTTTAAATAGGCTGATATAGAGTTTTAATATAACTAAAACTATACTTTTATCTTTAATTTAAATAATAATTATTCTTAATTTAAATAAGACTTCTAGTAAATCTAAACTATTGATTAGGAATAAACTCTAATTACACATTAAATAAAAAATCTAACACTCGTCAACTTACACTCCCCTTCGAGCTCTAACACTTCTTGGATAACTTACACTCCCCCTCAAGCTGGTGAGCAAACGTAGTAGAGCACCAGCTTAGATCTTGGATGTGATGCCCTACTTATATTTCTTCTTTTGTTTCTTAGAGAAAATTGCTCCCCGTTCTAAGGAGTCTTTGATTTAAAGAGTGAGGACAAAACCATGATGTTCTTGCGCAGCAATTGTTGATGCCATTCAACTTATGGTATGCTTGAGATGATTGATGCATCAGTTAGAGAATATCAAGACTGCTCCACAGGATGCTCCAGCATGCAGTTCCTGACTGAAGGGTCTGATGCGAACGATGTAGGAAGTGATCACAGGAATCTACACCCCCTCAAGCTGGTAGTTACACAGACTAGAGTTCCAGCTTGGATCTTTGATGTATAATCTCTTAAAAAATATTATCTATTTTTTAAGGTTAAACTAGAACCTTTTCTCCTATCTTTTAGGATGGATGACTAAGATAGAACCAAATAGTTTTTAAGGCTAAACTATAACCTTTTCATATATCTTTTTGATTGGCTAAGATAGAACCATTAAATAGAAAACACAACAACAAAATTAAACGAGTAGAAATTTCACCAGAGATATAAGATTCCAATGAGGGAGAAGCCAAGGAACGAGTGTGGCCTAATGACAATAGCGGAAAAGAAACGATGTGCATCTGAAAAATTATATCGTCATCTGTTTCAGATTAGAGATGGCAGCAGTGGTGACAGCATCAAGATCGTTGTTGGCTCATGATACCATGTGAGAAAGGGGCCATGGTGGCCGAAGATGCAATGAATAATGGTGGTTTGTGCGTGATCGGTGGTTAGAGATTTGTTGTTTGAAGAAGTTGAACAGGATATTTTTCACAGAGAGCAATGTGTTTCTTTGTATTTTCTTATTATTCTTCTTCTTAATTATCAAATGTATACAGAGTAAGCCTTTAAATAGGCTGATATAGAGTTTTAATATAACTAAAACTATACTTTTATCTTTAATTTAAATAATAATTATTCCTAATTTAAATAAGACTTCTGGTAAATCTAAACTACTTATTAGGAATAAACTCTAATTACACATTAAATAAAAACTCTAACACTCCTCGTCAACTTACACTCCCCCTCGAGCTCTAACACTTCTTGGATAGCTTACAGTTAGAACTAGTGATTCATGGTAGATAGAAATTATAGTTTGATTGAATTGAGATTACAGCTCAAAGATAGTGCTGGGATCCAAAGATAAGTTTTCTGGTATTCTTTGATCAGCATCAAAACTACAAAGAATCTTTTGGGTGCTGTCCCTCTGGTACTAACAGTTAATTAGGAACACCATAGCAAGAGACAACAGTCAATGGAGAGGAGCAATAAATACCACTAAGCATCCATGCTTCCTGTCTATATACCCAAATAGTCATAATTTTTCTGATGAAAAACAAGGGTTCTACAATGCCCTTAAACCTACAAAATATTAGGATTCTTGATTGGAAGCTAAGTGGCAGATAAGTGATTAATCATCTTGGACTCAAAAACAAATTGAAAGTCCTAGACTAATCTGGACTTATAACCCTATGATGTAGATGTAGAAACTAAATATCTGTATTGCTAATACTGTAATTGCAGATAAGAAGAAATAAAGTTTTGCCTGCTATGACTCTGTTAGAAACTACAGACAGTTAACCTTGTTATTTTGAAGGCGAGATCTTGTATTTGTTGCAGAGAGCATCTTCAAGCTTTAAGAAAATAGAATTATTAAGCACCTGGTTTAAAATGTGCTTGGTTCTCAGTCTTGCTACCAGTTACTGGATCAACTTGTCATGATGAAGGGAAATGTAGCTCTTTTTTGTTGATTTTTCTTTCAAATTGCTTTATAATTAGCTTGGCCATTTGATATTAACCCTGTTAGGAATTCCAGAGTGGAGAAATTTGTGCTAAAACATTCAGCGTCTTGTATCCCTTCTACTATATTGGTTAGGATTTTGAATATTTTCATTTTTGATGGTATATTTCACTTTTGCATTTGAGTGGCATTTTTCACCAATATTTGGTCCATAAAAAGTTTCTTCTGACTGAAGGTTTAATCATATTATCAAGTATACAATTTAAGTTCTCTCTCTCTCTCTCTATATATATATATATATAGATAGATAGATAGGTATTTAAAATAATTTTATATGTTTTATTGAATATGCTGCAGAAACAAGGGATCCACAAAACTCCAGGGTGATTATCTTCTCAAATTTTAGAGGGAGTGTTAGGTCGAAAACAATTTCTATATTCTTCTTGTTTTTGTCACTTCCAATGTCTAATATCTTACCATCCCTTGGTATAACTAAAATTGCTTTCAGGGACATAATGAATGCATTAGAAAGTATTCGAGATTTAGTCAAAGCAACTGAGTTTGTCGGTCAAAGCTCAGGTTTGCTGTTCTGCGAACCTTTTCCAATTTAATACGCTTATCCATAAGAAACGTTATTTGTCTCTAGCCTAAGCTCAGGTTTGCTGTTTTGTTAACATTTTCCAATTAAGTATGCTCGTCCTTAAGAAACATTATTGTTTATGTATAAATATTACATTTCTATAATCATTTGAATCATTTAGCTTAAGATGCAAAAAATCATGTAATGGTTGAATTGATGTAGATGCTAACCTTAGTCTCTTACAGGAAAATCGTTGAAAGGCCAGTCTCAAAAAGTTCAACAGGCAGTTTTAGAGGTAATTGTGTTAATTTTAGTAATTTTTGGCTGTTTTCTCCTTTTTTTGAAACACTGTTTTTTTCTCCTTTAGATTAATTGATTTATCATTTTTTATGATAGAAATTTCGTGCTGGTGGCTACAATGTTATTGTTGCCACATCAATTGGTGAAGAAGGCCTGGATATCATGGAAGTTGATCTTGTAATATGTTTTGATGCAAATGTTTCACCTTTGAGGATGATACAACGGATGGGGAGAACTGGAAGGAAACATGATGGACGAGTTGATATCCTTTTGTTGTTTCATGAAACATGTTAAAATGTGGGTGGTTTATGAGTGTTAAGTAGTGTTGTCTCAGATTTGTTTAGTGTTGAGTTTCCTATGGTCTTATATTGAAGTTAGGTCCTCTCACCTATTGCCAATTGGTTTTAGGTTGGATGCTTAACATAATATTAGAACCTAGTTTTTTTTATGCTAAACGCGACTCCTGGTGATATTGTCTATGTGTAGGCCCTGTAAGCTATACATGTAGGGGAGTGTTAAGTGGTATTATCCTGCATCTTACAAGTATTGAATTTTCTGTGGTCTTATATTAAAGTTGAGCCCTTTCACCAACTACCAATTGGTTTTAGGTTGGATGTTTAGCATGGTATCAGAGAAGTTCTATTACATTGTTCTTCTTGCCTAACCCCGAGCGAGGTTGACAAATCTTGGGGAGGTTGTCTCATGTATAGGCCCTGTGAACTAAACGTGAGGGGGAGTGCTGAGTGGTGTTATTTCGCATCTCTTAAATATTGAGTTTCCCGTGGTTTTATATTGAAGTGGGCCTTTCTCCTATTGCCAATTGGTTTTAGGTTGGAGGCCTAACTATGAATTTAGTATTTTCATGTTGCAGCCAAAATTTGTCTCTTTCTGTTTTGTGATTTTATGGCTCTAACCTCCACCCCACGATTGTGTCCCCAAAATGAGAATGTGAATGCTTATAATTCAAGTGCTTCCTTACAAAACATACTAGTTCTAGCCTGTCAAGGGTCAGAGTTAAAGGGTTATATGCGAAAGCAAGCCAACAACCGGTCTATAAATAAGCATATGCAGAATGGCGGGATGAATAGCTTCAGTTTCCATCCCAGTCCAAGAATGGTGAGATCTATCTAAAGTCAGTTGGCCATGTTTTCTTGTTGCTCCAAATGCTTATCTTACGGCCCTCTTACCTTCCATCTCTAGATTCCTCACATTTTCAAACCAGAAGTCCAATTTGTAGAGCTCTCAATTGAACAATTTGTTCCTCGTGGAAAGAAATTGAAAGATGATCATGTTATTGAGACACCTTCTTTTAGGGAAAAACTAAATGTGGAGGAGACTGATTTAATTGCCAAGTATTTCCATCCTATCAATGAGAGCACTTGGAGACCTTCACTCATTGCCTTCCCTAGCTTCCAAGCATTTCCCTCCAAAGTATGTAAAGTGAAGCATTCTTATAGAACAGAGATGATGATAGATTCCATGCAACATTTGCACGGCTTAACCTTTTCCGGAGGCAATGGGAATCTCTTTGTTGAGGTTGACACTTGAACTTTGTTCTCGAATTGATTTCATTTCAATATAACTTCAATCTTTCTTATATATCTATGTAATGGATTCAGGATGAAGTCTCATCAGCTGATTGCTCTGTAGCTGGCATTGTTGAACAACATGACAGTTGTGGCAAAGGTAATACGATATTTAGCAGTTTGAAAGGCTTTCTTGACAAAATTTGTCTGTTAGAGTTTAGACAGCTTATGCAATTAGCTAAGCAATTTTAGATTAAAACGTTTATATGTTTTACTGCAAACTTAGTTTTAATTTGGGAAGCATTCTTTAGTTGCTCTTTCTTCTTTTTCTCCTCTCCAGAAGGAGAAACATGCTCAACATTCAGTGATGAAACTGAGACCTAAATTTAATATTTTGTTCTCTTTTGTTTTCTATTTCTTTTTGAGCATAACAAAAAGCTTTGCAAAAGTTGTGGATATAACTATGTCAATAAATATTAATGTAAAACCTGAGACATTGGTGTTTCCCCCTAAAGTAAATAGGCTTTCTTGTCATGGAACCATTTTTCATGCAAAGGCCATAAATGACGAATCAAGGTTAAAACAGTCTTTCGCTCTCTTCTTTGTAATTGATTATATGGTTAAAACATCCAGATGTAATGGACTATGATTCCAACCATTTGTGTGCGTTTAGATAACTTGTTGGTATTATATTAACAGATCTTTTCTTTTTGTCTTGCATGTTGGTTGCTTGTCCGTTCCTTTCTACTTTTATAAAAACTAGATCAGATATCAATAATCTCTTCAGCTTAAGTCTTACAGTTAACCATTATTCCAGATTTTCTAGTTACAGATAATTCTCCAGCTGCCAATACTCAGTTAGGAGTAACAGATTCTACAAAATCACCTTTGAGGAGTTTAAGAACTAAGGAGAAGCGTGGCGGGCCAGATTCTGGATGCAGAAGTCCCCGAGGGCACTCCTACCTATTTGATTCTGATTTTGTATCTGTTGATGCTCTTGGGAAAGTCCTAATTTTATCCGTTCCTTCACTTTATTTTGAAGATGTAATTCATTCTAAGCATGTAGGTACAATTACAAAAGAGTTGCAAAATACTTGGAAGCAAGATACTAACTGTGTGAAGACTTCAGATGGAATTATGCAAACTGAAGCTGTTCTAAACATTACTGCTTACCGGAAAAAAAGTATAGAAGTTGATACTTTATCAACACCTGGATTTTGTGAAACTGATTCTGAGAATGAGACATTGCTAAATGGGGTAGAAAAAATTCCTGAGACTCCAGATGGCACTTCTGAAATAGCTGATGAAGCTAACATTGATCTCAGAGATGCAGAACTTAGCCCCCGTCTAACTAATTTTATCAAAACTGGCATTGTTCCAGAGTCTCCTATAGCTGATAGAGGTCTGTACTTGTCCATACATTTTAATGTGTTCTTATGTTTGTAGAGAAAGAGTAACTAATTCTAGCTTGATAAACATGAATTTTGCAGGGATTTTAAGGCAGGAAACAAGAAACGAGTCCTTTATTCCAGACCAAGCATCACCTTCCAAGTTGCACACTGAACTGCTTCTGAGATCTCCAATGGAAAATGATAGGGGCAATATGGAAAATAGCTCCCATGGAAGTAAAGTCTCTGTCATGAAAGATGAAATGATGCATTTACTTAATGTAAGCCCTGTTTCTAGCACAAGATGTAGCCCTCTTTCTCCACTCGTGGTGGAAATGAAAAGTCCCTTAGCCAACCTTACAAACAGTTGCGGTAGTAAAAGTTGGCACTTAAGTTCTGGAGAAAAAGCCGAGACAGTTGAGAATGCAAGGGTGCTTAAAAGGTTGCGCAAAGTTGGGGATTGTGGAAAAGATAGGAGCTCCAAAAGCCTGAAGGAAAAATCTATTGTCTCTCTAGCAAACCGTGCCAAATCTTTTTCTGGTGCCGGTCCTATTCCAGCAAAGCCTGGTAGAGGTAAAACCTATGTCATACATGACATGTTTGTTTCCAGTGCAGGGATTTTTCAGTTTGACTGCTACCTTTCCCCAGATCAAGTAGTTAAGAAAGTTGAGAGAAAAAAAATTTGTATACAGGTTGTTGATCAGGTTCTTATGTATTGCTGTTTTCAGGTAAAAAGAAGCCAGATAATGATGTCAGAACATTCATTGATGAGGAAGCTGAGTAAGTGCCTTGCTCCAAGTTTATTTTTTAGGAAAAAAGAAGGGGACACTTGCTAGTTATTGACCATAAAAGAAAGGCTTTCATCCATTAGTTTGTTTTTTCACATAATTATACTGTGAAATTTCCAATAGATAAAAAATGGAAATTAAATTTCCACCAATGGAAAGGCTTTTATCCATTAGTCTGTCTTCCATTATGGTTGTGTATAATCAGTATTTCATATATTTATTAATCTTTGGCTCAGGGTGTCAACTGAAGCTGAAGTCTCTCTTGAAGAAGAAGATAATGATAGTGATTCATATGATGATAGTTTCATAGATGACAGGATAAACCCTACTGCAGGCAGTACCCAGGTTGAATCTGGTAGAGTTGACATGATGGGCATATACAGGTTGCTCACAGTTTCCTTCCAGTTATTTCTTCCATCATCTTAAACTCTCCATGAAGTTGCAAACATTCACGTTTAAAAGTCATTAAATATAATTGAACAGTCAGATGAACTCCAAAATCTGCAAATTTCATACATTTATTTGAGAAATTATTGGCTTGAGAACATTGTGAATCTATCCATAAATTTCAAGTACCCTTTAAGAGTTCATACTTCTATATTTCTCTTGGTTCATTGTTTAGTTTTCTGCAAAGGTCAGGCTTTTAAGAACTGTTTGCTTGTTATATAGGCGTTCTTTGCTAAGCCAATCGCCAATGGTGAGGCAACCAACTCCTCCTGCTTTCGGTCCCGACTGTGTAGCTTCCACGAGCAAAGAAATCGGAAGTGGGTGTTCCTCATACAAGACATTGTATCCTCTCCAGGCACCTCAACCTGAGTCATTAAATCAGCCTGCAGGGAAGAACACAGAGGAGAGGATCTGCTCGGTATCCATGCCTTGCAGAACTCGCGGTTCTGCAGTAGAAAACGAGAGTCTGCAAATCAGGAAGCGAAAGTTGAGTTTCTTCCAATTGGAGTCTATTCCTGCAATTAACTTGGAGCAAGAATTCAAATCCGAGGTTGTAGGCAAAGAATCAAGTAATAATGCTTCTCAGCAGCCTCAAGTGAACAATGGGAATGACGATGACTTTGATGATGATGATCAATTCTACGCAAGTCTAGATCTTGATGCGGTGGAAGCACAGGCCACCATGCTTCTAAAAAACAAGTCAGACCCATCTTTGGAGAAGCAAGAGATAAATGGTCAACCAAATCCAAACCTGCAGAATGGTGGGGTTCAAGCTCCTCCATCATTTGATCTAGGGATATGGTAATTGAGGCAAAATATTTAACAAGTTTCGTATTATTATGTTATATTTTGGAAGCTGAGGTGGAATGTTGATGCTAACAATGTATCCTAGTTTGTACAGAGCAGATCTCCATGTTTTGTTCATGGGGAGAGGAATGTATTTATCATGTATATATGCTGGTATTCCCCTACCCCTTGTATTAGTTTCTTAGAACAAAGAATAACCTACATGTATATTTGCAAATACAGTGATAACTTTATCATCATCTCTGACTCAACCTGTTATCTGTTCTGTTCCTCAGTTCTTTGAATTGTTTTAAGGATTATTATCCCATACACAAGCGTTGAAAACTGTTTGTTTTTACAAGCTTCTTAATTTTAGGGTTTAAGGTTTTAGTTTATGGGTTTAGGTTTTAACATACAACTCCTAAATTTTAACTATAAACTCAAAATTTTATCAACAACCCCCTAAATTCAAAATTATTATGCTTAAACCCTAAACCATAAATGGAGTCCTCAAACCCTAAAATTAAAGGCTTGCGTAAACAAAATTTCTACAAACGTTTGTGTATGGAATAATTACTCTTTTCAAAATGAGTTAAAAAATGCATATTTAGAAAATTACAAACACAAAACTTGTGCAAAATAAAAGGTAAATTGGGATATTAATAAATAATTTAATTAATTTAAATTACAATAATTGAATTTAATAAAGATAATAAAAATTCAAATTTTATAAAATTTAAATTACATTTATTCAATTCATCGTATGTTACAATGTCATTTTATTAATATAATATATTAGATTTTGTCACATTCATATGATCGTCTATGGAGCTAGCCTCAAAATTTTAAAAATTTATTTTAATGGCCCTACAAATTTTTAAAAATCTCTTTCTATTCGAAAAAAAGTTCTCTTTATATATAATGACTCTTCAAAGACTTAAAATTTTATTTTAACGACTCATAAAAATTTTAAAATTATTTTAATTTTATCATTGATTCTTTAAAAATTCAACCATGAGAAATCTCATTCCCTAGCAGCTCGTGTATGGGCACATGAGATGAGATGAGTGGGTCCATGCCCATCTTTTTCCCTTACCAACTTCTAACTAACTTATATCACTTTAATTAATTGAATACCATAAATTAATGGATAAGAAATAATATTGGGTTAGCTACCTTCCTCACCTCTCAAATCCCAAACATGTCACATGTCACGTGCCCACCATCTCCCTCATCCCACCAATCCCACATGCTTTTACTAAACTTGTCCAATCTTGTTTAAAAAGTCCAGCTTTCGCCTGATTCACCTCCTAATCCTATTTATTAATCTTATGTATTAGTTTGTGAATATTATCTCACATCGAAAAAAGAAATCTTAAGATATATAAACGGTGGCGTTGTACATTCTATCATACATATTTTTTAGGAAGAGAATAATGACCTCATAACAATATGTTGTAATCCTTACCCAACAAATTTATAACCCACGTACACATACATACATTTACAAATTATTAATAACATCTGACTCAATGTTACTCCTTCAAATCAACTTCTTATTCGTGTTACCGATTATTTCCCATAATTTAAGGAACAACAATTACATCAGAGCATTTTGTATAGTAAATAGTTTTTTTTTAGAAAATTTTAATTTATTAACACTAATAATTTTTATTTTCTTCAGAGACTCTTCAAAAAAATGATATTAGACTGAAAATATTAAATTCATAAATGTTATTATTATACCTAAATAGTTTAAAAACAACTCTTTAGATAAATAATAATAATAATAATAATTTTGGAAAAAAATTTGATACACAGGCCGTGTAAACTTTAGTTTACACGTGCCTTTTAGTTTTAGGGTAGTGCCTTTTAGTTTTAGGGTTTAGGGTTTTAGTTTAGGGTTTACGGGTTTAGGTTGTAGAGTTTAGAATTTAAGGTTAGTGTTTAGAATTTAGTGTATGAGTTTAAGGTTTAGGGTTTAATTTTTTAGGATTAGGAATTTAGGATTTTGATTTTTATAGTGTAAATACACAGGCTTGTGTAAAATTAATTTTACACGGCCTGTGTATCAAAGTTTTACCCGATAATTTTATATCTAAAGAATTGTTGTTAAAGTATTATTATTGTTGCTGTTGTTATTTATTTAGAGTTTTTTTTGTTTTTAAAAGCTCTAGATAAATAACAATTGTAATAGGTTAAAAATTCTAGCATGAATGAATTTTTATATAAAATAATAATAATTGTAATTATTTTGATTATGATTATGATTTATCTGAAGAATTGTTTTCTTAATTTTATATAAATTAATAATATATTAAAAATAAAGAGTATTTCATTCGATTCAAAAGTTTCTCTCGACATATATTTTTTTGACTCTTGAAATGATACTGAATTTTATTGATACAAAAGAGAGTACAACTGTAAAAATGCAATCACTCAAAGAGAGGAATTTGGGGATTATGTCCACCGAAACTCAAACAGAATAAAATAAAAAAGAAATATCCAAAGTCACAATGACAATTTAAGCCTTATTTTGAATTTGATGCCTATCATCTATAGTAATTCAGTAATCGTCAATAGTACTTTTTGTCTCTATCAAACTAGACGCTTTTGAGATGATGAAGGAGTGGCGAGTGAACCAAAGCAAATTTATAGGCTGCTTTGCAAAAACAGATCTACATACATCAGTAAACAACCACAAAAAAGATCTAACATTTGAAAGAGCATACTAAAAAAAAACTTTTGAAAAAGCATCGACAATCGCAAATCAGATACGAGTGACGTGTGAATCTCTTCACGAACGCAATCTATCACAAAAGTAGGCGAACAAGTGTCATAAGACATGAAACGTGCCATAAGAATATAGTGAAAGCGTGGCACAAAGGCAGACGAACATGCGCGAATATGTAAAAATAAAGAAATCAAACAAAAGAGATTTTTATTAAAAGATATGATAAAGCTAAAGGAAACTAACAAACTAAAACAAAATATAAAAGCATAAAGAATCAGCGGCCGACAACCAACACTAAAATTGGTGCCGTCGCCGACAGGACACAAACTAAAAAAACAAGCGGCACTAGACTAGGAGAAAATGAGAGCGGCGCTAGGTTTAGTATATTCCTTCATAGGTCAACATGTATTTTTATAAATTATAGATTAAATGTATCAAAATTGGAAAAAAATTGAAGTCAAAAATCGTAACTAACCGGTTAAACAATCAATTTTTTTTTTAATTTCATAAAATAAAATCATATAATGAAAGAATAAAAAATCCAATCAAACAACTCCGAGTAAATAAATAATACAAGCATCATTGTTTGTGGCGAAGAATAAGCACCATTAATACAAACATGATAATAAAACATGGTAATGATTGACTTTATCATAATTTAAGATGACATATTTATGGTGATTGCGATAGAGCACAGTGATAAATCAATAAAATAACTAAATAATAATCAATTGAAAAAAAAATGGAAATGTGAAATAAGTTCTAGAGAAGTGAAAAAGAAGAATAAGGTGAAGGAAAGAAATGAAAGAGAGATAAAAAAATCGACGATTGATTCTCAAATATAATTCACTAATTTTCACCTATAAACTATTATATATGAATTAATGTTTTTTTAACTCAAAACACGTGCTCACTGCTCGTTTATGTTGTTGGTTATATAAATTATTAATATTTAATAAAAAAATTACGTATAATTATTCAATTTTAACTTATTGAAATTCATTATTTTTTTGTTAAATTAAGTAGTAAGAGTATACATTATAATAGAAATGTCCAAATAGAAAAGCATTAATTTCCAACTTTTTGTTGGTTCCATGTTAAATTACCAGATTCAGTGCAACCTAATTCGGATGGTTGTTTTTTTTCTTTCTTTAGTTATTGTGTAATTACACGATAATATAGATATTTTACTCTTTGCTCTTTTAAAAACATATCACGTAAATAAATTGTTTGAACCATAATTTTTTAGGAAAACAAAGCTCCTTTTTTACTAAGACCACTTAATGAGTTGCTTAATATGGATGGTTATTTGGTAATAGCAGGATAATATACATACATACATGCATACATACATTGCCTTTGCCTTTTTTGTTCCACATGGATACCACAATTCTTGTTTAATTTCACTGCTCTCATTCTCATTATCGATTGAACTGTCATTTACCTTGTAACTAATATTAAAATATTCCCACCAACCGTCCAACTCCCATTCCTAGTTTCTACCTAATTTCTCTGCCCCCCTTATTTATTTCTTCGTAAAAGAAAATAATTTTGTTTAGAGGTGAATGAAAATTTTTGATACACTCTTTTTAAATTTAAAGTTTAAAAATTTAGTTTAAGATTTAGGAGTTTAAGTTGTATGGTTATAGTTTTGGGATTAAGATTTATGAATTTAAGATTGAAAATTTAGATTTTAGATTATATGTTTTAAATATGAAAAGTTGCGTAAATTATTTTTACACGTATCGTGTGTTAAAATATAACTCATTTTAAAATTTCAAGTGCGATATATCTAAACAGTAATGAATATAAACACTTGGTGACCAAAACAAAAAGAAATAATAATTTACCGACCATTGACACAATATACCCTAAGAAATTTAGTTAGTCACTTAAACGTGTTGAAATTTTGAAAGATTTAATATTACGATGGAATCAAATCTCATTGGCCAGAGTGAAGATATATAATAATTATTATTATAAATAGATCAATGTGTTAAAAATGTAAATATAGATATATTAATTCTTATCTCGAAAGAACAAAAGAAGTGATTTATTTATTGCTTAATTACAAAATAAGTGTATAAATTATACTCATTTTTTGAGATAGGTGCTTAATAGTGGTGGAACCAAGATTTTTATCTAGTGGGGTCATGAATAAAATATGAGGTATGAAAGATTTTCATACCACTATAGTAAGTATTGTTGACCCTATACCCTAACAAATTAAGTAGGGTCAAATCTAATATTTCTTATGAAAAAATTTATATTACCACATTAAAAATCTCATACCCAACAAATCAAGTGAGGTCAATTGCACCCCTACTTACCATGCTACATCCGTCCATGTGCCTAAAGTTTTTTTTCCTGATCAGAATAGGTGTCTCAATTGACTTTAAAACAAATCAAAAATAAAATTTTAGACAACTATTTCAGCTAAAAATTATTTTAAACACTTATTACAAAAAAAGACATAATTTAAACAATTATTTTATAGTTAAGCCATTATTTATTTAACAAAGGATGTTATTCCCAAGGAAGTTTGTAGGCAGAAGGAAATTGCCGCTGTTCTCCCTCCAAACCTTAAACCATACATGGATTTGTTTTTATCACCGCTTCTATTATTAGAGGTGTTCAAATGGCTAATTCGGTCTATAATCAAACTGGATTATCTAAAATTAAATTAACCAAAAACTTTAAATCTTTAACCGTTAATCGAATTAAATTTTTTTGAAAAAAATTAATCGAACCGAATAATTTAGGTTAATTCGATCGATTTTTGAATTTACCGAAATTTACCATTAGTTTTCCTAATCAAAATTATTAAACAATAAAAATCCTTGGAAATACTTTTTTGTTCACAAAGATAATTTGTATTTAATTTAAACAATATCTAAACATAGATAAAACATTAGAATTTTAGATTAAACATTAGAATTTTTCTTTTGGGTTAGAAGTGGGCTTTAAAATTTTAATTTGTATAGGCTTTATAAGTATAATATACTTATTTTTTACTATATTTCGGTTAATTCGGTTAATTAACTAATTTCAAACCAAATTAACCGATAATTGAACTTTGAAAATTTCTTTAACTGTTCACCGACCGAAAAAAGTTCGTTGGCCGACCGTTTAATCGAACTAGTTCGGTTTGGTCAGTTAATTCAGTTTAACCGACAATTTGAACACCCCTATCTACTGCATGTTATAATTTGGGTAAATTACTTATTTGGTACCCTATTTGTTGGATAAATTAACGACAAAATTGATGTGATATTTTTCCACTTTCTCTCTCCTAATCAGGTGATGACATGTTAGCTTTGTCATTGATTCTTTAACGGTGGAGTATCAAAATAGAAATAAATCGTAACATTAAGTATCATTTTGCCAAAAAAATTAACTGAGTGACCAAAATAAAAAATACAAGACTATATGAGGTACCAAATAGATAGTTTACCCAATAGTTTTTTTAATATAAAATCTTATGTTGTTTATATGAATTATTAAATCTTAATGTATATATATTATGGTGTAAGTCGGTTTAAACATGCATGCCAGCCATTGCCAGCCCAAACAAACTCATTAATCACCATCTCATTCACATGCTTCCATAGTTCATTGCATTTCATGTTCACATCAATACCTTTTCATTAATAATTCAACACCTATCATCTCTATTCTTTTTTTAATTTCTCATTATTTCAATTTTTTTCATAAACAAGTTTAAATATTTGTATTTTTGTGTTATATATGTTCTCTTGTTTTTTTTTCTTTTAAAATGCGATACAAATGAACAACGTCATGTTCTTCACTTAAAACCCTAATACATTGAGTTTAAAAATACAACAAACGATTTATATTTTTAAATAAAGGAGGTGATATTTGATCTGACACATCACACCATGTATTATTCAAATTATCTCGTTTCTTTAAGTGTTTAAAAAAATTTAATCTTTTTTAAATGTCTAAACTATCATTTTTTGTCAAAGTGTGTGCCTCAATTGACATAAAAGAAGGCAAAAAAATTAAACACATAAAAAAAGTGAAATTATTTGAACACTCATTTGATATTAAGCCATTTAAATATAATCTTTTGAGCTTGCTCTCATTGTTGCTTGACTTGTAGTGAGGGAGGTATGCATGTAGGGGAGAGACTGTGACCCCAACCCCATCTAAAACAAAATTTGCCTTTAATTTATATAATAAATTAAAAAAAAATATGAAATAATTTTAAATTGTTGCTTATTTTTTTTAAAATGATTTGTCCCTCAAGTTGATCTGACTCTGTCCCTATTAGCTTATTCATGTTTGAGAATTGAGACTATAACACTGATTTCCAAAATTAAAATATCATATGACGACTTTGCATAACACTTTCTTTTATTTTTTGGTTGGTTCCAAAACTTTTTCTTGTATGTTACTTCTAAAAGTTTTGAACAATTTATAAATTTTTAACCTGTGTACCAACCATTATCTAACGCTTGATTGTGACTCCAGGCCTTTGTTTTATAATATGAAAATAGCAATTCGAAGAACATAATAATATCTGCAGACAGCAGAAATTAATGGTCTTTTTAATCTTGTTTAACAATTAACTTTGATTACATAAGACAGCGAATAATATGGTAATAATTATGCAATTATCATCTAAAATGAAAATAAAAATGACCCTACGAGTCCAAAGGTCTACAAAATCCATTTGAATTCTGACAGTTCCTACAAATTTCACTTTTTTGAAATCCTAATTGCCAACACAAACATACTGCCTTGGCCACTCTAGCTTGTTCAAGAAACTGGAGATTATTGTTATCTAGCTTTGGTTGGGACTCGACCGAGTTAGCACTTCAAACCCGAGACGAATCAACCGAACTGATCCCAATCGAAAGCTCCAAATTTAACTCTTGCCCGTCACTTGGATTATCATATTTCTTCTTGTACAGTTGTTGCTGTTGTTGTTCTTCATCTGTAGTCATGCCATTGCTGGCGGTACAGTTGGGTTCTTCGAGGGAATCCGCGTTCGACTTGAATCGAATTTCATTGTATTTGAATTCTAGATAGGATGGGGTTTTGATGAAATCCGATTTCGAAACCGATTTGGGTGCGTTTCTGAAATCCAATTCTGTAGGGGCCGTGATTGTGTTGGTGGAACCGGCTGCGGTTTCGTTCAAAGGACGATGAGTTTGCGGATCGATTCCTCTGCTTACAAGTTTTCTTTTGATGTGCGTGTTCCAGTAACTTTTATCTCGTTATCTGTTCTTCCCGGTAATCTTCCAGCAATCAAAGACCATCTGCAAATACAACGGAAAACATTAAAAAATTATCGAACATGATGAAATCGAAAGAAGAAGAAGAAAAAAACTGACTTGTTTCCAAGTAAACTGTGAAGCTTGATGATGAGCTCATCTTCTTCCTCGGTGAAATTCCCTCTCTTGAGATCCGGCCTCAAGTAATTTATCCATCTCAGCCTGCAACTTTTACTACATCTAAGCAGCCCTGCAAAGTGCAAACCATAATTTAAGAAACCAAACCGGTAACCGAGAAACAAGAAGAAGAGGTTAAAATGGTAATTAAACGTCGGGCGGGGTTACCGGCAGCTTTGGGGAGGGATGTAATCGATGAGGCGTTTGTCCTCGTCCTTGGTCCAGGCGCCTTTGTTGGTATGAGTTTTTTCACAACAAGGTGATCGTCCCATGGCTTGTCGGAAATGGAAAGCAAATCAGTTATGGGGGATAGAAAATTGGTGTCCTTAGATGAGAAAAACATGGAGATGGGACATGGGGGGATTGAGGAACCAGTGGTTGTAGGGAAATGGATAATTGTGTAAGAATTTATACTTGGGGTGAGAGAGAAAGGGGGAGGGGCCAATAGACTCGATGGAATTGACCGAGTTGATAAGAAAGACAAGTGGTTAGAGGAGATGGAGATAGATTTGGTAGGTAGCTCTACTTTTACGTCAGATTCATCTTTTCTAGCTTCTATTTTCCCTTTGTTTTGTGGGCTACGTTTCAGCCTCCCCCTTCTCTCCCCTTTGTTTCGGTTCATGTGTGGACCAACGTTTCTCGAATTCCCATGTGCTCTGCTTCACCCAGCTGATTCCAACTTGTTTCCTTCATTTTCCCCGCACGATATGCTTCCTCATTCGATCCATTTGATTAAGAATAATTTAACATTAAACATGTAATAAATATATATTTTAAACGGATTTATTGATGAGCAAAATGGGATGGTATTAATTATTAGGGTAAAGTATATAAATGATCACTGAACTATATGTAAAAATATAAAATAATCATCAAATTTTCAAATATTATGTAATGGCATTAAACTTTAGTTTTTGTTACAAAATGGTCACTGAATCATTAACTGTCATTAATTGGGTGACGTGATAATTACAGAAATTTGAATAATATAGCATTTAATCCTTCATATTGACACATTTAATCAATTTATTCCTAATTTAACCCTCATTATTGATATCTAAATTGATTGAATGTGTAAATATTGAGGATTAAATATGTTATTATAAAAATTAACGTAACTGCACGTCTCCCAGTTAACGATAGTTAATGGCCCAGTGATCATTTTATAATAAAAACTAAAGTTTAATGACCATTATATAAATTTTAAAAGTTTGGTGACCATTTTGTATTTTTAAAGATAGTTTAGTGACCATTTGTGTACTTTACCTTAATTATTATGTTTGGACAGTTCGCCTCTTTTAATTTGAGTAAACAGTCGCGATTTATCATTGTCGTATAGAGAAGATAGAGAGAAAGTAGTGTGTTTTTTGTTCTCATTCTATCTGATCTCACATTATGATTATATTAATAGAATTCTGACGGGATGCCTAGTCTAGACTTTATAGAGAATGATAGATGTGGTAGTATAATCGTGTATTGTCAATCAACAGAGTTAACTGGTGGATTAGGTATACTTGACATCACTCTTAGCAAGGTGTTGTAGCTTTTTGATAAGGTTAATCGTGAATGCTTCGGTCATTCTCTGAACACTATGTTCAAATGACTATAGACAAAGGAATGTGTGCGAAAAAGACGATGCAGAAGAGTTAAGAAGTCATTGCGAAAGAATTTATGCTGAAGAAAAAAAGGGATATAACAAATTTGAATTTAATTCAATTGATTTAATGATCAATATTATACTCAGTATTACTTGAAATCAAGGACTGAGTTAGAAATTGGGATAAAGGCGAAATATAAATATTTGAAAGTGAGTGTAAATTTATAAATAAAATAATTTTAAATATATATATATATATATATATATAAAGGGATAAAAGTTAAAAAATAGGGGGCAGAGGACAATTACCCCTCCCTCATTTGACTCCGTCCCAGCTTGAAATCAAACATAATATCCTCCTATTTATCAAATTTCAATCAAATTTTCTTATATCAATAGATATATAAACATTTTATAAATATATATATATATAAACTTTAAACAACGACCTGACAATCCATAATTTAATGTTTTATTCTTGCATTCTATTGCATAGATATTCAATATTATTCTATTAAAAAATATTCAATATTATTCTATTACATAATTTAATTTTCTCACTCTCACATTTTCCCACTCTCACATAATTTAATTTTTATTTTTCGTTGGCTTGTTATTCGTCTGTTGTTATGGCATGCTTTTTGTCTGCCTCTATAGTACGCTGATATTGAAGACGTTTACAACCTGATGCATGTTACAATTGAATCTTGCCGCATAATATTGTCTGGGTTGGTTGTTCATGGAGTTAACCAAAATGTTTTATTTCTTTTTGTTGGTTGAAGTAATTCAATGATCTGTGCTATTTCAGTAAGCACTCCAAGATTTGGCTATATATGATGCTAGATTTAAAGAACACTGATGAAAATTTTATGAGAAGATTTGAGTTTGCTATTCACGTTTGCATACTCTTTTCTTTTTTACGTTTATTTTTATATTTTAAGGTATGTTTATCTGTGTATTTCTTCTTGTTTGATTAAAAAAAGATATTCAATATTATTGTTACGTTAATATTATTCTTTTCGTGTCATGTGATGTTATGTGCAATATTATATTTTAATTAATTTATTAAATTCATATATGTATCTCATTTTTTTCAGAATGCACGATGTAATCATATGATAGTATCTTTTTATATTTTTTTCTTAATCATTTGATAATGTGCACTTACTTTGTACACATAAATACTTGAACCGAATCTTTTACGATAAACATCATTTTCTTTTCCACTACAACTACGGGTTGGATTCCAAACTTTATCTCATCTTATATGTATTTTTTTTTATATATTTATATTTTGTATTATATATAGATATGACAAAAGAATCTGGGTAAAGATGGACTCCTTCATTAAAAGAATCTCAGGCTATATTCCATGCAAATGGATTTGTTAGAATTTGTCACACTAATTAAAGAAAGTATTTTATGTAATTTTTGTAAAATAAAAATAATTTTAGATTAAGTGGTAAATAATCAATATATTAAACATGCATTTGATACTTAGATGAACAATTTCTAATTATTTTATTCAAAAACTATACCCATTTTGATTTCAACAACACATCGGTCAATTTGGTTGGCGCGTAACGACATACAACAAATAGACGACACTCGATGTTATACTATTTCATTCCGAAACACAATCAGCAGTATATGAAGATGTTCAAATCACTAAGAAGGAAGTTGTAAACTTTTTGTAACTTCATGCTGGTGAAAGTTATTATTAGCATAAATAAACTTCTGATTCAGCGAAAATAAAGAGTAAATTGTTTGAGAGAAAACATAGTTCAGCCTTCAGCCTAGTATTTTATAAGAAAGATGATACAGTTCATCTTCTTATCAAACCTCTGGAACAGCATTATAATCCTTGAATTCCTTAACATAAGTAATTGGAACCTGGAACAGGTTCAGTTCACTCAGATCAGTCCAATTGATATTGTTCTCCATTTTCTCCACCCTTTTCTTCCTTTCACGTTTAACTGGTGAAATGAAAAAGGAAACAGAATTTTATGTTACTCGGATTCGAAAAAAATATATTCGTTACATGTATGTGTTGGAATGTGAATATTACTAAAGCTCAAATATGTTTGAAAGTGGGTATTGAGAGATACCTTTTGGCACAGTTGAAGTTGAAGTTGAAGGATCAGAGGTATTTATATTTTTTATTTTCTCATCACCAGCTTCAGCCTCAGCTTCCTCTTTCCATGGCAGTGCCTGCAGAAGTTAAAATACCAATGTAACAACAACATATGAAGAAAATATTCATAAAACCATCATGTTTCTTTGTGTCAGGGAGCTAAAGATAGAGAAGAATCAAAATTATAGGGGCCAAGGCCCTTACTTGTATCCCTAGCTTCATATCTACATCATTAACAAAAAAAAAAAAAAAAAACGAACTCGAAATTCGATTCGATTCTACAACCAATTTTAAAGGCACACTTACTATTACTGAAGGAAGCTCATGGAACTTAATCCCTTCTTTGTTGCCTTTCGGCTTCTTGGCACGACACATTCCGCTTGTCTCGTACATTTCCACTTCTACCAGCGACCGGCACAAGAAGCGCAGCTCCTTATGGCGATAGTACTGTTAACCAAGGAGAACAAATATATGGTTTCTTTCCAATAGAATTATACAAGTTTGTAAAAGTGATTTAAAGAGGGTAATTTACCGTATCAGTCCTCCCATTCGGGCGTTGCTTATGAGAAACATCCCAATGGACTAGGCATTCAGGCTGTGGTGACTTTGGATGATATACACAGCATTCAAAGACAACCATGAAATCAGTTCAAAAAAAAATGATAACCATGAAATAATCATCACAAAATATATTAAAAAATGGCAGCTAATGAGTCCACTACTCATAATCTAAGATAAAAGTAAAGCGGTGCATTTAAACGATGAAGACATTTGAGATCTACCAATTCACCGAGTGATCAAGAATGTTCATATTATTTCGTCTCGTATGAGTTTGAATCTCGACATTTATATTGAGAAGGTAAATAAAGACACTTGTCTCTTACCCGCTTGTTCCTGCTCCGGGGGGTGGGAGCAGTGGCTTGACTTGCAACAGGAAAGATGGAAACAGGGTTTGCTTCAATAATCGCACAAGTAGTTGCTTCAGGGACCGGGACTCCTGCCAATTTTAAACCATTCAGTAAATTCTGTCCAAAAAAAGGACAAAAGCTTTGTTCTACTATATAAAAAGTAAAAGTTTTAATTGTGTCCCCAATCCCTCTACTCTTTGAACCCAAATTCTCACATCATCCTCTATCACGTCGTTGAAGGATTGTGTGCTCCCTACGCTAATTAACTTGGTGTTTCTAAACTAGAACTTGGTGGTTACTACCCTATTAAGGATTATCCCCCCGGAAGTGAGGGAGATGTCAGAAAATGGATCTCGTAGAGAATGTTTTCCTATCAGATCAAGGACTGAACATTAGAAGGAGCCGAAATGTTGAATCTAAAATATAAAATAAGCTAATAAATATTTAAATTTAAATTTCAGTAGACAATGCTTAATTTGTCAAATATTTAAACTTATATGAACATAAATTGTTAATTTATCTAATATTTAAACTTATATGAACATAAATTGTTATTAGACAAAGAATTCAAAAGACATACTCATTTTTCTTTAGTTCAACATAAATATTTAATAAGTCCCTGCATTCTTTTAATTTGATTTTTTTTACAAAAGTTAAAATTCTACAAAACTTATATGATTTCTCTCCTGACAAAACTATTTTTAATATAAAAGTTTTATTTTTAGAATTAGTGAAGGGATAAAGATGCAAGGAATTAAAACATTATGAGTATATCTTTTTTGGTAATATTTTGATACACATTCAGTATAAAATTTATTTTACACAATTATGTATATTTACATTATAAGACTCAAATCCTAAATTCTTAACTATAACTTCTAAAAATTAAACTTCAAACTCTAAACATTATACCTTAAATTCTAAACGGTAAAACATAAACCCCTAACTACTAAAATTCAAAGACTGATATAAACTAAATTGTACATATTCTGGATATCAATTTTTTTATTATTTCCCTCTATACAAATCTAATCCTCATCTTTCCTCTTTCTTTCTTATCCATTCTCTTCTAAACAGTAGATTTAAAAAAATAAACATAAAAAAATTGAAAATGGAGATGAAAAGTCACCTGGAGAAAGAGTGGGGTTGGACATGGTGTCAGATTCCTTCAATTGACTCATCATTGATAGCTACTGAGTTGAAGTGTTTTTTTTTTCTAGAACAAATATTTGGAGCGTCGAAAATGAGGAAATGGGCACTGAAATTGTTTATAAAATAAATTGGAAATATCTGTAACTAATTTCTGTTCCAATTTAGGTAACTGCAACTTTTTCTAGGGTAAACTGTATAAATAGTCACCAAGCTTTTAAAAAGCTTTAATTTTGGTTACTGAATTTTTAATTTATTTTCTTTAAGGTCATTGTCGTTAAGGACCGCTGACGTGGTATTTAACTTCTTTTTTAATAGAAAGTTAAAGTTCGTGATTTGAACGAAAACGAATTAAAAATTTATTGACTAAATTGTAAGTTTTAAAAGTTTAATAACCAAATTAAAAGTACCCTAGTGACTATTTATGTAGTTTACCCTTTTTCTAATTATTACTCATTTTTATTGTTGAGAATTTAAGGAAATGAGTTGCAAGAAAAACACAGTCAAAAATCCTAAAAGGGTAGGTAAAATATTATTTTTTTAAGAAAAAAAAGGCAGATTCTCACCAAAATAATTTATTTGGAATGCTTATCCAGGTCTTTCCTGTTTTTGTTGTAATATTTGGAAGGAAATGTGGGCACCCAATGCACTTAATTGAAATTTTAAATTCTTTTATTTTATTTTATTTTATTTTAGATTTAAATTATTTTATGTATTTTCAAATCATCCAAACGTTAATAATTTTTAAATTATATTATTCAAATTAGACACTCGAATTTGATTTGTTATTCAGATAGACACTGAAATTAACACTTACCTTAAAAGCCATTTTTTTGGTTCAAATTAATACTTACTTTAAACTAAAAATAATATATATCAAATTATACATTAAATCAAATTAAAATATTAGAATATATTTTTTTACTCAAATTCACTAATATTGTACGAGTCCAAATCATAATATTTACGTCATCCCTGTTTAATAAAAAAATTATACATTTTTACTTTTGAATAGTGCTTGAAACATGGGTGGATTGCATGTTCCCAACCTGGCATGCTTAGAAGAAAGTACATTTACTAAGAAATAAACGGCTGACTATAAAATAATTTTAATTTCAATTCAGATCCTTCACCTTGTAAAAAGACATTCATTTTGATCAGGGAAGTATTATAACTCTCCCATTGAGACAAAAATGCTATAATTGAAGGACACCATTTTGGGAATGTAAGAGTGAATCACCAATGTGATGGGTTGAGACTTATTTATTCAAACATTTAGTGAAAAATCGAGTGAGTTTACATGGGCAATAGAAGTGATCGTATATAGCCTCTAAGAAGAAATTGAGTTAAATTAAATAGTTGAAAGGAAAAATAAAATATTAGTTATGGGTTAGTGGTAAAACATACTGTGAAAATAAATTATTGTTCTACTTCATAGATTTTGAGTCCTAATGTGTTTTTAAAAGTCAGCCTATCATGTACACAATAAGTTAACAAACATTTTTAATCAAAGTCTCGTTTTTAATAAATATTACAGAGCCTCTGAATCTTCAAGCGGTGTCGTTCTTGAGTCTGGGCAAGAGGGACACTTGCCCAGGGCCCAATTATTTTTTAGTACTTGTTACGAGGGTTCAATTTTTTAATATTTGTTATTAGAGGTCTAATTTTTCCGATTATTGTTAAGGTCTATTATTTTCAATATTTGTTATTAGGGGCACAATTTTTTTTTAATATTTGTTATGAGGGTCTCAATTTTTTCTAATATTTATTATTACGGGTTACTCTTTTTTCTAATATTTTTTTATTAAGTTCTATTTTTCTTCTCGATACTTATAATTATGGGCACTTTTTGTGTTTGTATTTTGTCAATATAAAAAAAATACCAACATTTTCATAAAAATGTGTTATACGAACGAATCACATAAACACGTTTGGGTATGCTTCAAAATAGACGTGAAATTGAAAGGGAAAAACAAAAACACATTTCTAATTTAGAAACTGAAAAGCAGCAGCTATAACTCTCTCAAGAAATATGTATTTCCATATATAAAACTAAAACTTTGAGGTAGGACGCATACCTCTGTTACCACTCTAATTGCATCTAAAAGTGGCTTATCTTAGGCAGAGTTCTGTGCTACTGTGCTTCGGCTTTCATTTATCTTGAAGTACTTATACCATGTCAAACTCCAAATATATGAAAAAACCTTGAATAAAATCGAATGTAGCATGTATACCCATGTCCAACACTCACACCCAAGTTTGAGTAATGAAGGTTCTCTGTCTATTCTGTCTCTTACGTTTCAAATGGTCATTTTTAAGTCTCAAGCTTCATTTTCTGGTACCTGCTTGTCCGATTCAGTGCATTAATGCTAAACTGTTTCTACGCAGCAATCCAACAACCTAACCTTTTGCAACTGCAAGAAGAAAATTGTTTCTGTCATTCCCACCTTAGACAAAAGCTTCAGTTGTTCTGAGACAATCAGGGCAGGGTCTCAAATATTTCATCAACCTAACAGGAGATCATCTTCAATAGCTAGTAAATCCAAAGGTAATTGCTAACTAAAACTGTGATAGTTCATCGCTGAGCTCCCTTTGCGTTTGTTTCGGTTGAACTAGAAGCAATCCTCTGATTAACATAACCAAATTCCCTCATATTCTCCAAAATTTCTCCCAACCTCGCTAGATTACTCAACTCAAAAGGCGAGATATTCCTACCAAGGAAAATGAATGAACTATGTTTCCAACCTAAATCCAACTCTGACCAGGCTCCTTCTTAACCCCTCGCTGTTGCATCAGTTCTCTGACACTCTCAGCCAATGGCTCTACAGCAGCATCAGCATAGATGTTGCGAAGAAGAACATAAGATGCAGACTCTTGGGGTTCAAACTCGATTACTTTCATTGCAGCACGATTCCTAGTTACGGCATCCTTATAAACCTTGCAAGCACTCAACAAGGCTCGCCACATTATTGGGTTATTCTTGAAACCCGAGGTGATGATGAAGTTTTCAGCCTCTGCTACGCTTCCAGCACGACCAAAGAGGTCAACAACACAGCAGTAATGCTCTATGCTGGTTTCAACACTGTAATCCTTCATGCTTTCAAAGTATCTGCGGTAATTCAAAAGGTTAATCACATAGTTATCATGAATAAAAGCAAAGAAATAAAATCTGCTTGAACAGAAGCTCCTAAGGAGATTGGCATAGAAAAACAGAATGCTAATGGGAGAAATATAGCAGTCCAATAAGACAAGAGAAAAGAGGAAGTTGGGAATTCAAAACCATTGCATATATGTACAAGTATTCTATCATCTGCCTAAAACAAAGTTACATTTTATATAAAGCTAAATCAAGTCCCCGGCTTATTAAAGTTAGTTAATCATTAAGCTCCAAGTACTAACAATTTCCCATTGTAAAAAATTGAGCAGCATGTAGATTGATTCATTTTAGAACTTTATGGATGCAACGTGTCCCTACAACCCTTCACATCCTCATGCATGCACATCATAAATACCTATGCACCTAGAAATGATAGAAGGGAAGGCTCCATTGACATACTTTAATCCTTCTTCGACAAGCCCACCATAACTGCAAGCAGATAAAACTCCTACAAATGTAATCTGATTAGGCTTAATCCCGAGTTCCTTCATTAAGCCAAAGAGGTTTAAAGCATCCCTAGCGCAGCCATGTTGTGTGCAGCTACAGATCATCACTGACCAAGAAACCACATCTGGATTCTCTGTCTCTTGAAATGTCAGATTAGCAGAATCTATGTCGCCACACTTTGCATACATGCAAATCTGTGAGTTTTGAACAATTCTGAAGTTCCCAAAGCCACTTTTCACTACATGTCCATGAACCTGCTCACCCAATCTTGCAATTGCTAGATCTGCACAAGCACTCAAAATGTTTGAGATAGTGAACTCATCTGGTCTTCCTCCACAGGCCATCAGTTCATAAAAGAGACTCAATGCACTTTCAAATTGCCCATTTTTAATATAGCCAGCAATCATGGATGTCCACAAGACAATATCTCGTGTTGGTGTCGATCTAAAACATTTCAAACCATCTTCAGTTGATCCCATCAAGGAATACGGTTCAATAAGTGCACTTCCTATGAATTCATCAGACTGCAAGTTATGCTTGCATATTTGAGCGTGAATTTGTTTGCCATAGACAAAATCTTCAACTGCACTACAAGCTTTAAGCATGCTTGAGAATGTAAATTTTGAGGGCTTCAATCCTTGTCTTTGCACTTCAAAGAAAAGTCTGCGGGCTTCGTTTGCACATTCCTTGCTAATGCTTCCTGTTTCTATAAATCTAGATATCATGGCATTATACATGACAATATTGCGGTTTGGCATGCTTGTAAAAACTTTGATTGCACTATGTAGTTCTCCCTTTTTTGCATACATATCAAGCAATGCCGTCCCAAAAACAATGTCAAAATCAAACCCAAGTTTCATTATACATCCATGAAGCATTTTCCCACACATTATCCCTACATCCATGTTCGTACAACAAGCCTTCAAGACACTTCCCATGGTATAAGTATTCAAGTTCAAGCCATTTCGATGCATGCTTGTTAATAGTTTCAACATCTCTATATTTTTATTCATACGAACATAACCAGCAATCAATGTATTCCATGAAATCTCATCAATCTCCTAGGAATTCTCAAACAAAAACCGTGCCTGATCAACACACTCACATTTGCAATACATATCTATTAAGGAGTTCATCAAAACTGCTTTCTCACTCAATCCATTCACTACAATCAATCCATGAATTAACTTCCCTTGCTTGATATCCTCAGTTTGAGCGCAAACATTTAAAGCACCAGCACAAGTGAATTTATCAAGTTTCAGACATGCTTTTCTAGCTTCAGTAAATACCAGCATGGCTTTATCAAAAGCGCCCATCTGGTTATATCCAGAAATCAAAGAGTTAAAGGAAACGAGATTTGGTTTGGGCATTTTGTCAAACAAGCGGTGAGCAACATCCATTTCGCCAGCTTTCGAAAAGATTGTTCAGCAAAAAAAGGCATGGCTTGAAAGCAGATTTAATGATATGAGCATGGGCAAGTTTCCCATGGAGCAAGCAACTGGATTTGGTGGAGCGCTGAACGAGTTTTGTGTAGGTAACAGAGTCGAAAGATAGATGCATGTAAGGTGTTTGATAAAACTGGTTGAAAATAAGGGGATTGGTTTTCTCAAGTAACATGGCCACTTAACATTCAGGTTGCCCTTAAAACTATAGATGTTCAGGTAGGTTAACCGTATCGTTTAGCCTAAACGGTCCGTTAACCATTATAACGGTTGTTGAATTTTGTTAACCGTAACCTAACCATTAAAAAAAGGTTAAATCATTAAAACGCGTTTAATCGACGATTCGGTTATAGGTTAACCTGTAACTTATTATAATTTTTTCACACATGTTTACTATTTTTTTAGAGAATAATATAATTATATTTTTTATAAATATTATATTAAAATATTCATAAAATACTTAAATAAATATATTCTAATCACTTACGTCATAATTAAAAAAATACTTACATACTATAAAGTTTTAACACAAGACAGAACACATAAGCTTCATAATATTTTAAAGTTTAATGTTTAAAAAGTTTGCAGCACATAACAATAATATTGTACCAATACATCATCAAAGTTCAAGACATAAGAGAGTGAATTGAGTTTGATAACTTTAAAAATAGAGTTTAGAATTAAAAAAATGGTGTGTATATTTGTATCTGTGAGTTAATTTTTTTTAAAGTTATTTTATATTATATATATAAATAATTTAATAACGGTTAACCTATAGGTTAATCATTAGTCACAATTCGTAACTATAACCTTTATTTTTAACGGTTAGGTTAACCGAAACCGTTTAACTTTAGCAGATCGGTTAATTAACCTATAAAATATAACGGTTATACCGGTTAAATGTTACGGTTAATTATACACACCCCTGCTTAAAACACAAGCCAAAACGGTAAAAAAAAATTAAAATCAATATTTGATTGGTTACATTACATAAATCATCATTAATTTTTACTCTTAAATATATTTTAAACATTAAAATTATAAAATGTTTAATTTACTCACTCTACTTGCAAATCATTGTCGACATAAATTATTTTATTATTATTTTTATTATAACGTGTTATTTTTATTAATATTAAATTTAAAATATATTTTAAAAATAAAAACAATACATCCAAACCCAAAATCATTCCGTAAACCTAGACCCCAAATCATAATCATTTTCTCCACCTTCACCGTTAACGACCTCACCCTCACACCGATGTACAATGACAAATCGGCGGTCTCACTCCCAAATCACAACATCGGCTAACCCCAAATCGTAATCCCCATCCTCACCAATTGGAGCGGAACCTGGTTTTGGTTTTGAGAAAAATAGTTGGCTGTAATGGAGTGATGTCAATAGTTGGTTTTGAGATAAATTTCCCAATTAAGTAAAGAAATTTCAATCTCTTGAAAGACCCATTGAAGTAACTAGCGGTTAAGTTGAGAACCTTAAGAAATTTAAGCTTCGAAAGCTTAACAGGCAATGGACATGAGAAGCTGTTGCTAAAAACACCAAAAACAATCAGGTTTTGAAGACAAAGATTCATCCAAATAATTTTTTCAAATGTGTTTTTTATTGATATTGAGTTCAACAAGCTCAATGAAAATACTAAATTGCTCCAGGTAGTTTACCCCCAAGTTTCTTCATAGAAAGGTTTAAGGTAGATGTAAAACTTCCATGATGGTTAAAGGAATTTGGTGTTAAGGTTGGGATTTTTTTAGGGAAGAAGACAAGTTTAGTTTGGGGTTTTGGATGTTTCAGGTATTTGGAGTTTTATTTCCCTTTTTTATTATTTTAAATCATATTTTGTACTTAATATTAATAAAAATATGTCATAACAAAAATAATAATAAAATAATATATGTTATTAGTGAATGATCAAAATAGGAATAATTTAAAAGTTTAATGAGTAAATTGAACGTTTTAAAATTTAAATGATCAAAATAAATCTAAGACTAAAGATTATTGATGATTTAGGTAATTTATATTATTCTTGTACAATTAGGTCCACGTGCAAGCTTATTAATCATTCATGTGCCTGCACATGATGTTTCATGTTGAAACTTAAATATAATAGTTTAAGCTTTCAGGACAATTGATCATCCAGCTTAACAAGAAGGATTGAGACTGTATGGTGCTGCACGGCGAGGCTGCTAAAGACAAATCGGAACCAAGTAGATTGAGATTTTATGAGTTTTGGGCTGGGATTTATCAAATTTTTGGCATTAAATAAACCGTCTGATCCCACCTTTAGGTATGAGAAAAGGGACTTGGGTAAAATGAATTCATATAGGACCTTATGCAACACCATGGTATATGACCGGTGCTGCTATGAAAGAAGAAAAAAGATTGCCTACTGAGAAACCTGGATCCTTGGCAGGAACTCACCAAGCTTCAAACGAAATGCAAGTGCAAAACTAACGGTGGATCGGCTACCAACAGCTTAGCGTAATTATCGGCTTGATAATCGATTTGCTGAAGTACACTAGGGTTGTTTTCTGATAAAGTTGGCTGGCTGGTAGAACCACATTGTAATGACTAGATTTACCACCTGCAATACACAGATGTGGCTGCTTCTGAAGCTACAATAGCCATAGAGTTCATGCCAAGACCCCTGCTTTGCTTTGCCTTGCCTAGTACTGCTCCTCGAAGATCACTTGATATAATTATAATTGTACAATATGAACCTAGACTATAGAATATAATTTTTTATTAAGATATTTGTTTCCCATAATTCTTCAATGAAAATTTCTATTTACATGTTAAGAATCTGTTTTATGGGTAAGGATCTTTGTTCCAGGTTTCAGATATTTGTTATTGACTTGTGAATGGCATGGTTTGGGTGAAGAAATTTCCTTTTACTATTTCATTTCCAGATGATAACAATTCTTGTCATTTTATTTTAGTATAACAAGTAAATGCATATAGAGTTAAAAACTGAATCATTATGGCACACTATATTGAATATAAGTTCCTCCAAAAGTTATCAAAATACATAACAAACTACAAAGGAAGTTGAACATATATCTAAACCAGACCCTTGTCCGACAAAGTCGAGCCAATCCAAGCAACATGGCTTTATAACGTACTTCGCCTAGCATAAATATAAGATTTTGAAGAATAAACAAAGAGAAGTAATCCCACAGCACCAAGTGCAGCAAGCAGCCAATAAAAGTAATCAAGATGTGCCCTATTCAGATTATCTGCAAACCAGCTATCTCGACCATCCCCGCCTGTTGCTTTCTCGATAACAGAGATGAGAAAGCTACTTAAGAAATCTCCTACACCAAGGACGCTAAGGTAGACTGCAATACCCATGCTTCTCAATTCATCAGGCATCTGATCATAAAAAAATTCTTGAAGACCAACAATGGCAAACACATCGGATAGTCCATACAGCGTGTATTGAGGGATCAGCCACCACACACTCATCGGAACCGTCGCATTCGGCTGGTCTATCAACCCATGTTCTCGAGCAGTTGTAAGCCTCTTCGTCTCTACTAAAGCAGCAATCACCATTGCTATGGCTGATAGAGCAATTCCAGTTCCTATTCTTTGAAGCATTGTAATTCCAGCTGGTTTTCTGGTGACAGATCTTGCTAAAGGAACAAATAGTCGATCGTATATGGGAATGAAGAGAATAATCGCAAAGCTTATGAAACACTGAAGTGAAGCAGCCGGTATTTTCAACCCTGCTGTAATTGATCTGTCCATTGTAGCACCTTGCTTGGTAAACAATGTTGATGACTGTGCAAAAACAACTGCATAAATCAAGCTTGTAGCCCATATAGGTACAAGCCTTAAAACAGCCTTTGCTTCTTCAACCTCTCTGATGCTACACATTTTTCCCTGCTCCATTGTAACGTCTGGGGCAAGCAGGGCGTTCTCGAGGAATCTACCACCACATTCGGAAATCCATACTGACATGTTACAGAGGTTCGTTATAGATAATGCAAATAGAAACATTTTCTGCAATTTTCCATTTATTTCCTTAAGGAAACCGTGCACAAGACTTTAGTTATTGATGTTCACCAAAGCTTCCTATATTGTTTGGTACCTCTAGTCTCCGGTAGTCACATAGTCCTAATTAATAAATATTTCTTATCACAACTCAACTACCGTTGGTTTTACAATACATATTATGGTCCTAATTTCGATTATACGAATATATGTGACTTACTTGAATTCCTTTGAACTTTCAATTGGAAGAGCTTCCTCTGTAGCAATTGCTGAAGAAGCTGTTTTTCGGTTCCTAAAAGCCAAAACGAAAGCTCGACCAATCCTCACAAATGGGTTTACTTCATCCCCTTTGACACTAAACCTGTAAGTGGTTGTTCCAAGCACAAAAACAAGCAGTGCAACGATCATCACAATACCAGGTATTGCAAATCCAAGAACCCAACTTAGATTGTCTTGTATGTAAGTTAAAACCAAAAGGGTCACTAAGATACCGACAGCGATACCGAAGTACCACCAATTGAAGAAAGAACTCTTGGCTTTGCACTCCTCAGGGTCTTGTGCATCGAATTGATCGGCACCGAAAGCTTGAACGCAGGGTTTGTGCCCACCTTGTGCAAATGCTATCAGATATAGTGAGAAGAAGAATAGTATCACTTGAAACCGAGGCACCGATGAAGTGTTTAACGTGACATTATCTGCATTATGGACACCAGAAATGGTGACGGATGAAAGTGTAGCTGACAGAGTCAACAAGCCTAGCCCCTGTATGTAAAGAAAATCAATTAGTAAAAACAATTAAAATAATCCTGAGGCTGAACACCCTTTTAGCTCATGATCTTCAATTAATCATCATTTCCCCCAAATCTTCAATGAGAAAGCTAAGTCAAGCAATAAATTGCTCCATTGGGACCATTACCAGTTCATATTACAGCTGTTTTCTCAATCTTGAATTGAAAGCGACTTTTTGATTTGAGAATGATGAGTGAGCTTTTTTGAATTCTAAACCCAATCTTCAGTTCAACTACTGGTTTCATTGGAACTAATTTGCTAAAACATTTATTGATTTTTTCTATATGTTGTAAATTTGGAAATTGGAATGAAAAGGGGGGAAATAATTTACCAAAACGTAAACAAGGGAAGCAAGGATGATGACGCGGTATCGGCCAAGAAAAGAATCGGCAAGGAAAGCACCCAAGAGTGGGAGAAGCGCCGCCACTCCCGACCAGGCGTTAATTTGTGCGGCGGCGGAGGCAGTGGACTGAGCCAGAGGGCCCGTTAAGTAAGTAATGAGGTTTGAGGAGATCCCATAATAAGCAAACCTCTCAGCAACTTCAACGGCAATGATGAAAGAAGCCGATCTCCAACCACCGGAGTTTGAGCGGCGGACAGGGCGGCCTTTGAAATCAAGGCAGGCATTGACTGTGTCATCCAAAAGTGGAGTTTCAGCAGCGGCCAGATTGGAGTTGGACATTGCCAAAAGCTTTGGAAGAAGTTTGGACCATGGAGTTGAGATCGTGAAGAACCGATATAATGTCAAGAAATGTACTGAATATTTAATTTAGTTACTACTATTTTTTTCTTGAATAAAAGTTGGTAGTTAATTAATAAAAAAAAATTAAAATAACGGGATAAATTTACAGTGTAGTTTATACTGACATGATAATGTTATATAAACAATAATATTGACTTAAAAAAATATCAGACTAAGCAAAAATAATTTTAGAAAATATAAAGTTATTTTTTTACCAATATGTAGTCGTATTTTTTTGGATCATTAAAAAAATTATTTTGTAATTAATTAGTATGTTAATCATACTTTACATAATTAGAACAAAATAATTCAAAAATCAAATTGAATTTTAAACCACACTCAAGAACCATAGTTAGTATGTTAACCGTATTTTAATTTTTTTTTGGGCTTGTCCACAGCATGGTTTTAATATATATATATATATATATATATATATATAGTTTAAATTTGATACACTGGCTGTGTAAAATTTATTTTACACAAGCCTGCCTATTTCTACTATAAATCAAAATTAAACCTGACCCTAAAAAACTAAACCCTAAACTCTAAATTATAAATACTAACCTTAAATTCTAAACCCTACAACCAAAACCTCTAAACCCTAAACTAAACCCCTAAAACTAAAAGGTCTGTGTATTGAAGTTTTTCCCGTATATATTTTGATACTGTAAAAACAATTACATAACTTTTTTATAAAATTTAAAATTTAAATCTCAAATCCTAGCACCCTGAAATTTAAACCTTGAACCCTAAACTCTAAATTCTAACCATAAACCTTAAATTCTATACCATAGGCGCTAAACCCTTAAACCTCAACCTAAAACCCTAAACCTTAAAATTGAAATACTTGTGTATCAAAGTATTTTTCATTTATATGGTTTATATTTTGATACAAAAGCTGTGTAAAAAAAATACACAACACTTTTATAAACTTTAAAACCTAAATCACAAACCCTACCACCCTAAAACCTAACTCTTAAATCTTAAACTCTAAATTCTAACCTAAAACCCTAAAATTAAAAGACTTGTATAAACTAAAGTTTACACAAGCTTGTGTATTAAAGTATTTTCATATATATATATATATATATATATATATATTATGGGTTATATTTTAATACACAAGCTGTGTAAAAAAATTTACACAACTCTTCTATAAAATTTAAAACCCAGATCCCAAACTCTAGCACCCTAACCTAAAACTCTAAATTTAAAAAACTTGTATAAACTAAAGTTTACACAAACTTATGTATCAAAATATTTTTCATATATTATAACCGTAAACTTGTTTCTTATTCTTTTAATATTATATATAATATAGTCAATGGGTTAGGTAACCAAGGAAAAATATTTAAACTTCTTCGAATATCTTATTAAGAATTTATCATAACTTATATTTCTATAGATTCATTATGGGGTACACAGGCTGTATAAAATAAACTTTATACAAGCTTGTATGTTTATATTATAAAATTTAAAATTTTAATACTAACCCTAAAAATTTAAACTCTAAACTTTAAACAATAAATCCTACAATATAAACCCTTAAACTTTAAACCCTAAACTAAAACTCTAATCCCTAAAACTAAAAGACACGTATAAATTTTAGTTTACATAGCATGTGTATTAACGTTTTTTCCTTCATTAAGTGGTTTTTATGATAAAGGATAATAATATTATTTTTAAATGATTCAAATTTAAGCAGTGTAATTTATATAATATATATTCTTAAGATACTAAATGTAAAAAATAAATATTACTATATAATCAAATCAAAAACATTTTAAACAACTTATATTTCCATAAAATAAATCAGTTTCACATAGATTTTAACAATATCATTCGTATATTTCATACCTATAAAATTTTGAAATAATTTGATGTTTTTATTATAGCAAATAAATTTTTTAATATATATGTAATAGGTGTTTATATCTGAGTACCCGGATCTTCGTGTAATATATTTGTTTGACCATGTTTATCGAGTACCTAATTGTCAGGTACTTGTAAAATTTGGGTACCTATAAAATCGGGTACTCGGTTCATATATTTTTATTTTTTAAAATAATTTTTATATAAAAAACACATATAAAAATATATAATTTAAAAGTTCATAATGCATAATCCAAACATAAAAAATTGCGTTTTGAAGTTAGTTTTAAGTGGAAAATATTCGATATATATATTAAAGTCCACCAAAATGCGGTATTAAAAGTATTAATCTCGATCGTGATTTTTTTCTTTCGAAACTCATATTGACAAAATAAAATATTTTCTGAAAAAATTTTGAAACATAGAAGTACATAATACAAACATAGAAAGAATTTAGGGATTTAAATTTAGTTTTTGGGTAAAAATATTAAGAACATAAAATAAAAATATATATTAAAAGTACTAGGTCCGGTCATATACCCAGTTAGAAAATTTTAGGCCCAAACCCCACCGGAGTACCTGGGAAAAATAGGTCGGATGTTTTTTAGACAAATATTCAAATTTTAATGGTTCAAGTCAACGAGTCAAAGGGTCAGATATTTTTAAACACCTATAATTTAATGATTAAAATTTATTAAATATTTTGATTTAACTAAATTTTGACATATATAATTATGTATAAATTATTCATGTATTTTTTATTTAACTACAAATATCCGGCTCATTAGCTGACTAGTCTGAATCGGATTTTGCAGAGGCTCAATATAGGGGCAACACTCTCAACTCAATTTTTTTTCATTCACAACGAGAGAATTCGAATATGATATTTAATTATTCATACATTACTAAAACATAAACCATATAAAATCATGGATAAACTTCGTAAATAGTTACTTGATTACGTAACATTTTTTATTGAGTCTCTAACTATAAAAAATTATAAAATGACCACATAACTTAAAAATAATAATAAATTTATCATTTTTCGACTAAAATAATTAATGATGATGACACGACAATCAATAAAAATGGAATAATAACAAATATAACATTCTACTTTTACGCTAATTTGGTTCTAATTCATAAAAAAAATTACACTCAACACTTCAATTTTGCACCAATTTAATCCCTCTTATGCTCATCGGCATAAATTGAAGAAATCCATAAATTACAAATAGAGTGGAAGAAATTACAGAAAAAAATGAATTTCTTGTTTTTTTTTTTGGGGGGGGTTTGGTTTGATGAGAAAAGTTAGTTAAAGTCGTTAATGGTCTTGCAGGCGTAAAAAATGAATAATAACAATGGAGAAAATGCTTATATATTTGGGATTTAGGTTTGCCGATTTGTTTTATTGCTTGGAAAGTTGTTATTTCTTGTTCATTGTAGAGAATAGTGACGAACGAAGAAGAAAATAGAAAATGAGTTACATTAGAGACTAAATTGAAATCATATTTAAATGTTAAGGGTAAATTTCTAGAAATTGGAAAAATTAAAATGAGATGTAAAAGTTGATTGTTATAGGTGTTATGATCCCAATTCTGTTAATTGACGTCAGCACAAGTTATTATCGTTATTTTTTTTTACAGAAAATAAACTTTTTAAAGTAGATCCATCATTTTATAATTTTTCACATTCAATAAAAAATGTATAATGGCAAAAAAAATACAATTAACGTTTAACTGAATCGTTATTATAGCTTATATTTTTTGAAGTATTTTTACTTTTAATGTTTTATTTCGAGTCAAAATGACTTATTCGTGGATGAAATTTTTTAGTCAACTAACATTAAATGACTTGAAAATAACGTGACAAACATATATGGCAATGCACGCTGACATAACAGTCTCATATAGATAAATGTGCTCGCTTTACAGAATGATACATCAGTCAGAAAATAATTTTATAAAATTGTATAAAATATAAAATTATTTTTTGATAACATGTCATCATGCCATGTCATTTCAAATTGTATATTGTCAGTTGACTGGCAGTTTTTATTCACGGATAAACTATTTTGACCCAAAATAAAACGTTGAGAGTTTGAATACTTCTAAAAAGATATGAATTAAAATAACTATTTAGTCAAACGTTAAAATATTTTTGACTACCTAAAAAATACTCTATATTCGGATGATTGTTTTTGTAGTTTCCCTTCAAATTATAAAAATATGGTTTAAGGGTGTAGAAAGTCCTTGAACTTTTGGAAAAAAATCAATTAATCCTCTAAACTTTTTTTGCACCCAATTTAGCCCATGAACCAAGAAATTTAATCAATTAAGTCCTTAAACTAAAAAATAAATCAATTAAGCCCTTTGACCAATTTTGATCATTAAATATTGACAGTTTTTTCGTTAGATATTACTAGCACCTGGTACACTACAGTTCTGCCACGTTGTATTTACAGATTTTTTTCAAAAAAATTTTTTTATAACTTGTATAAGTTTTTTAGATTTTTTTATAATTTTTGAAGAATTTTTTAAATAAAATAAAAAATTCTGAAAATGTCAAGTGGAAATACAGTGACACGACACACTGCACCAACAGATCCAAAAAAAATTGTCAAAATTTAATGGTCAAAATTGGTCAAAGGGCTCAATTGATTTAATTTTTTAGTTTAAGGGCTTAATTTATTAAATTCCTTGATTCAAGGGCTAAATTGAATGCAAAAGAAATTCAGGGGCTTAATTAAATTTTTTTAAAATTTCAAGGGCTTTCTACACCATTAAGCCTAAAAAATATCCAAAAAGATTTAACGCAACCCACATAAGCCCGGGCCCATTCCAAAGCAAATAAAATTAAAAATGCGGTGTATATAGTAAGAGATTGCTTGTTGATCACAAATAACTGATCGAGTTGTCAACTTTCGGGGTGGCGTCATGCGCCCGTATCTACCAAAAATCCCACCCACCCCCCTTTACTACTTTCAACAACTTTATACCGGCGTCACGTTCTCATTAATTCCCGAGTTTAATTTAAAACACGAGCTGGGTTTTTTAATATAATAATAAGTTTATTTTATAGTTCATGTGGTTTTTTTTAATAATATTATTTTTAAAGTTTGAATTTAATTTTTTTTAAAGAGAATAACGTGTCTCGTCATTGCACACAATTCTTCTTGGTAAACACAAACTAAAATTTTAAAAGTTTTTTCTTATTCCAATTTATAAACATATTAAATTTATATAAATATAATATTTTAAACGTTATAACAATAAATAAAAAGACACATCATAAGGATGCATGAAATATCAAATTTATCAGTGTATTTATGCAGGTAGTTATCAACTTATAATGTCTAGAGGTGGTAAACGGATCGTTCGGTTCGTGTCATTTTAGTTTTGGTTATTTTGGGTCTGACTATATTCGGTTTAAGTTCGGGTCTTGTTTGGTTTTAGTTCGGGTCTATGGGGATTTCGGTTATGTTATCGGGTCAGGTCGGTTGCTTTTTCGATTCGATTGAGTTTCAATTCATTTAATATCGGATCATTTATATTCGAGTCGGTTGATTTCGGGTTAATAGGAAATCAATCGGTTTCAGTTAGGTTTTTACACCCTATATATGACTTTATATAGTGTGTATATTTGACTTTTGGTGAGTTGTATGACAGTTCACATCTCATCTTTCTTTGTTTATTTTAATATATATTTTTTATTTTGAGTTGCCTTTAGTTTTGGGTGAAAACAGTTTAGGACAATTCGATTCAGTTGAAAATAAGTTCGAGTTTATTTTCGATTCAACTAAAAGTCTGGACGATTTTGGTTCAGTTCAATTTATTTTAAAATTTTAATCAAATTCCTGTCATCGTGTTCGAATTAATTTCGGATCTCGGTCAAGTTCTCACATCCTAATCATGCATCATGCATATCAAATTTTGGTGATGCGACTGTTTATCTAATTAGCTCTTTAATAATTGAAATAATATTTATTGTGGGATTTTCTATGGATCCTACAAGAATTTAGTGTGGTAAGATTTTACCCATATTCTATAACATATAAGATATTTATGAATAAATGTTGAAATTTGAGATGCAGAAAACAAATTACCAACAGATTTCTTTTACTCTCTTCATAAAAAAAATCATTTACCTTAATGCATCCTCCATTTTTTATAATTAATTTCTAGTGGTTTTCTTCATTCATTGCGGGTTCTCCGAATAATATTTCTTTTTCTATTGATGCAGGCCTCAGTCAAAGTAAAGAAAACAATCTCATATATTAAACTAGATAAAAATAAAATTATATTAAAAATATTAAATTATATTATAAAAATTATAAATAAATATAGGTTAAGTTGGATTAAATAAAATTTTTGAAGAATTTAATAAAAATAAAACTATATTAATCTCAATTATAATTTAATATTATTAAATCTTATGTTCCAGTAGTTAATCTTTTGCCTTTCTTTCCGTAAGACCTCGGTTAAAATCATCTCAAATACAATATTTTATATTTTTCTCTTGTAAAACAACGGCGTTTTGGAGAATGTAAACACCAATAACTTCACTAAAACGATGTCATTTTCTTTATATTACAAACAAATATCTACATAAACAACTATGAAATAACCAACGATTACTAAATATGAGAAATAACTATTACAATTTGAGGTGATAACGAGTCGAGCTTGAACCTAGGCAAGCTTTAAGCTTGTCGAGCTCAAAGTTTTAGGCTCGAACTCGAGCTCAAATTGGACAGTTTGAACTCGGGGCTCAAGTTCGACTCGGCTCGAGTTCGGCTTGTTGCTTTTGTCAAATTACCTTTAAATTTTTTTTGAAGTTTTGAAAAATAATATATGAAAACCTGTTTGAGAAATGACATTATATATTTTTGAAATCCACAAGTAACCATAGTACATTTTCTAAATTATACAATTTCACAAGAAAAAGGAAATTTAAAGTATTTAACTATGATAACAAGTTAACAACACTGAAATATATATACACTATATTATATATATAATTATTTTGAACATGTTCACGAGCTTTTCGAGCCGAGCTTAGGTCGGCCAGCTCGACTTATTAGGTCTAGAGCTGAACACGAACTCAAGCTCGAGTCAAATTCATTCGAGTTGAATTTTAACCGAACTTTGGTCGAGCCGAGCCCCAAATAACATGCGAGCCGGCCAAGCTCGTTATCACCCTTAATTACAATAGTTTAATTTTATCAACCGTGTTGTTAAGCAACATCGTTTAATTTTATATGATCTTTTTTTATATGAAAAAAGAGTTTGAAAGTTTAAAATACTTTAATAAAGTCCACCCAAAATATCAGGATAGCTGTCGGCAAATTGACATCCAAGATCGCTCGGGGCTTTTTCAACTTGAATATATTTTAATGGGTTGACTTTTTTATTTTTTTAATCAATAATAATTCATGTAAATTATAATAAGAATTATAAAATAATTATGAAACTTTGCTCATGTTACCATGTAGAAGCGTCGAATGTCGACGTTCGGAGTTTTTATTACTTGACACGTGTCAAATTTAGTTAAATTAAATTAATTTTATAAAATCAATTTAGATTATGTAATTTAAAAAGGAAACAATAACCAAATATAATTCAGATCAAATTTATAAAAGAATTTATTAAAACAAAAGCAAAATTAATTGCAAAATCGTATTTTCTTTTTCAAAATTTTCATAGTATAAACTATATGAAAAAGAATTTAAATCAATGCTTGATTTACTTGATTGTTTTTTTAGGTTTAAAGGGTTTGTCGAATTTTGATCAAATGGATAAAAATTTAAATATGAATATTTTAATTTATATATGGAACTTAAATTAGCCAATTTATATATCACACGGATCACAAGCTAAATAATAATGATAATAACAATAATAATAATAATATAAGAAGAAGAAAAAATATTTGAGGGTACGGCAAGTCTTTGAATTTTTTTTGAAAGGATGCTCCTATAATTATAAGGATGAATCATACATAAAAGGGGTAAGGACACGTGTCGTATTAAAAAACCTCTATAAAACCTAAATAGAGAAAAATAAATCGTTTATGTCCTGAATTTTTTTACCCAATTGAGCTCGAACCAATAAATTAAATTAATTAAGTCATTTGACTAATTTTGACCATCAATTTTTAATGATATTTTTATGAGATATTATTGTCATGTAACACACTACAGTATGTCATGTGACATTTATAGTTTTTTAAAAAACTTATTTTTTTATAATTTTTGTAATTTATTTTTAGAATTTTTTAGATCTTTTCAAATAAAATAATTTTTTTTAAAATTGTCAAGTGACAATATTGTAATACGACACGTTGCAGCAACTTTAAAAAATTGTTAAATTTAACAGTCAATGTTGATTAAATAGGTGAATGGGTAAAATTGTAAAGTATAAGAACTTGATTGGGTAAGAAAAAGTTTAAAGCTTTGATTGATTTTTTTTTTAAGTTGAAGGGCTTATGATACTCTTGAGCTTGATAATAATTAAAAAAATATATTCGAAATCTCAAATGTTAAAAGATGATTGGTGGATAAATGAGTAAACAGAGCGGGCTGAGAGGACACGAATCATGAATCCATGCCCAAAAGCTTAAAGTTTAAGGCTAGCCCAAGCAAAATTAGTTCAAGGGTGACTTGCAGTTTATCATAAAGTCTCTTGTGATTGAATTATTTATAAGTAAATCAATATACTTACTGGTATTAATTGTCAGATGGTATAGCTGGATAAAGTGTTATGAATATCACTTTTATAATGAATCTAAATGTTACACACACCAATAAGGATCGAAAAATATGAGTATAAGATAATATTTGTATTCGATTTTAAATCTGGATAAACTCACGCGTAGCTGTAGACTAAGCTACTCGCGCTTAAATCACCCAAGTGAAACACATTACTTTTTATCACTGGAACCACTACTTAGGTTCTAAATCATTTTTTAACACAATTTGAAATACAAATAAGAGTAGTATACAAGAGAATTAGATCCAAATAAGCCGGATAATACCTCTTAAAGAGTAACGATGTTTACAAAAACCAATTAAAATCAGTTTTAGTAGACTTAAAAATATTATATTTATATAGCATTCTTGTATTTTTCTGTCATAATCTCATATATATAAAGATTTACATCATGTATACAATTGATATTATATACATTTACTCACATAGTCACATTGTTGTATCTCGATAAAAAGAATACTCACGTTGTTGTATCCATGTTTTATATATATTGTAAGCCAGCAGCGATTCAAAGATTTTGGGGGCCTGTGTAATTTATTAAAATGCGACCCTTAATTTATATTGAGTAAGAGATATTTTTTTAAAAAATTACCTTAATACAAAAATATTATTAAATTATTCTCTTGAGCAATACAGAATTAACTTATAAACATTTAAAAATTAAACATTTTCACTTAAAAGTGTCATTTGTTCTTGCATGTTTTAAGTTTTATATTATTGTTATATATATACCTATAATTATATATATACTTATAATTTTTACAAATATTTAATTTAAATTATTTATTTTTAGGCCCTTTATCTTAAAGGTTTTGTACGGTTGCTCTTATTATGCATGCCTAGAACCGCACTGTTGTAAACATAAATTATGTATAAGCAGTTGGTACGGTCACGTTTTGAACAAAGTATGAATAATGCTCACCGCTAAGCTCAATATTTATATAGGTTGTCATTGAACCATTATTCCAATGTTTTCATAAATCCAGCTGTGTTCACTCATTACTACTAACATGAAAAAAGGTTGCCCAGAGATTCTCATTATCAGATTCTTACACCTTATATTATACCAACTAATTAATTAAATATAAAACTTTGTTAAAAAAAATTAACTATCGATATTTAATTTACTGGTTAAAATAACTGAATGATCCATATCGGGTAATATAGAGACACATTATGTGAGTGTCCTCTCAACTCAATTACTGCATTCACAATGCTATAATTTAAATCTCTAACATTCCATTAAAATCTAGTATTTTATCCCACTGAACCAACTTAGTGTTGGTCTTATGAATTTTGAATTTCAATGATTTATATTTGATGGTGGGGTATTAGTTCCACCTTACCTGTCAACCTGCATTTCCTGGCTATTTACATAAGGGACATGCTAAGGTGCAGTACCTTAGGATGTGGCTAAAATGTGACCCTACATAAATTCTTATCATTTTAGTAAATTTTTTTTTATAAGAATAGGTAATAATATAGTTGGAACCGAAATTCTTATTAACTGAGTAAGAAGTTGTGTAATTACATAAATTCTTATCAACTGAGTAAGAATTTATGTATATTTTATTTTAAATAAAAATTTATAATGTAGTTGCTTAAGATTCATTCTTTCAGATTAGTTTTAAAAATGTATTTAATTCAACCTTTATTTTCAACTTTTGCTTTGTCCTGCCCTTTATCTGTATCTCTCTTTTATGTTTACATCAAGCGTCCCACTTTGCCTACGGTATATTTTTTAATATTCTAAAAGTAATTATAAGATAATATCTGTATATTCTTAGTTCTTTGACAAAACACACACCTTGCAAACAAAACGATTAAATCTGAGTCTCTTAAGATGAACTTCATCTGCTTTTCTACTGAGACCACTTGTTGGATTCCACTATATTTAGGGATGTTGATAGTTTATTAGAATTGAATTAACTAATTAAAACAAAATTTATTTTCGTTAATTTTTTTAAAAAAAAATCAGTCATCAGTTAATTTAGGTCAAAACTTGTTAATAAATTAATTAAAATTTTAATATGTAATTAGTATATTTTAATTTTAGATCAAATCTAAAAGAGAGAAAAAAAATAAAATTTAAAAATAAAACAATAATTTTTAATTTATTACTACTTAAATTGTTATTTTGATTTAAAATTGATTAATAATATTTAAAAAAATTTAGTTCGATTAATGGTTAAAAATTATAAGAGTTTAGTTTAATTCCATTCTGTTAACGGTTAACTTTTTAAGAGTTTAGTTTTAATACGTAGAGTGTGTTGGGCCGTGTGAACCACTTTTCTGCGGCTTCATATTTTTCAACAAAATTTATTTGGTACTTAACTATTAATTGAACCACTCGTTTAAATACTCGTAACTTACATTATCAAGTCAACCCAAAACACGGTTTACTTACATTATCAACTCATAACTATAAATTTAGCCTCCTCGTCAGTGGTGGAACTTAGAGTAAGAGTTTAGAGTGTTAAAATAAATTTTTTAAATATTTAAAGATTTAAATGAAAATTTTCAAAATTTTTGAGGGTTTGACTAAAATTTTCAACAATTTTGAGAGATTTAATCATAATTTTTAAAATTTTAAAAAAATAATTAAAAATATTAAAACGTTTGAAGCTTAATATAGATTTTTAAAAATCTTGAGAGGACTAAATTAATTTTTTTTAAAAATTTTAAAAAATAAATTATAAATTTTTAAATTTTTTTGGGGGGTCATGGTATCCATCTAGCTCCATAGAGGTTCCGCCCTGCTTCTCCTCTTCAATTACGGGGGAGACACGACAACATAATCATATTTTTAAAAAGGAAAAAACTTTAATACACAGGCTGTGTAAACTTTAGTTTACACGTGCCTTTTAATTTTAGGGGTTAGGGTTTTAGTTTAGGGTTTAAGGTTTAAGGGTTTAGGTTGTAAGGTTTAAAATTTAATATTAGTGGTTAGAATTTAGTGTATAGGGTTTAAGGTTTAGGGTTTAGTTTTTAAGATTAAGGTTAAAAATTTAAGATTTGAATTTTTATAGTGTAAATACGCAGGCTTGTGTTACACAAGCATGTGTATCAAAGTTTTACCTTTCTAAGAATATATATCCAAAACATAGACAGTATGCGGCTATTTTGTTCAAAAAAAAAAAAATGCAGTACGTGACTATCAGTTTCTGTAACTCTTCGCACCATGTTATTTGATTTTAACAAGGATAACTATTGCCTATCATCAACTTTAGCATATGGTACGTTAAAGTTGGATTAGGGTTTAGGACCAACAAAGTACCTGTGTTGTTTTAACTTAGAGCACGTGTCAAATGTTCAGCTGGCCATTTGATTTTCCCAGGATTAGTGCTCTCGTGTTTTGTTTTTATTTCGTGTACTTTTATGTGTAAGCGAATGAGGGACATTAATAAAACATGGGAACTCTTTTTTCTCTGTCGTTGTCTTAACTCGATTACGGTCAAATCAAGTTACAAAATTTTTTTAATGAAATTTTGGTTTTTTTAAAAAAATAGATATTAAATTAAACTTCAAAATTAAATATTAAATTAAAATTTTCAAATATAACAACAATCATATAGTCTTGTAGGATAAGATACTAAATTCCTTAAATAAAATTAGAGGTTCAAATTTTAATGTAATGAATTAAGCAGGATGGGGTGAGAGAATCACTCCTATAACGAGCCTCTAAAGTACCTGATCCAAATTAATGTACAAATAAATTAGATATCGATAATTCAATAAAAAAATCTTAAAAAACAAATTAAATATTAAAATCAATATATATATTATAAATGGTATTTTAATCTAACTTTTATGAGAAGATTTCACGCCAAAAAAGTCAAAGGGTCGAGTAGAGTTGCTAATCTCGCAAGAAAAGAAACGATGGGCGAAGCTACATAGGGCTCGACTATGCGGCTCACCCTTACGACTTATTGTTTTTCCTAATTTGATCCTCGTAAAATTTTAAGTTATATATTATTGTACTTATTTTGATATTATAAAATAATTTATATCTTAGTGGTAAGGTGTGTAAGTGAAGGAAAATTTATTTTTGGATAACGAGGTTGCCATTTTTCCATATAATGGAAACAATCTCTTATTACAAAAGGTGTGTAAGTCAATGGCATGTCTTGGGCCAACTACCAATACTTGTGTCACATGCTAAAGCCCAACCCGAGTTGAGTTGAGTTAAGAATTTGAGTCGCGGGAAACATTTCTTAGAATGTCCGACACGTGACGTCACTCACGTTGAGTTTCTGTAAATCGTAATAATCACACATATAAACCTTTGTAACGCCAAAAACCAACTCTTACGTATCCTTCCTCTTTTCGGTCCCCACACAACAAGAACCTTAACACGTTACGCTATCATAATCTATACTTTACGAGCTTCAGATTTTTTATAATATTTTAAAAAATATATAATTATACAAGTCAATCATACATTCAACTATCATTAAATATTAAATCAAATGAATCGATTAAATTTTTTCAGTTTCCAATTGCATAGTTATTATTGTAACATTTAATAAAAAAGTGAGTTAAATGTACTTATTGCTGAAAAATATTAAATTGATTTTATTTTCAAAATAAATAATTTTCTTCTCATTTTGTTAAATTGAAATATTCAAATTATTGTATTTGAATTTTTTTATCAAGTATTATATTTAAAATTTACCTATAGTTATTCAAAAAATAAAATATTATTTTTTTATATAATCCGACTCATCGGTCTACTAAAATTTATTATTAATATTTTAATAAGTAATTATTATTTTAAGTTTATATAAAAATTAGAATATTGATCTAGTGAAACACATTTTTTAAAAATAGATTACTCGTGAATTTGTCTCAAGTTTTGAACATTTATATTTTGCTCTTCACTTCTAAGTTTGGCTTCGTCCTTGGTTAGGAGTCAATCTATGCAGTATCTAATCCAAAATTATCAACTAATAAATTGAATATTGATCATTATAAGAAAACACCAAACTCATAATTTAAATAATAAAATTATTGTCAACAACCTCTAGAGCGAGTGGTTAAAAGCTCTCAATTTACACCTCGCTTCTTCTTAGGTCATGAATTCTAAACTTAGTAGGAACAAATTTCTCGAATCTTGTGGACAAGTAATATGAAATTTCAAACATAAAAAACAAAATCAGAACAATGGTTTGAACCAAAAATAAAAACCAATACAATCGAAAAGGACAGCAAAGAAAAACCAAGCAACAGCTTTGGGTTGCTTTGAGGAGCAAGGAAGACTCTTGGCTTGGCCAATGGTTGGTGGTTCCAATTATTTCAATTTCTTTTTTTTATATATTTTTTATTTTCTGCCGGCTTTTTTACAAAGGTGACGGTAATGCCACGTGCCAACAAGGAATCTTATGAGTTAAAAATATTAAAAACACAAAAAACTGAATAATTGTTGTGATCAATTGACAGCCTGTAGACGCGTGTCGAAACCAGATGCACTGTTGTAATGCGGTGTCCGGCGTGGTCCAACGTGAAAACTGGCTCCTGTGATTTTATTCTTGTTCTGACAGGCCTGTCACTCTATACTCTTTGGTTATGTTAGATTTTTTTTGTACTTAGGAAGAAATGCAGTAGTTCTGTTATATTTAGGTACATAAAGTATATCACTTTTTTATTTAAGTAGTTAAAATATTTTTAATTAAAAATAAGTATTAAAGTATATGTTTTGGTTAAAAATAGATATTTAAAGTATTTTTTGATCAAAATAAATATTTAAAATATATATTTTTTTATATGTTCTTAAAAATTGACATATGACATTGATTAAAAAAATATACTTTGAGTACATATTTTAACAAAAAAAATATTTTTTAGATACTTACTTTGACAAAAAAACTTTAAGCACCGTATGAAAAGGGTGGTATACTTTGGATACTAATTCTAACAAAAAAAAATATTTTAAATACCTAAATAAAAAACTTGGTATTAGATACTTGTAATATAAACATTTTTCTGGTTAAATAGTTCTACTAATCCTTGTATTTACAAAAATTATAGATTTAAATTTTATAATTTAATTCAATCATTTATATCACATATTTTTAAAATTTTATGATGATTCAAGTAGTAGCCATGAAATATGTAAACCAAATTTGTTATTAGCTAGTCTATTAGGAGTAAATTATATATTTAATTTATATTCTCTAATTTAATCATTTTAAAGTTATAGATTTAATTTATAGAGACCAAGTCTATTATTTATATATAGTATAATAACTAATAATAAATTTTAATTGTTTAATACATTAATATTCTCAATAATTCAAATGAAATATTTACTACTGAACTTTTGTATAACTACTATAAACGTTTAAATAAACTGATACGAGATTGTTCTAATTTAATCAAAATTTTAGGCTCAAGTCTTTAAAAAATACGATAATTTTAAATATTTTATGAAAGGATTTTGTCCCTCTTGTGGTTTTATGCGGTTCGATACGATTAAATTTTGTTTAAATTATTAAACAGATAGGAGTATGCACACCTATTTGATCTTCAGAACAAATTTAATTATATTTGTTTGGTAACGTGCAAGGCGGATTCTAATATTTCATTCCACTTATTTAAAGATTGTGGCGCCCATTGTTTAGAGGATAAGATCATGAAAAGCTTGGCCCCATTTCATTTTTCATTCACTTTTTTCAACCGTTTTAATTATATCTGAAATACATGAGATGAGGTGTCATATCTCTTAAACAAGATTAATATGTTTAGCTTGTTTAACCTTAATCTGTTGATCACTAATGCGATCATCCCTTTTGGATGATGGCTCTTGGGCCGCTCAGAGAATAAGGATGTGGGATTTAAGTTGTCTGCTCGCAGATGTCTAGTCTCTAGAGCTTGTTTCTTGTTTGAGGATGCATGGTTTACTTATAAGTAGTTGGACGGATTGAGGACACATGTCAATCGAGGATAACAAATGTATTAGTGAGTTGGGCTCGCTGTGACTCGGATATTGACGCGAATCACATGCATAGTCACATGATTCGGATAACGTTCACATGTCAGGTCAGCAACGGAATGACTTTGGCCCTGCTGGTATGTTCACAGATGGTTATAAATGGATATTCGCATTGCTGTGTAGTTCACCGACACTAACAAATTTAAACACAATAATGATCCGATTAACAAGTTCTAATAAACACCAGTTAAGATTATTCAATTATTTTTTTAGAAAAATTTTGTACACAAATTTGTCAAATTTATGGTTTAAGAGTTTAGGATGTATAATTTAGAGTTAGAATTTAAGGTAGTGTTATGAGTTTAGATTTTGAATTGTACAGTTTTTTTTAGATATGAATTGTACAGTTTAAATAAGATGGATTGTGTAAATTTGTTTACACATATTATATACCAAAATATAACTCTATTATTTTTTAAAAAATATTTAATATTAAATTATTAATGTAATTTGCTTCTTGTTTTGTCCTAACTGTACCTTATTTTTTATGGGATAGACATTCCCACCATTCGAAATGCCAGTGGGTCTATTTGCAATTGTATAAAATTTCGAGGAAAAAAAACATGAAAATTATTTTATTTAGATTAAGTGGGTTAAGCCAATGTTGAATAATGTTTTATGAAGCTTTCCGCATTAGGTTGGCGATGTCCTAAATACTAAAATATAATGTTTCGTATAATGTAAGAGTTCCATTGTTTATTTATAATACAAATTCTTGAAAATTTACAAATGTACATTGCCACACGTCATATAAACTTATATATATATATATTATTTTCAACATATCACATGAACGCTGACAACTCTTTAATTTTGTTGCTACAAATTTTGAATTAAAAAAGCATTTTAAATTTGTATTTTAAAAAAATAAAAGAAAAAAATGGTAGATTGAGATGAGCATGGAAATTGGAATGGGTGGGTAAAGGTCAAATTCTAATGCGTCGATGAGATCGACGTTTAGCAAAACTTGTTCAAACGGAGAACCCAGAAAATAATTTCATATGATGTAAGATTTGATAATATTTTTCTAAAAAAATATGAAATCAATATAGCAAATACAATATCGTATACTTAAATACGATTAACACACAAAGTATATGTATTACTCCCTCTGTCACACTCAATATGTTATTTTTGTGTTTTAAAATTGTCACACTTAAAATGTCTCGTTGAAAAAATTAACTTTTAAAAGGCATATTTCCCTTTATACCATTTTTTAGTTTCCCAACAAAACAAAATTCAACTTTTTAAGGATAAAATTATCGTTTTAATTATTTTACATCAGCTTTTTTACACAAACTTTTTTCTTAAAACTACGTGAAAAATCAACAATGGACGTTTTTGGTGGGACGGAGAAAGTATAATTTCCCAAGGTGGATTGGTTCCTCGATTGGATGAGTGCGAGTGAATGTCGATGCTGCTGTGACAACGAAGGACGCTAGAGCCGGAATTGGAGGGGTGTTTCGTGATGACCAAGGGACTTGGCTCTTTGGTTTTGCTCGTTTTGTTGGACGATACATGATGGTCTCTTACATGTGTGGGCATTAGGGTATCGTTGTGTGGAGTTGAGTTCAAATTGCATGGAAGCGGTGCGAATTGTCAAGTGCGTGTCGACAACGATAAATGGAAGTGCGTTGGTGTCTTCGATACGGGGGCTTCTTAAGAAAGATTGAAGAGTTGTGGTTAATCATGTTAGGAGGAAGAATAATAGGGTTGCAAGCTTCGATGAGTCGTGAGATGCCTACAGAATCAACGAGTTTCCTTGCACCCCCGTTGGTCTTATAGATTTGGTGGAGGAGGAGATGTTGGAGCTGTCGACCTTGCCTGCCGCAAGTATGCATAAGCTCCAAAAAAAATTATTATTTTTTTATTTTGGTACTTCTATATAAATTATTTAAAAAAATAATTTATTTCTGAATTTGCCTTCTCACTTTTAAACATCTATATTTTGTCCTCTTTAACTCTAAATCCTGGCTCCGTCCCTGCATGGGCGTAATGAGGTGCCCTATGATCCAGGAGGATAATTAGGATGTTTGAGTTATGGCTTAGTTTGTTGTTTTCATGGTGTAATTTCGACCTTGTCTCTTCTTATCTATCTATCTATCTATCTATCTATCTATCTATCTATATATATATATAATTTCATTAAAAAAATATAAACATACAATTAAACCTATTGAATGAAGATGACAACACATTATATATTTATATAATATTTTAAATATATAAATCCAAATCCACTTAATCAATCTGAAATTTTAATCAATATGTTATTTGAATATTATTTTTTAAATTTGTTTCTATTTAAAAGTGCCGTTCAGGGTAAAAGTATGGCTTTTACAATCATCTACATTAAATTAGTTGATTAGTAATCTTGTAAAAATTTATTATGAGACAACTCTCACAGTTTAATTTGTTTTATTTACAATATTAGGATTTGAATTCTTGGCCGTATGGTATAACATCTATATCATTAAACTATCTGATTATTGATCAAAATTATAATTTTTGTTTAACCATTAATATCTGACTCATTGACCTAGTAATCCGACACAGAGACACAATATTGGGACAACTCTCCCAATTCAATATTTTACATTCATAATACCAGAATTCAAACTTTTAACCTTATTTAAGAGATCTAACATCTCAAATTTTTTTCTTATGATAGTAAATTTTTTTTATAAAAGGGTTAAAATGTAAATTTTTATTGAACTAATTCGAGTAAAAACGCCTTAGAAATAACTATAGAACAAACAAGAAAAGTGAAACATATGGGTATAATAAAATATTTCATGCATGGTGGGAGATTTGTTTTTTACTAACGGATTTAATTTAGAGTTTGAAATTTATAATTTATAGTTACAATTTAAGTTTTAAGGATTAAAATTTAAGATAAAGATTTTAATTTTAAAAATTATTATTTTAATTTTAAGAATGAAATTAATCATATTAATGAACAAGAAAATTTACCGTGAGTCTATAAAATAATTATCATATTATCATGCATGTAATTTATAAGTAAGAATTTATATCAATAAATTAAATTTAAAATGAAAATAATGAAAAAGAAAAACATAATGACAGCTGGCAAACCGGCCTGACAGACCGGTCCTCTCCATCTCCAACTCCAACAAACCTCGCCTCCATTTCTTCTTGTCACTCCCCATTTTAAGCCCCACCTTCCCTTCAGTTTTCTAACCCAAAACCAACTCTCATATTCTCTCTATCTCTGTTTTAGAACCATCGTATATCCCATCCATGGCCGAGGAGACTCAAAAGCCCGAAGCAGCAGCAGCAGCTCCTGCAGAGGAAGTGGTGGTGGTGGAAAAGGAGAAAGAGGAGGCAGCGTCATCTGCTGCTCCCGAGGCAGCCGATGCTGTTGTTGAAGAGAAACAAGCCGAGGCCGAAGCCGTCGAGGAGCCTAAGGTCGATGAAAAGGAAGCCAAGGTGACTCAGTCCGCGTCTTTCAAAGATGAAACCAATATAGCCGGTGAACTTCCTGAGTCACAAAAGAAGGCTCTGGAAGAGCTTAAGCAACTAATTCAAGAAGCACTTAACAAGCACGAATTCAGTGCTCCACCTCCACCTCCTCCCGCCAAAGAAAAGGATACTAAACCACCGGCCGAGGAAAAGAAAGAGGAAGACCAACCTGCTCCTACTGAAACTGAAGAAAAAACCGAAGAAAAAGTTGAAGAGAAAGCTCCTGAAAAAGGCGAAACTGAAGCACCCACACCTGTTGAAGTCAAGGAAGAAGAGAAGACAGCGCCACCACCCGAGGCTGGGGTGGAAACGGAGGTGGTTGAAAAAGCTCCAGCCGTTGAGGAAGATGGTGCCAAGACTGTCGAAGCAATTGAGGAGTCCGTAGTACCCGTGACTCCTCCTCCTCCAGCTGAGAAACCAGAGGAAACCGCCTCTTCTTCGATGGAACCAGAGGTGGTTCCGGAAGAAGAGCCAAAGGAATCAGAACTTCCTCCACCTCCACCGGAAGAGGTGTCTATATGGGGAATCCCACTCCTCGCAGACGAAAGGAGTGATGTGATCCTACTGAAATTCCTAAGGGCAAGGGATTTCAAAGTGAAGGACGCATTCACCATGCTCAAAAACACCGTCGTCTGGCAAAAGGAGTTCGGAGTCGAAGGATTGCTTGAAGAAGACCTCGGAAATGAATTGGAGAAAGTGGTTTTCATGCACGGATTCGACAAAGAAGGCCATCCCGTATGTTACAACGCGTACGGGGAATTCCAAAACAAGGAATTGTATCAGAATACTTTCGGGGACGATGAAAAGCGATCCAAGTTCTTGAGATGGAGGATTCAGTTCTTGGAAAAAAGTATCAGAAAGCTCGACTTTAGCCCCACCGGAATCTCTACAATATTTCAGGTTAATGATCTCAAGAATTCTCCTGGACTTGGCAAAAGGGAGCTCAGACAAGCTACCAACCATGCCCTCAACTTGCTTCAGGATAATTACCCAGAATTTGTGGCCAAACAGGTACAATTAAATTCTCAAATACATAATATTTTTGTATCAGGGTGTTAAAATTTAACAAATTTCGAACATTGGTTTTGGATTTTGAAGGTGTTTATCAATGTTCCATGGTGGTACTTGGCTTTCAATATGATGATTAGTCCTTTCCTTACTCAGAGAACCAAGAGCAAGTTTGTGTTTGCAGGTCCATCCAAATCAACCGATATCCTTTTCAGGCAAGTGGACTCCAATAATTTCTTTCTCCTTCTATTTTGCTTAATCATTTATTTACATAGAGAAAAATAATTAAAATATCTTATAAAAAATATAATAGAATTTATTGTAGGTCGATTACTAATTGTATTAACTTATTAATCATATCTTATATGAGCATGATATGATATGAATATATAAATTGTCCGCTTATAAGTCATAGTATTTATTACTTGGTCGACAATGAATCTCTTCTATCATTATTCAGTGATGGATGATTTTTTGTATCATAATGCTCTGTATTTGAACCCATTGACCCGAGTTCAAGCAAATAATTTGTATGTACCATGTGTGTACTTTTTTAAAAGGTTAAGAATAAAAACGACTATGTAGTAAAAAGATGTGTTTTATATTTCGTACACTAACTTGTTACATGTAATAGATATATTGCCCCTGAACAAGTACCAGTTCAGTATGGTGGATTGAGCAGGGAGGGTGAACAAGAATTCACCGTTGCCGATGCCGCAACGGAGGATATAATCAAACCAGCAACCAAACACACCGTTGAATTCCCCATAACCGAGGTAAGATAGAAGAACGTCGATCAGAATCTTTAATTAAATACCAATCTAAAACTGGGTTGAAATTGAATTCAATTCATATGAACTATGTTTGGTTGCTGAATTGACAGAAATGTGCTCTGGTCTGGGAGCTACGGGTTGTGGGATGGGACGTGAATTATGGAGCCGAATTCGTGCCCACAGCCGAGGATGGATACACCATTATCGTGTCAAAGACGAGAAAAGTAGGTCCAGCCGATGAAACTGTGATCTCCGACAGCTTCAAAACAGGTGAGGCTGGGAAAATTGTTCTCACCATTGACAACCAAACCACAAAGAAGAAGAAGCTTCTGTATAGGTCCAAGACCAAGCCATATTCTGATTGAAGCTTCTTAAATGTTGAATAATTCCATTGGAAATATTACTTGTCAAAAAAGTAGAAACCAGTGCACATGGGCAGAGAATAACAAGGTTTCTTTTTGTTTGGAAATTGTTTTTATTTTTTGAAGAAAAGGACTATGTGAATGGGGGATGGACATGTGTGCAATGTGAAAAAGAAAGTGTTGCTATTCTTCATGCTGTTTTTTTTTGGCTTTGTAAAGTTTATGTAAATTTCTTGGTGTTATTCTCTCTTGTTTATGTTCATTAATTATTTGTTATAAACTTTATTATTATTATTATTATTATTATTTGTTTTAAATGTAATTTGAAACACTAAACAAATGTCTACAAATTGTTGCCCTCAATATATATATATACATATTGTTTGTTTTATTTTTTTAAAATGGAGTGTAATGTACTTTTGATGAGCCATTTATCTGGATTTCTCTTAGTTTTTTAAAGAGTTAATGTATTTGGTAAAAACTGAATAAAATTAAAATTTATGTATCACTTAAGCAGTTTGGTATCGCTTAAATAGGTTTTGAGTTCGAGATTTTACGTATTTAAAAATTTTCGTTGAAAGATTTACCTACCAAAACTAGATGTGTGCGACACGGATCGATTTAAATTAATCAGATAAAATCTTAGAGGGCTGAAAGGACAACTAAAAAATATTTTGTATAATTTTAATATTTATTTCGAATAAACAAAGTTTGAGTTGTTATTCCGATTTTGATTTTAATAAGGGTAAAACTTTGATACACAAGCTGTGTAAAACTAATTTTACACAAGTTTGTGTATTTACACTATAAAAACTCAAATCTTAAATTCCTAACCCTAACCCTAAAATACTAAACCCTAAACCTTAAACATTATACACTAAATTCTAAACACTAACATTAAATTCTAAACTATACAACATAAACCCCTAAACTTTAAACCCTAAACTAAAACATTAACCCCTAAAATTAAAAAACATATATAAATTAAAATTTACAGCCTGTATATTAAAATTTTTTCCTTTTTAATAAATATAAATGTTGAAAACTGCTATAAATATTCAATTGGGAAAAAGCCGTCGTGCCATTACATGAAACCGTGATTTAAGGGATTCTTTTTCTTGTTGAAATGGAACATGGATTATGGCTCCCAATCCCTAGATTATGTCCAAAGGTTTTCTTCGTTTCTTTTTGTTTATCACTATTAACCATCAAAATTAGACAATAAGTGTTTGCTAAACAACGCAAACCATTTAAAATTTAATATAACATGAATACAACAAGTGTTCTAGTAGAAAAACGAATGATGTTCATCTTAGGAGACACGAGTTTAAATCGTTCTGTCTACAAGGTACATGCACATTGTCAAAAGATTAAGAATATGTATGAGCTGATACTACCTTGTAATCATCTTTAGACCATTAAAGAATAATATAATATACTTTAATAAAACTTATTATCACACATTTTCATATAATAAATACGTCAAAAATGAAATAAAATTTAAAGGTTTGTCAAAAAAAAATTAAACTTATAGGTGAAGCCAGGCAAAAGAAATTGTCGGAAACTTAATTTTTTAAATTAAATAAAGAAGTATTATATTTTTAATGATAATATTCGAATTCATATAAAATATGATAATATAACTATTCTTAGTATTAAATTAGTAGATCTTCATCGAAAACCTAATTTGATACGTTATAACTACAATTATAATTAAAATGTTAACCGAAACTAGTGTGATTGGGCAATTATGAATTTAATTGCCGTTGGATGCACTCAAAATTTGATGATTAAAATATAAATATTTGTCCTTTTTAGATGAAAATAAATATTTGTTTTTTTAAATCAACCTGTCAAGCACTTTGACCAAAAAGTTTGAAAAAGCAGGATCATTTCGTTCCTTTGGCATTGTCGTATTTGCCTCGTAAATACCGGTTCTAACTCTTTTATTATTTTTAAATAAATTGAAAAGTAAATTGATTTTTAACGATAAAATTTTAAACAACAATTTATAAAGATATATATGAGTAAACTACAAATCCCATCCCTCAATTTTGACTGCATTGCTGTTTTGGTTACTAAATTATAAATTTCAAATTTGATCATTAAACTTTTAAATTATTCTTTCAAAAAAAACTTGAATTATTCTTTTCTATCACTTTGTTATTAAATAATTAACAATGTTATGATCGGTCATTTATTTTTAAATTATAACAAGGCTCTGAAATTTTCTTATTTTTGTGTTAAAAAGTATGATTTTAAAATTCCTTTGATTTTTCAACGACAAAGCATAGTCTTTCAACGGTGGAGAGGTAGAAAAAGAGGAGATATAATATACATCATGATTTCGTGATGATTGGACGGTGAAAATTGTAGATCAAAATGGTTTGAGAATTTTAGATTAAGTTTCGCGAATTTAAAAGATATTTTGAAGAAAAAAGTTAAACTGATGGAGTGATAAAGGATGACAAGGTAAATTTATCAGTGTCTTGAGTGGTCGAATAAGATGAAAGGGTTATGATTCTATTACCGACATGACAAATGACAAATGATGGAATTTAAAATCCTTTTGGTTTTTTAACGACAAAGCATCGTCTTCCTACTGCCAACGATGGAAAGGTAGAGAAGAAGGAGATATAATATATATTATGATTTCGTGATGATTGAACGATGAAAATTATAAATTAAAATGGTTTGATGATTTTAGGTTAGGTTTCGCGAGTTTAAAAGATATTTTGAAGGGAAAAAAAAAACTAAACTAATGGAGTTGAGTGGTCGAATAAGATGAAAGGGTGATGATTTTATTATCGACGTGACAAATGATGAAACTTTAAGAGATATATATTGTGGGAAAGAAAAAATGGCCTGCCCAACCTGTGGCTTCCACGTCAGCATAAAACTGATCACTTCACCATGTTGTTTCTAATTTAATACACGAGTGGTAAAGACGAAGCAATTTAAAAAGTGTAAAAATTACTTTTATAAAGTTTAGTGAATAAAATATGAACACAATAAAAATTAAGTGATGAAAAATATAGTTTATTCTGTATATAACGATATGTTAATTATTTTTACAATTTGTAGATATATGGTACGAGGGATGAGAAACGAGATTGTGATTTGTGACTCTACCTGTGATTAAATTGATATTTATAGATAATTTTATGAATGAGTCTACCACGTGCGTCGAATACCGCTGCACACCATTAACGATGAACATCGTTAAATATCATTAAATTGATTAATAAAGATTAAAAATCTCATACAATTAATAATTATTTAAAATAAAATTTTAATTAAATTATTTTTTATAAATTATTATATTTTTAATATTTTTGAAATAATTGAATCAAATATCAACCATAGTCAATCTCTAAATTAAAAAATTCTAAATCTTTTGACGACAAACAATCTTCACAACATCGAAACCTTGCTACGGTTCTCAGTTTTTCATTTTGTTAATACTTATGTGATTTAATTTATTCATGATACCCTCTTTCTTTTTGTTCATTACAGATGATTTGTTGTTTTTATATTTTGGAACTTCAAGCGAAGTTTTGGATTACCTTAGTGCATCTGATTCAGTGCTTGTAGGTCGAAGACACTTGTGCTCTATTCCGGCAACCATTGTGTCCGACATTGCCGCATCTGCTGTTGTTCTTTCTTGCAAAATTAATGATGGTGTCTCGATCGGTGAAGACTCTCTAATATATTGCTCAAAAGATTTAGAATTTTTTAATTTAGGGATCGATTATAGTTGATATTTAATTTAATTATTTAATTTTTTTTAAAATATATAATATATATAATAATTTAATTAAAATTTTATTTTAAATAATTATTAATTGTACGTTGAGTTTTTTAGATTTTTAATCTTTAATGATTAATTTAATAGTGTTCAGCGGTGTTTATCATTAGTAATGTTCAGCGGTATTCGACGCACGTGGTATAATTTTCCTAATTTTATATATAAAATAATAATGATAAATATGATAGAAATAATGATTCTGTCACCAATCTCTAAAATAAATGATTAAATCTCTCAATTGATATTCTTCCTTCTCCCTTAGGTTGTAGGTTCAAAACTCATTAGGAGCAAATTTCACTTTTCCTCTCTTAGGTATAAATTGTATGAAAAAATAGTGATTCTAAAAAAATAATAGAAATAGTGAATATAATATGAAAAAATAGTCTGAATATAATAAGTATACACAAACAAATTGAAAACCATATAAAATAATTTTTCAAAATATAAAAAATTATAATAAACACAAAATCTTACGTATTAAATATAACATGTCTATCAAATATATTTATATATATATAACATGTATGTACAGAGACATACTTATGTGGGTCTTAGCCAGGAGAGGCAGGTGGGTCTTAGCCAGGAGAGGCAGGAGGCTCATGTCCCTACGCACAACTTTTTTTTTACTTCTATTTTGTATATTTTTTAAAAAATTAATTATAAAATTATTATTCTTATTTTTAATCTTTATGTTTTATTCTTCAACCATCCATTTTTTATTTTATCCTCTGTATGGAGATCAATCTTTAAAAAAAAAAAAAAAACTACGCTAGTTGTCAGCATATGAGACTAAAGGATAATTTTTAGGGTAAATTATATTAATAGTTACCGAACTATGGTTTCTTTTCTATTTTGGTCGCCGAACTATTTTTGGCAAAAACATACTAACATTATGTTTCTTTCCTATTTTGGTCACCGAACTATTTTTTTTGGCAAAAACACCACTAACGCTATGTTTCCTTCCTATTTTGGTCACCGGCTGTTAAAAACTTAACGGTTTTGCTGACGTAGAATTTTATTTTATTTTTAAAAAAATTTCATGTAATTTCTTCTCTCTCCTCATAATCAATATATATTATTTTATAATATTTTTATTCAAACTAACAGGATTGTGACACATGTCATTGCCTATTAGTGGAATAAAATGAATGAAAAATCAAGCCCCTTATGCAGCCAGAGAGATTCGACTAATAGGCAATTACACGTGTCACCATCCTATAAGGGGCTTGATTTTTCATTCCCTTTGTTCCACTAATAGACAGTTACACGTGTCACCATCCTGTTAGTTTAAATAAAAATATTATAAAATAACATATATTGCTTACAAGGAGAGAGAATAAATGACATTGAAAATTAAAAAATAAAATAAAATTTCACGTCAGCAAAACCGTTAAGTTTTTAACAGCCGGTGATCAAAATAGGAAGGAAACATAACGTTAGTGGTATTTTTGCTAAAAAAATAGTTTGATCACCAAAATAAAAAAGAAACCATAGTTCGGTTACTACTGGTGTAGTTTACCCTAATTTTTAATGTAGGTTGTATATATTGTCACGAGGCCATTACCCTCTCCCCAAAAGACATGTCTGATAGGATGTGCAGTGCCATCGTATTTATATCCTAATACCTTCTTTTTCCTTTTTGATGTGAGATTAATGACCCCGCCTCTTCTCAGGCGTGACATTCTCCTCCACTCAACCTCGTGACGCCCTCGTCACGAGCTTCCGCTCTCGTGATGGGCCACCTTGTCACAGTTGTCCACCCTGCCTACCCCACTCATGGGCGCTTAGCGTGAAATCGGGCGGTCAAAGGGTTGCTCTGATACCACTTGTCACAGGGCCATTACCCTCTTCCCAAAAGACATGTCTGATAGGATGTGCAGCGCCACCGTATTTATATCCCAATACCTCACTTTTTCTTTTCAATGTAAAATTAATGACTTCGCCTCTTCTCAGGCGTGACAATATCATAAGCCCCACCACCTTAGTTAAAGATGTTAACCCTAAACCTAAACCCTAAACCCTA